>LKUV01000074.1:0-305303 GCA_001414455.1 Hymenoscyphus fructigenus | reverse complement strand
ACTCTTAAAATTTATATCTTGTTCTCTTTCTCTTCTACTTCTCCTCTCTCTTACTCTTCTATTAATATTATTTCTCTAATATCTCTTTCTACTTCTCTTTCTTTTCTATCTACTCTTTATCTCTCTTTTTTATTTATTTTTTTTTTTTTTTTATTTTTTTTTTTAATTTTTTTTTTTTTTTTTTTTTTTTTTTTTTTTTTTTTTTTTTTTTTTTTTTTTTTTTTTTTTTTTTTCCCCCCCCCCCCCCCCCTTCGCTTGGAGTACTACCGTCGCTCTTGGAACTTGTGTAATTTCGACCCAAGGCTATATGTCTTGACGCTCGTCATGCGAGAGGAGAACCTAGATCAAAGGCTTCTATTACCGTTCTTGTTTTCCTCATCTCTTTAGTTCGTTCACTCGAGTCGACAGTTATTATAACAGAGAGAGACATTAAGTAATGAATAAATTTATAAATGACTCCAAGAGGAGAAGTCAGGTCTCTCAAAGGAAGAGAGGAAATTATTTACAAAGCCTCGAGACCCAAAACCCTCCCCTTACCGTCCCTTCAAACACCTCTTCCGAATCTCATCATAGAAAACCACCCAAACCCAGAAAACAACTCCCAAAAATGCTTCATGCAATCATCGCCCTACAAACTCCCAGCCCCCAACCCCAAATCCCGAGCATGAACACGTTCCTTAACCTCCTCCACCTCCCTCTTCATATGCACAGTCATATCCTTACACCCATCCCCCACACTCCCATAGTTCCGTCCATTATCCCTCGCTCTCCACCAAGCACTCGTGACATCACCCCAGTTACAAGCTTGCGTGATAGTCACAGCCATGTGAAATTCCCCATTGTCGTTACTGCATTTTGCGGTTGCGCCGCAGACGCCGAGGATTTGGCCCTTGAGCTTGTTGCACACGCTGCCGACGAGGTTGTCTGCTATGGCGGGGACGCGGAGGTCGACGGTTTTCATTAGCATTCCGGAGGACCATTGGCAGGAGTTTGCTTGGGAGGCTCCTGCGAGGGCGAGGAGGGAGAGGAGGGTGGTGGTTGAGAATTGCATTTTGAAGGCGGTTTTTGGCGTTTGGTTTTGAGTTTGGTTTTTGTGAGATGTGAAGTGAAAGTGGTGTTGGAGTTGAAGTGAGAGTGTTTAATCGATTGGCAACGAAGAGAATGTGTTTTCAACTTTGACTGACTGATGAGGAAAGAAAGACTTAAGAAAAGACTTAAGAAAAGACTTAGGAAAGAAGACGTAGGAAATGATGAGGATGATGAGGATGATGATGAGATGGAGAGCTCTTTCTTTGGAGAAGATGATGGTCTATATACCCTTTTCTTGTCTCTTCTGAATTGCATACCGGAATCAGAAGTCTGGACTTTTGGTCTTCCTGTGCCTTGAACATTGAGTGATGTTGATCCTTTGGTGGAACATATCATTCTTTTGGTGGGGTTGTTAATCTGGGAGTTGGTATTTGCAGAATGTCTTGGAGGTATTTTGGGTTGAAGGATAAGCTAAGCTCTTTACTGTGGGGAGGGGTGGGGTCGGGCTGTGTAAGGCTGGGGTGGGAATTCCCGATGGGGAATGCGAATCGCTTCATTTTTGGGGCTCAATATTGAATCTTTTGGAAAAAGGATCCGGACGGACTCCGAAATGGAGGGTTTGAAAACATATTTGGTATTTTTCAAGCGATGAATTGGGAATGCGAATCGCTTCTTTTTTTTGGGAAAGAGGGAGAGGGAATCCTTTGGAGAACGGCTCTATTCTTTAATGCGATGTTTCCAAGTAAGGTACGAAGTTTAGTAATATGAAGCTGAAACGTACAGTAAGTAACTTAAGAGCCATGAGTTAGTTTGTGGATACGATTTTCAGAGTTTTGGTATGTTTTATTTACACTATTTTAAAGTATTAAGTAGTAAGTCCAGGCTATTAGAGTAATTTAGTTAAAGTCCGGAACGTATAGTATAGAGTCTAGGTATTCATCTATAAAAATTTTTGTTCAATTTGATTGTTCTAGAAAGTTTAGAATAATTAAGTTGGCTGGATAGAGTATAGAATTAACCTATAGCGAGTTCAAAGTATACCTAGACAGAAATGGTCAGTATTGTAATTGGTTAATAAAACATCCCAGTTCTTGTTTTTCAGCCATGAAAGTTAGAGTCTGTAGCATCGTTTTGAAGAGTATACAATAGAAATCACAATCTCAAATAACCCGAATAAATTCGAACAATTTCTTAGATTATGTTAGACTCTTACTGGTCGAAAGAATGACTTTACTATTACTTACTTCGTAGGGTAGCAAAATCAAAATGCAATTTAAGGGGTTGTGACGTGTCATGCACATGACACTCATAAACTTTTCTAGAAAAGAATGATTTAAAATAGAATGAGGCAAAGAAGAAGACTACTTTCTGATCATACCCATAGTTGTAGATCGCTATGGTAAATATCACGTGCCACTTCCCTCCCTTTGGTTCCCTCTAATTGGTTCATTTATTTGTAGGTCGAGAAGAGGCAACAACATCCCCCGAAAGGATTTTTCTGTCGACCATAGGCACGCTTTTCTTGTGATTTTCCAAGACTACGTTCTCTCGGTTGAATCTTATCGTTCTGCCTGCTCTGGTTTGTTCTGGCTTGTTTAATATCAACAATGACTACCAAATGCCGCCTCCTCGTATGTCCAGGTGATATTTTTATGGCTATCCTCGAGCAGTGCAAACAAAGCTCGACCCACCAACTGAGCATGGCCAGCAAAACTACGCGGCCACGATGCACTTCGCAACTATATCGAGAGGTTTACCTCAGCTCCCACAATTTTAAACGTTTTCCGGAGATGGAGAACTCGAAGTGGGATGAAGCCTGCGGCAACGTGGATGACCGTTTTCGCCCCGACGGCTTGCTGTTACGACAGCGGGCCTTCTTGAGAACCATGACGGAATTTCCCAAATACGCGGTTCACGTTCGCTCATTTTCTTGGACCTTCATCTGGTATGACTGGTATGATGTGGACTTTCGTGACGAGGAAGGTTTGTCGGAAATTGACTACCAACTTTGGACTGTTTTCAGCAGACTTGAGAAGGTGGTGCGACTTGATCTAGCAACACTAACAATCGACAAGGAATTGGAAGCATATACCCGCCAGGTTCCATCAGTCATATTTCCTATGGTAACGGAGTTACATTTGGCAGGGTGAATGTCCCATAAACTCGTTGTGAATATCCTCAACTCCATCTCCTGGTCGAAGCTACGAGTCCTAAGTCTTGATGCGTTGCAAGAAGAGGGTCATTTTCTCGATGGAAGTCCTGTATCGGAAGACATAAATACAGAGCATTGAGACTCAGCCTGGCGTGCCACACTGTACGGGAGATGGATGGAGAACCCAGCTTCAAGGGAGTATGATCGCATATTTCCAGGGCCTTGTAGGTAATGGGGACACCGTTCTCCTACTTCATTTCTCTTGAGTCGCTCCTAAATCCATCCCTGAACCCCAGAATTATCCTGTGACGAAACCCCAGACAATTTTTGATAGCCAAATACTGACTCTCTCATCTTCTAGCATGTATTTCACTCATGCCACTGATTGGGAACTTATCCTCGCTCAAGAATTTGGAAACTCCATGTCCACCTCTAGAGTTCGTTGTCCTGAATATCAATACTATATTTTTGTCATGGGAGACTTTATCCGATCGCTTACCCCAAGTCTGGAGACTCTCGTCGTTGATTTCGCTCGAGAAGTAAGACGTATGGAACCGGATATCCAAACGCAAGCCGCACCTCTGAGCCTTTTGACTAGGTACCATGACGGCCGCTTAGATATCTCAGAGACGATTTTGCGATCAATTCTCCCTTCTTTCAGCTCCGCGGAGCAATGGAAGTGGAAGGCTTTGCGAAAAGTCTCCCTAAGAGGTTTTCTTCAAAGTCCCTTTTATTCAGAAGTACCGGTCAATGGGACCAGAATCCAAATTCTAAAGCAGGAGCTTGACGACTCCTTGTCCGCCAGAAGTATTAATCTGGAATGGACAGATGACTCATCATGCCCAGCAACATTATTTCGCGGTCATTACCATCGCGTTTCTGAAGAAAAAATGAAGCAATTCAACCAATTCATCAAAGAAATAGAGCGAATCTGAAAGATAATTCTGGTAAAATTTTAATCTTAGATAACCGAGACCTAAATGAGATTCTGGGCATTTTTCGCTTTCGTTCTTCCTCGCGCAATCATTCTTCGTAGAAGCTTCTTATATCTTTCTTATCCAATGAATATGCATCACACCTGTTGAGAAATGTATTATTTGAGAAGGTTTAGAATAACGAGGAGCTCGCGTTCTCGATTTTCCTAATGATTCTAAACAATATATGTAATTATTTGAGGTCTACTCGGGTAATAAGAAAAGGAGGAGTAACACAACCGCACACCACCGAGTCGTCGCACCTTATTCAGAACCGCCTAGCATATTTGACCCAAGCGATTTGATCTCTTAATAGTTTACTTAAAAGGTCGTATTTGCCACAATTCTCAAAACTTTAAAGGGTTCTAACCGAAGCCTTTAGTTGCTTGACTTTAGTCTACTAAATAGGCATATTAGCTTGAGAGCTACCACGTGTAAAAATGTAACGTGTCTAATTTTATCGCCAGAAAAGTTGACTTCGTTCGAGATAGAAAGAAGCAATGGTATGATGTTGTTCTCACTATAGAATAGTTGTCAATATGGTGTCATTAGATCATTTATCACGTGTGCATAATCCGAGTACAAAAACACATCCTCGTTCAACCCGGAAAATTTCTCCATACACAAGACAGCCATTTACCAGAAGAAGTCCTATGAACACATACCCAAGATCTCATCATGACCTAAATCTAATGTTTTTAGTATCCAATTCTCCCGTTGAAAACCCACAAAATGCTAAATTTCCCCAGCCACCCTTCATGGAACAATTGTACATGTCTTGCTTTAGAGTAAGAGTTGTCACATACGACCATAGACTGAGGAGAATTGGGCATCCCGTCCGCTCTGCCATACACAAGCCTCAGATCGGCAGATTAGTAGTTGGGTGGGTGACCACCAGCGAATACCTGCTGTTGTATGTTTTTGCTTTTTTACTTTTTGAAGTTACATTCTCTTTTTCTTGTGGGAAATTTGTTTTCCGGGGAAAGAATGATGTGATGGATAGGGAAGCCTCTTAAGTGTTGTCTTATTCTTCTTGCTTTTGGAAGGCTTTACAATTTTCCTGGCCTTGGATTTTATTTTTGTGGAGAATGTCTTGATTGTGGGTGGCGTGGAGTATTGAAGTGAGGAGCACGAGATTTTCAATGATTGGGAGAGAAATTCTTTTTATTGTAATAAAGTATATCTCTCGGCTTACTTCAAGAGAAATGAGAGAGTATATCACTTATTCATTGGAATGGTCTGGGCTGAATATGAAATTTTCTTTGATTCCACGGAACACCAAAACAAGACAAACCTCCAAAAATCAAAATCAAACCAAAAGAGGATAATGATAATGTACAAAATCAACTTCTTAAAGAGCCAGGCCAAAAGAACAACTCCTAAAACGACCCAGGGGACCGAGATTCAAAACTACAACAAGTTAGTCTACATGTGTAATAAAAGTTGGAATACTTTATATTTAACAAGCCGACAGAGACATCATCCCGGACAAGAATCTAAGTTGTTGATTAGCACATGCGAGACGTGTTGAATCCGAGATTGTATGGAAGAAATACTACGGATAGGAAGGTATATACTTTACTTGAGAATGAACATGTTGTATTCACATGAATGCACATGTTCCAGAGAAATATGAACAATAAAGACCATTTTTAAAATTTCTTAATTCGTTTATCTAAGTTAACTTTTCACAGGTTATTCATACTCTCAGAATGAGGTTATCATCAACAACGCAAATCTTATTAGTAAGACGTTGTAATGAACAAATGGAAATGTAGAACTCATACCTATACTTAAAAAATGGCTGCCCCCTCAATTGCTTAACCTATCTGCTCTCATAGATATAACTCATAATTTTAGTAGTTCAGGACGCTACCCTGCAACAAGTGACTCAAGGGAAAGGTAGAGTATATCTAGTTGTAATGCTGGAATAGGATGCTTATAATTCAACTGATAGGACGAAATTTGAATATTCTACCTAATACTGTCTTCGTGTAAAAGTGACCTCCGTCTGCTTTTTAGGCAATATAATAGATCTCCACGTAACATATCTTGAAGCTTCTTTGTTTGCCAACTCATAATCATAGTTCATGATGGTATTCCCCAAAATCACTTTCATAACCACAGAAGCATAATATCCGCCGGGACTAAAAGAAGTCAGCGATATACGCGAAGCAAAGATATAACATACCAAGCCATTCTCCCAGAGCCCCATACATGCCAATTGTTATCTACATGGTCGAGTTTAGAGGACTTTGGTTGCAAGACTTTGAAGTCCCCGGTGGCATTTACAAGCACTTCTGGGTCTACAAACAGGAATCCATTGAAGACGAGAGGCTCAGGGTAGTCTTTTGGGTTTTGCATGATAGCACGTAGAGGTTTGCAGAGCCAGTCACCAGTATTAAGAGTGGTGCCGTTGGAAAGTGTGAACGGTTTTAACGCTGAGCGGTGGGTGCTCACTGTTAAAAAGAGTTTAGTTAACATAAGCTCTTTCTAGAAAGAGGTAGGTAGTTTCTTACTCGATTCAACGGGTATTAGTCTTGCTGATTCTGTGATGAAACTGTCAGGTAGCGGTAATCTGCAGGCTGTACGCTCAAACTCTGTATACCCTTGTTGAAGTTCTTTATGGAGAGGCTCTACGTACTCGGGATAGAGGCATAGATCGTGAATTGCGAAGCTGATGGTCTAATAACACGATTAGTTTTTTGAAGAGTCGTGAGTGATGGAAATGAAGCGTACTGTTGACAGGGCGTGAACGGAGCCGAACCAGATAGCCATTAGCTTGTGTACAACTCGTTTTCCACTCCAAGGGTTCTGACGAGGCGAGGTCTCCATAATCCATTGTATGCAATCGGCCTGTTTGTGGTGAGCCACCGAACCTTTATCCGGGCGAAGAGAAGAATATTACATGGTGTGGAGTTTCTTGACCTAAGTTCTTCTGATCTCTTTCTCGACATCGTTGTTCGGCGATCGGGAGTAAGATATCAAAGACGGCTTATTGAGGTTTGAGATGCCGGCGAATCACTGCGCTAACGATTCTGGAGAAGACATCATAAGTGATTTGATTTTGCGTGTAGGGTATTGAGGAATGGAAACATGCGGAATCATGAACTTCGGGAGCAGCTTGACGATTTCTGCACATATAAATGTTTCTTCGACGTAGATTAAGCCTGCTTTCATGAACGACTTATTCCTTGCTAATAGTTGAGTTAGCTATTTGCAGTCCTCGTGGATCCCAAGACGACAATACCCCATCTTCTTCTGGTAAGAATCTCCCTACACATTCCATAATAGCATCATTAACATCTTTTTCTCGTACTAAGATCTCACTCAGGTCTCTCAAGTAACGGGGTAATTTACCCCAGTGGCAATGTAGAGTAGTAAAGCACCTATTCTTCTGCTATACGTGTGTCTCTTCGGCGTGAAACAATTGATGCGAATCATATGTTATCTCACTCTCGCAATTACCGCTATCTTCTTTTTGGTAGGGCCAGTGGTCGCCTGCGCTAAGTGTGATTTGCGTGGCAAGCCACCGTCACAGGAATTTCTTCTGGCATGTTCGAATACAACTTCGGTTGCCGGTGTTGTTCTTGGAGTAGCTGCAGTTATCACCGACGCCATTTTCTTTGTGCTGCCACTTCCAGTCATTTATCAACTGAAACTTGCACCACAGAAGAAGGTTGGATTGCTGTTGATCTTCATGACCGGTATTCTGTGAGTTCTCAAATCGTTGGTGATTGCTCGTTGTGCCTGAGCGAAAACTAATGAAACTTAGGGGAATAGTTGCAAGTATAATCTCGACCAACTACAAATACAAATCTCTGCATGGATCCTCGACCGGTTTAACAAATTCCATAATCACCACGTAAGCAGCTCACATTATCTGCTTCATGATACTGTACTATGTCTGACCTGTTAATATAGGCTTGCCGAGTGCACTGTTGCAATCATGGTCGGAAGTGTGCCAGCTACATACAGCTTGTGGTCCAAGTTCGCGGAATCGAGTCTCCTGGTTTCCAGAATTACGTCTCTCTTTTCCCAGGTGTCCCTTTTACGGTCAAGACGCCGTGAAGAAACCAATTCCAATTCCAAGCCGTTCAATTCATCCCGAACACGCTTTCATAGTGGCGCCCAAAGAATCGACGACGAGAACTCAGAACCCACTAAATGGGACAACCGAACTTCCGGTACCGGATCAAGAGGTTCTATATCAGTTGTGCCACTCCAGGAGTTATCTCCGAAGGCACGGCACTAGGTGTTGATGTTGTGCAAGAAAGCTTAGCTTGAGTGATTTTAGTTCTAGTGGGAATACTGGATGTTTGTGTAGTAGGATGGCAGGCATTTCACCTTTATGATGGAGGATACCTGGGAAGTTACCTGATCTTAACTTGATTTTGTTTGAAGTTAAATGATTATCGCGATACTATTTATTGTATTGAATTTCGCGTTGTGAATACTTTGCTGAGTAAAAAGCTATTATCACCGTCAAGACACAGGTAAAAAACGTTAACTAGTAGTGGGCATTAATGATTGCGATTGAGAAGTTGTATTCGTAGTTAAGCGTCAAAATAAGGTAAGCTGAGCCTGTTATATAACTCATGAGCCACAAATTATCGTGACATTTCCCTTTTCCATATAAGGTGTTTAATACATTGCTAGCATTTGGTAAGCAAATCTTCCGTAATTCAAATGCTCTCTTTTTCCGATAATTGTGTATTATTGCCACAGTCAGAAGTCCTGAGATCCTCTCGGTGGACATAATTATTACAAATACTGGTGGGACAAGAGAATCTACTTCGAAATTCTTGTATTGAGAGGCTACCAATGTGTATGGGACTGCTTTGGGTGGAGTATGTCTCCTAAAATTGCTATTGACTGTGCTAAACCTTGTCTTGTTTGACCTCCGTAGTTGGCGAATTGTCCAAGTGCGGCTTTTTCTCAACTTTCGCACCCTCAAGTCCATACTCTGTATCCAACTCCTTCCTAAGAACCAAGCTCTTCTCGCCAAAAACCACAAAAAGACTGACAATGCTAATTCCAACGCCAAACCACCAGATGGCTCTTAGTCCTCTGGTGTATACCTCAGTGACCTCATTCCAGACAACAGGCTCCAAACTCTTCCGCAACGAATGCATCCGACTCGCGAAAGAATAAGCAGCTTCTCTTGCCAAGTCTGAGCGTAACGAGGGATCAGAGATGAGATTCAAATTTCTGTTAACAACAGAGTTGAATATGATTCCGGGAATGGTAATACCCCAAAGCAAGCCAAAGTTTCGGATGAAGCTGTAGGTTGCAGATGAGGATGCGACATCTGACTCTGGGAGTCCGGCCATTATGGCTGGAAGCATCACAGACATGGTCACGCCGGTACCAGCAGCAGCGATGAGTTGGATAAAAATCCAGGCCACCTTTGAAGCTCTGTTGTTAAGCAATGTCAACAATCCAAAAGCAATAGCCGAGATAGAGAACGCTGCTGCGTGTAACATTTTGTAGGATCCATATTTGCTTAGAAGAGCACCCCCTAGGACAGCGGAGAGAAGCGAGCCGATGGCGTAGGGAAGGAAGAAAGTACCGGAATGAAGTACAGTTGTCCCAAGAACCCCTTGAAAGTATATTGGCAAGAAATATGTCAAGGATTGAACGAGGATAGACGATGTGAACGTCAGGAAGAATGCTATTATCGATGTTCGGTTGGCGAATAAACGTGAAGGGACGCTTTGGTTCTTCGCAAAATGCTGCTGGATATGAAACAGTGACCATCCAGTAACTCCTAGAACAAGAGGTACGACAATTCGAAATGAATGCCACGGGTATCGATTGCCACCAAAAATCAGTCCCCATAGTATTGCAACCATGCTCGGAATGAAAATCAAGTTTCCTACGTAGTCAAGTTGTTTAAGCTTGGACAAAGTGTCTTGTTGCTTTGATATATTTCCGGATTTCACCCTCATAAAAACCACAAGAACAATCAACGCCAATCCGCAGACTGGCAAATTGATCCAGAAAATCCAACGCCAGCTTGCTTTTTCGGTGAGTGATCCCCCCACTGGCGGACCTAGTGCGGCTGCTAGGCCTGCCCAAGAGAACATGAGCCCGAGATACTTGCCACGCTCCCTGAGAGGAACAAGATCACAGCACACAACATCAATAAGCACATATATGCCACCAGCACCGATACCTTGAATTGTTCGACCCACAATTAGCATGGCGACGCTACTAGCACCACCTCCAATGCCACTTCCTAGTGCAAACAAGCCAACACAAAATGATAATGGCATTCTTCGCCCGAATATTGTAGCAAGCTGCCCAAACAAAGGCTGTAGCACAGAAGAGGCGACGAGAAACGAATTGGCAATCCAAACATACTGTGAAGCTCCGCCTATGTTTGAGGTGATAGCCGGAAGTGAGGTGGGAAATAATTGCAACGTCCAAGGTGGAGATAAACGCGAGAAGACAAAGAGCTACAAAGGTTCCCCAGAATTGAGCCGTATGAAATTTATTAGATATTGCAGTTTCATTATTCTCAGGAAGACAGTCTGCCTCAGATTCTTGTGGCATGTTGAGAGCCGAAAGGATTGAAATGAGCTCAAAGCGCAGAATGGTAGAGAAGGTGAGGTAAATGGTAGTGGCCGATGGGAGAATTAAACGGGCGATCTGATTGAGAAAATTGTGAAAAAGAGAGTCGAGGTGTTGAGCAAGGGTGTCGTTCTGAGGTGTCAAGGAGTGTTGTCGAGGTGTCGCGAGGTTGGTGTTGGAATAGGTAAGAGCTTACGGGGCGTAGATCTACAACACTCTAGGCTGGAGTAAATCCTCTTTATTGTACCAGTATACACGTAAACCAACAACTATTGCATACAGTACTACTACCACATGAGGTGAGTACATTTAACTCGCCACATTAACCGGACGAAACATCGATTTGACAGCTTCGCTTATTTTTCACACACCAAAATACCAGCATACTCTGTTTTTCTCACCGAAAAGTTGTGCGCCGCCTCTTTGGCTCACTACTTGGCACTTGAATACAACTCAAACATCGGTCCAATGATGTAAAAGATTTTCACACAATGTTGGTTGGATACATGGATATGATTGATTGGAAATGAAGTGCTCGATCTGCAGTTGGATACGCATCCAGGGGTATTCTTCCGGATTATAAGCCGATTCGACATGCGCTTTACCCTCCTTCCTAGTTCGGATTTCGATTGCCAGGGTTTCTTTCTACATAACTTTTGAACATCACTGTGCTAGATACGCGAAATAGAATCGCCACCCTGAAAAATCTTTACTGGAGGAGATTACTGTAGTTGCTGTACCACACACCACAACGCTATTTGGTTGGACTGAACATAATTAAAGAAAAGGCTTGAGTATACAAGCAAGGTGATTGGAACATTTGTTTATTTGTAAAAAAAAATAGTAATCCATGACTTAAGTGACAGTTCATTTTCGAATTCGAATAGAAGCATTGAAGGGCAATTGAGCCAGAGAAGGCGCAAAGGCGGAGGCCTCGCGGGAAGATACTCGACATCGTAGTTTAATAGGACTTCCGCAATGAAGATTTTCATTTCTACGAGAGCAAAAAATCTTCCTGGACAAGCGTGCTTGCCAGAAACACCGAAGCCAAGAAATGTGTCGTCGAGAGTAGCAGTTGACTTGAAAGTGTTCTTGCCATGCTGGTCAGTATGTTGTCTGCCTTTGTCTTCTGTCTTGCCATCAAAGTTGAAACGATTTTGTTGCCCAAAAGAGCTAAATCCAGCTCGCATATGACGTATACTATCTGCTTCCACAAAGCGAAAGGGTTGATAGCGAAGTGAATCTGGATATATCGCCTCGTCATGATGAATTTGCTGTATAGGTACCGAGATATCCGTACCGGGTGGAACACGGAATTGGCAATTATCTAGTTTCAAACCATTTGGATGAACGACCTTGATGGAGTATTAACAAATGAAGGAGAACGGATAAAACACAAAACATAAAAGACTGCTCGGGATTTCTGTTGCTATGACATTCATCGATTATCCAAGTAAGCCCATCATTCTACACAGCAAGCAAATTAGTGTCTTCCAGTGTACAGATAATGGAAAACTTTACCGGAGGTGACCAATTATAAGTGCCGTCTGCTTTCAGTTTCGCCATATGTTCCATTCTTTCTCTCACAAGCGGTAAGCATAGCTGGAATGCTTTATCAAATAGATACTTGCATACATATGAAGCGACAATTCCTAACTTTTCAGGACAATCAAAGCTGATTGCTCTAATTTTTTAAGATAATTTCAAATTGTCTCAAGTATTTAGGTTAATCGCCTTTTATTATTCAAGAGAAATAGAACAATGAGAGAGGTAGGCAAGTACGACCCTGATTTATTTACTGCCACTTTTAATGTCCACCGCAAGCCATAGTCTAAGGCAGCTTCCCCCTACAATTCTCCTGAATCTTCTGGAACAATAAAATTGACATGAATCTAATTGTTCTAGCCATGTATGGTAATTGAATTTATTTTCCGAATCCTGTTCGAACAATGGTCACGAATTGATGGGCCGATCTATCACCCGTAAAAACAATTCCATTCTTTTAGGATCTATCATGGTGTTCGGGAACACTTATTTTTTCGAAAAAGTCTTGTATAATGTAATAATCAAAATGCATTCCTTGTCCAGAAGGTTCGATTTTTGAATTCTCAGAACAAATCTCTTCTTGAAATCGGGACAACTTTTCCGAATCTTACCTCCGATTTTCGGGAGGTAGATGTAACACAAAATTTCAGCTAAATCCGACCCCACAATATTTCAGCTTTCATTTCCACCAACGTTTCTGGTGTGGTCATACTCCGTACTTCTACTTCGAACTGCAATGAGCGCTTGCACAAGAGAACCAAGGAGGCAACAAATCAATTGCCTTCCAATTGAAGGAAGAAACAAGCAAATCGACGAAAGTTCCATCAGTGCTTCCAATATTGGGAGAAAGCAACATCAATGCATCACCCAACGGCAACCTAATCAATCAACATAAAAACAGGAAAAAGGAGAGAATCCCTAGCGCAATCATATACATGAGCGGCGCATCGAACGGGAAGTAAAAGTAAAATTACACTCCAACTTTCGGCAGCAAGTCACGGTTCCTGCAGGATCTCAACAAGCAGATCTCACTCCTACGGGATGCAAGGCTGAGATAATGCTAGCAAATCGCACGAAAATCGATGGAAAACGGCTTTATCATGACAGAGTAAATTCTTGGCATCTGCAACATGATCGTGTTTCTCCCCCAAATTTGAGGATGTGTAAATTAAGTTGGTTATAATTAACCTCATGTAGATAGATAAGTCGGGCTGAAAACTAGCCGCCAGAAAGGGGAGTTGAATATATATCATGTCTCTAGACGTCTTGCGAGAAGAGCAATTTGATCAGGAACTACATTCTTCGAACCCGAAAAGTTTTCAAGATGGTTAGAATCACATCTCCCTCGCTCATCAGCCTCCTCATTTTGCTCTCCCCCAGTCTCGCAGCTCCAGGCACAACAGACTGCGAGGTAGACAGTAAACAGAAAGGTGTATGCATATCGACAGGTTCTTGCAAGAGTTCTGGTGGTGTTTCGGAGGCAAATCATTGTCCTGGTGGGGTTGATATCCAGGTATTTCCCGAATGCATTCGATTTCTTTGAGTTGACTTACTGACGGAAGAAAGTGCTGTACCTATGGGTCTTGTACTGTCAACGGAACCAAAGGTCTTTGTCAACCTACAGGAGGATGTGAAGGCACGAGTACACCAGGATTTTGTCCTGGTCCAACTGATATTCAATGCTGTACTGAGAAAGAGGCTGCAACATCGCCTGCACCAGCACCTACGCCTAAGCCCGCACCCAGCAGTGGTGGTGGGAACTGTGATAAACCTACCGCTAATGACGCGACTTTGAAATTGATCCAAGGCTTTGAGGGATGGTATCCAAATGCCTGTGAGTTTCTTCTCCACAATTCTTCGAACGGCTCTGACAAATTTCTACAGATAAGGACCCAGATGGAAACCCAACCATTGGATATGGACATCTCTGTTCATCATCTTCTTGCTCGGAGATCTCATATAGTATCCCATTATCGAAATCAGACGGTGACAAGCTGATGCAAGATGATCTTTCGGTAAGCCAACAACCTCTTCCTCCAGTCTTGAGAGCTCAAACTAATTCTTTCTTCAGAGATTCCGTCAATGCATCGCCAAGCAGGTCTCTGACAAGGTAAAGCTCAACGCCAACCAATTCGGCGCATTAGTGAGTTGGGCATTCAACGTTGGATGTGGGAACACGGGTTCTTCAAGCTTGATTCGGAGATTGAATGATGGAGATGCTCCGAATACAGTTGCAAGCCAGGAATTACCGAAATGGAATCATGGTCAAAATGGTGTTTTGCCTGGTTTGACGAGACGAAGAGGGGCAGAGGTTGATTTATTCAAGACGGAAACTAGTACACCAGCTTGCTGAGCAGTACTTGATTACATGTAAAATACAGAATAATGTTTTTCAATACAATGAGAGGCACCTGGCCAACCTAGCGCAGTGAACGAAAAGAAACTTGCTCACCAATTATCCTGTCCAAAGCCACACCAGAACTTCTGTCGCATTCCAAACGATAGTACTTCAAACAGGCAACAATCGATTCCCTGAAGACGTCGTCGTTCCAAACTTATTTCCGTAGACTAGCACCAATCATTCTCGACATACGTTTTCTCTCCTCCTCCGAGAAGTTCTCATAATCCCCCTTCTTCGCTTTGGGGAACCCCATATTGTCCCACTTCTCAAATTCTGCAACGCCAACCTTATGGCAGGGTACTCCCAAAACAGCTCAATCATCCTCTTATTCTCGATCTCCTTGCTATTCAAGTGCTTATCCACTCCCCTCCTAATTGCCGCCTTATTGTAAGGTTTCGGCCTCATCCAATTTGCGACTTTTTGGTAATCGAGCTCGAAGCCTGCGGCATCGTAGGTAGGCGACCCTCTTGGTCCTTTTTCGTAGCATACGTGAAAGGCGTGAAAGCTGTGCTCTGGGATTTCGAGGCAGCGCTGGCCGTATTCATCTTCCTTCTCTTGAAATGTCTTACGCACCTTTTTTTCCTTTTGGTCCTTTAAATGGCGCGATGTTGAAGTCGATTCCGTGTTTGATCTCAACGATCGGTCCCACGCGACCGGGAGTCTTCGTCTTTGACGTCTGCTTCGCCTTTGGTGGATGATTTGGCATGCTCTGACTTTGGGAGCTAAGCTGCGGGGGCAGTTTTTGGAGGTGGAGTTTGGTCCTTTACTTTGGCTTCTGCTTTCGCTGACGTCTTGGATTTCGCGGTGCGACTCGGTGGTTTGACTTTCTTCTTTTGAGGTTCGAGGGATGGAGTGCCATTGTCGCTGGCGTGTTTTCCGCTTCGTAGAGATACTATATCGAATGTCTTTGAATGGTGATTGGTAATGGTTGAATTGTCGAAGACGCGGACGCGACTTGCAACTTTGACCTCGGTTACATACTGGAACAAATACGTCATACTAGTTCATTTCAGCTTCGCCGCAAGTAAATAATGCTACCTATCATCGCGATGGAAGATTGTACCTGCCAACATAACTTTCGTTGTTCCAACTCCTTAGGATAATTCAAGTGAATTCTTCTAAATAATTGGAACATTTTACTCATGTCTATTATTGCTACAAAGTCCTGATAATCACTCTCTTCATTCATGGGTGGTCCACTTCGGGGTTTCCACTCCTCGGGCTCCTCCATTGATCTTCGGCTTCTTCCTCCTTCGTGGCACTGCCATTTTGGAGGTGAGGAAAGGGGTTGAATATCAGTGGTTTCGTTTATCTGTTGCGTGCTTGAACAGTATTCCACAACCTATTGTTTCCCATTCTACCTGCTTTGGAGCACGTAGCACCTCTCCTGCGCAGAGGGGCATGGGAATTATTTATAGTACATATAAGCAAGACTCTCGTGGTCGATATGGCAAGGATCGTGGGAATAATGTCTCAATTAATTCTGCGGCCCCTTCTGAATCCACCAATTGTTCTTCAGAAAAGCCCGAATGACAAAAGCCATTCCCTAAAAGTTACTTGAAAGTTGAGACGGGTTTTTAATCTTGCTAAGACCTTTGAAGCATGCAAAATAAGACACAAGATTCAATCAAAACGATGGCTTTCTCCACAAGATTGACGCTTGCTACAAATTCAAATAACTTCGTCGACATTATTTCAGCAGTCCTCCGCTCTGAACGAGCTAGCCACAATAGGCCCTGTGATAACAAGCTTGCTACTCCACAAAGAAAGATTCCCCACGTAGCCATTTGCCTTTCAAGACATCGAGTTCTTTTAGAAAAGGAACCTGGTTCAAGACAAGATACAGGCTGAATTTGACGGGGAGGAACGAGCCTCCGAATCTAGCTCAGCAGACGGAGAAATAGCAAATGTGTAAAAAGAAAGTTTCCTGGCTTCCTGCAACCACAACTAGCTCCTGGTACCCCCCGTTGGGCCATTCGGAATCTCATCTGGCATGCTTGTTATCGCATGGACATTGTACGAAGTACGAGTGCCAGGAAGACGTCCTTGATTGGCAGAGTTAAAATGGCAGCCAATTGCCAACTGCCCACGTTAGACCAACTGGTTATTGGTGCTGGTTCAAAGCAAGCCACTTGAAGCCGTTCAAGGCTGTGTTTTTGAATTTCGGACACTTGAACAAATCCCACAATGAACTGAATCTCGTATTCTTGTCTCTTACGACAGAGAAGAAACAGAAGACTGCTCTACTTTCGGTCCTATTTTGGAAATGCTCACACTGCCACATTGAATTGAATCTGAGAAGTGAGGAATTGCCGCTCCAATTGAGAACAACGTTTCTGGGTTGTTTCAATTATTGCACCAGTCGGAGATGAGCGCATAGTCAAAGAAGCTTTTGTGGATATCGTGAGAAGTTCCCCTGAGCTTCGGCGCAGCATTTTCAGGAGGCTCATGCTCCGCTTCAAGGTTCCCCGCCAATTTACCAAGTCAGGCGATAGTTCGCTAAAACACGTGACTGACCTCGACTTCCAAAGTCCACCCCGAGGTTGAACCTTGCAAGCGTCCGCAGTTATATCTCAAACATATTAATGGGGCAAATTTCGCCAGTTCCGGTAAACATGCGCGAACCTGAGATCTGGAAAATATTTTCCATCCACAATTCATCTTGAATTAATATCGTGTCAAGGATGACGCTTTGGTTCACGATGCTTGTTCAATTTGGCTTCCGTCGTTCCCGTGATAGAGTACAGAGTATAAGTTTCCTTGCGTTCCTCTTTTTCGTAGGCTCTTTTATCAGCCAACAGCAACTGTCCATTCTCTCTTTTGCTATTCTCGCCTCAATCCTTTACTGTTTGTCTAATTTTTGCTCCTCAACATGAAGTTTTCAACATCCCTCGTTTCCGCCGTGCTGGCTATGACCGTAATGGCTACCCCGACTCCAGTTGAGGTTGAGAAACGCGCTGCTTCAACGATGTGTGGAAACTGGGGAACTGTAGCCACGGCAGGATACACGGTTTACCACAACAACTGGGGAGCTGCTCAAGCCACCTCCGGTTCGCAATGCACAACTTTCACTTCAGTCAGCAGCGCTTTGTCATTCGTTTGGTCCACCAGCTGGACTTGGGTCGGAGGAGCCGGTCAAGTCAAGTCTTACTCAAACGTTGCACTTGAGGCTGTCAACAAGCAAATCTCAGCAATCTCTTCCATCCCATCCACTTGGGTTTGGAGGTATGTCTCTTCTGTCCAATTATTTTGCTAATGGCATTTACTAACCATAAATTAGATACACCGGCACTGATATGGTCGCTGATGTCGCATATGATCTCTGGCTTGCGCCTTCCGTTGGAGCCAGCAACTCCTACGAGATCATGATCTGGCTCGGAGCTTATGGTGGAGCTGGACCAATTTCATCAACTGGATCCACTATCGCCACCCCAACCATTGCTGGTACAACATGGAAATTATACAAAGGACCAAACGGGGATACCACTGTTTTCTCCTTCGTTGCACCATCAAACATTGGAAACTTCGCGGCCGATCTCAAGCTCTTCCTCACCTACTTGACAACTTCCCAAGGAGTCAGCACAAGCAGTGTCGTCACCAGTCTCCAGGCCGGAACCGAGCCTTTCTCTGGTAAGTTTTTGGTTCACGCACGCTTTTATTTTGAACCTGTACTAATTCCCAATCTAGGTACCAGCGCTGTCTTCACCACCTCTGCCTACACTATCAGTGTCAAATAAATGATCTCAACCATTGATTGTTCTGTTATGTGTAAATCACATGGGTTGTAGCCCGCTGTTGAACACTGAGAGAAGCACTTCTTCTGTATATATTACTACTTGTCTTCGTCAACAAAGTAGACTGGCTTAATACATATAATTGCCAAAACCTCTTCCATAAAACCCGAGATTGCTATTGTTCTTAGACTTGTGGGTAACAAAGCAGTGTCAATGATTCCCATGGGTTAATCCTCAACTTAAAATCTGATGTTTTCTTGACAACCCATGAGTAATCGTCGGGTTCATAACGCTAGCGCAAATCAAGGCTGTCTATCAAATCGGTCCCTCTGCTTGTCACCAAAGGCGTTTGGTTTTACGCTCAGTCCTGTAAGGACTGCTAAACCCGACGAGCAATTGGTAAGAGATCGCCAGTAAGTTCTTTCCTTGTTCTAGAATAGCCACTTGGTGTCTACATGATCTTAGGATAAGCTGATGCGGGCGGATCTCAGTAACTACTTGGATTCTGAAATGCAGAAATGCACTAAAGTTCGACTCTAAAATCACGTAGGACTTTGAATACATCGAAAATTTCTATAGAACGAAAGGCTAGCAACCGCCCCTCTTTTTATCCATTGTAAGCTCAAGTTCTCTCTAATATTCCAGCACGATACTAATCAATCTCTCCTTAACTCCGTAAAACCCCCTAAATATATACAAGAAAGCTCCTCTAGGTACGCACCACCACTTGACATGCCCATATACCCCCAGAAATGAACGTGGGGTTACGCCATCCATTAATCCATGGACGCTTTTTTCGCAACCAGACACGCTGGCTTTCATCTCCCAAACATCTTCAAACATAGCAACACGCTCCGATATATTCCCCATCCAAACCACAAAGTAAACCTATGCAAAATATTGGTAAGTCTAGGTAGGCCAAGAAGGTACGGTTCTCGTTCGCTCGACAAAATCGTTATTCTCAATCTCGTTGTCCCAGCTAAAGCTGGATAATCGAGCTCCATTATTCTAAACGTTTCAAATATTCAATCCCATTGTCCCAGCAGATACTAGATAATTGAATTTCATTATCCAAAACGTTTCGGATAACAATCGATATATCGAAGTTCGTCGGGTGCCACCGTTCACGAAACCCAGGATCCAAAGACAATTGCTTTACCTGAATGATTGACTTCTTGACACAAAACATCCTCTAATTTCAACAAGAGTTGCGATGTTCTAATCGCCACTTCTGTTATCTTGTCAGAAAATTCTTGGGTTGAAGGGAGAGATGACGAAAGTTACCTTTGTACTGCAGAGTGTAGCTCACAGCCGGGTCCTCTCCCGGTCGAAGAAATACTGGCTCTACGGGCGATGGTATCTCTTCTACATTCATTCCGAGTCCGACATTGCTGTGCGAGTCGGACCACAAAAGTCCCTTCTCCCTCTCCTCTCCAATTCTTGTGTGATTTGTTTGTTCAGACAGCCAGTTTCTCCACACCCGCGTGAGCCCTTCTCCGATAGGAACAGAGCTTATGAATACACCTGGTTTGGGTCCCATTTTGACAAGATTTGTCGTGGTAACCAATTGACTAAACAACTCATGGGATTCCAGATGTATATCCTGACAGACGAGTTTCTCGTGTTTGTTTACCAGTCCCATTAGTGGGAGAGTGGGCCATCCACCCGCGGGGTGTGGAAAGACTACTCTTCGATCAAATTCCGGTTTGATGGGGCAAAAATATGAGTATAATTTGGAGAGTTTTCCCAAACTTCCACAAGTCCCCTCAAATCCGCATTGATCATCATCGAGGTTGAGTCCAGGGGTATTGAGGTATTCGCAGAGAAGATATGGGGTGTAGAATTTGGCGGAAGGGTGGTAGCATTCGAGGATCAGTTGATGATCTTTGGAGGAAGCGGCACGAAGAAGTCGATATTGAAGTATTCGAAGAATTATATCATGGAAACGACGAGAGATAGAAGTGAGAAGGAGAACTCTGCGAGTGGAAAAGGAAGAGAGGATCGAGTGAAGGATCTATGACTGTTAGACCATCTCCGAAATGCAAAGGACGAATACCAACCTCGTTGGGGAGTGATTCAATTCCAGCAAGATTGGGCATGTTGTTTTATATAGTATCAAAGGAAGATAGAGAAACAAAAATAAGAGTTTGATGACTAGAAAAATTGAAGAAAAGGATGAATTTATATCTTTCGTTCTCCGAATCCCGAATCAGACGATTTGGCCAACTTGACGAAGAACGGCCGAGAACAGGCCACAATAAGCGGTTTTCTCCTGTTCTCCTGTTTTAATCGAGCCACTTGGTGTGAGGATACAGTGGGCAATGGCCTGGATGTCTATCTTATGCGAGAGGATCTATTCGGGCAAGTTCGGAAGAGGGTTCTGCGTAGAAAAAGACGTGGAACTGGGGGCCGTTGCCAACAGTTTGGATTCGGGGATTTTCCAGAAAGGATGGTCCTCTATCGACTTGCTACAATGTGGAGGTCCTCTACCGATACACAGGTAATAATTAGATCTGCTTATGGGGAAAGCAAGCAGTCCATGTTGATGGCATCGAGAAGAATAAAGGATCGCGATCAAGGAGGATATTCTTATCATGCACGATAAGCACCCGCGCTTCCCGAAGAAACACCGATCATAAAAAAAAGCATTCACGTGACACATACAAAGGGTATCGGGTCAGGTCTGAATAGCTTCATTTCTGTGGAAAGCAATCATCCGCCCAATCCTAAACTTCCATGGGCGATCCCACACCCAACAACCCCCCCCCCATCCCACCGAGTTCAAACCTCTGAAGTATATACCTAATAGAATCTGTTCGACCAGAATAATCAACAAAGCAAGGAAAAGACCAAGAGTATTGTGTCATCCTGGCTCAAACATATTCCGGGTCGAACTCGTCCAACTCTCCATTCTTGCGAAATGGACTACGTTGAGTCGACTAGAGAATATTGAAATCGTTTCATCAAAAAAGGTAAAATTTAGCACCTTGGTCTGCGAGACATGCCTACACACTTACTCGGACACCTTTTGAGAAAGGCTTTCCTGCGCCCAATGCCGCCCACATAGCACTTTGTCCATGGCCACCATTAAGACCCCTGAATTCGCTGTGCAGACAACACCTGCAAGGTCCTGAGCGAGCCAGAAGGCAGGTTGACCCTAGTCAAGGTCACTCTGCTTCACCAACCTGAATTCCTCCCCTCTCCTCCTTCTCTTCCAGTCCAATGTATAATTTTTTCCCATTGGCAAGAAGTAACAATCGTTCCGTAGCGGCAATTCTCCGACGTGGCTGTGACAGTTCACGGATTTCCAACGTATGTTCGTTCGTTCGTAGCTATTCCAATGACCTGGACCTCACACCAGTGTGTACAAATCTTGCCACCAAAAGGGCCGTAAAGCGGGGGAGTAGGTTGGTTCAAGTGACCCCTTGGTTGCCAGGTCTGAAGGAGTGTCGTAAAGCGTTTCGGGTTTGCGTCTTCAATAGGCATGCGCAGGGAGGGTTGTTGCTGAAGAATTTCGAGTTTCAGCGAACGATGGGGTGGACGATGTAACAATTTGGCATTTGATCTGCTGAATAGAGAGATGTCAAAAATGTTTCCACCCGTTTGTCTGGTTGGCATTAGAGCACTTGCCACGCAGAGACCTCTCAGGAATCCAAGGCCATCAAGCTCTGGGGTTCCCAGTTTCGAAACTTCGGCAGAGTCTGGGGGTAGCATAAAAGCTTCGAATCAGCGATGGAAAGTGATAAAGATTCGGAAGGGAGAATAACTGAATAAGTGTGGATGTCGAACGGGGGAAAAACGCTGGGTTGAGAATTGGTGGAAGTGTCAGAAAGATTTCAGTGTTCATACTCCGCATGTACCCTACTAAAATACAACCCACACATATTAGAAAAACACATGGGGATCCTCCGTCTGACTCAAAATTGAGCTGTTAAGAAATTTCCAATGTTTGCGAGAAGCCAATACATTTTAAGGGGAGCAAATAACGAAGTCCTTTCTGTCCCCGTAGAGCCAATTGCTAACATTGCTGGTCAAAAGTCCAAGGCAACATGCCCTGAGGAATTGAAAGGAACGAGAACAAGTCACTCAGATTCTAAAACTAGTTCATGAGGCAAAATTATTAATGGCGTTAAAAAAAATTATATTCTCACAAGTCCCCCTTCCTCCATCCTTCACTTCTCGTTGTTCGATCGGAAACCTGTCAAGGTATACCCGTCAGCAAATGTAAGACTGCTGAGTGAGAACTATGTACAGCCTCTATTCCTGGTGACTCTACTAAGTCTGTACCCAAGTTAAGCTGCACCTCAAGGATGTGAAGGCAGAGCGACTAACGTGCACATCACAGCTTCTACCACTTCAACCACAACAACCCCCTCAACGCACGATGCGATAAGGGCACACCGCAGACTCTCTCTTCTCACCACGTTCAAACTAATTACCCCAGACAAACGAGTTCTAAATTCGCAATCGCATATCCAAATGTACTCCCAAAACAACCAACAGGAAGCGTAACTACCGTCTCCACCACATCAAGTCTCACCACATCGGTCACGAAAAGCCTAGGTCTGCTTGGGAGTCTGGTATTTTTGGATTGGATACCTTTGCGGTTCATAACTGGTTCATATATTCATGGAGGCTGGGGTGGTGTGTATGAGTTGATGTTTCAGAAGTGGTTGTGTCCTCTTTGGATGTCAAACTGTGGGTGTTGTGTATGAGTTCAGGTTGGAGGGGGGTGTGGTTCTCGAGACTACTTGTATCACATTCGAAATTGTTCCAAATGCTCTAGGTTGATATCTCAAATTCTTAGAGAAGCTCTAAAATAGTTGCAAACCCAATTTCCTGATTGTCCCAATTACTCTTGAACAATTCTCGTGCATGGTTATGAGAGTTCCCAAAAGCTCACAACATAAAAACCACGATTCCCAACAATCAATTGCCTTGGCAGCCTTGCTATGTAATCGCAAGTCGATCAAGGAACAATCATTAGTTGAATTCTTCATTGTTCTAGATCCTCTCGGGTAATCTTTTTTTGGAACACTCCAAATTCCTGGGATTTCCAGCAGTCATGACAAGGATATTTTTACAGACGAGGTGTATTCGGGAGCGGCTGGTAGAAAAGCGTAGCTGGGGAGCTTCAAAAAACAACAACACATCGTTACCCGCTTCCTTCCTACAACTATGTAAATACAAGGATCGTATTGACATCACTTCGTCCTAGCTTCCCTGACTTCATACAATCCAAACAAAGATATTCTTCGAACTTCCATCACATCTACTTTACTTAGGGCGCATATACTATTTGTAACCGATCAGCTGGAGTCACACCTACTATGAACCGCTTCCAAAATTTTATTGCCTCTGACATTAAATCAAGAAAAGACCCCTTGTTCTGCCGCGCCGCATACCTCTGGCGAGGTTAGGGTTGCAATATTTGTTGAGAATTAAAGAAATCGTGGTTCTTGTATCATGGTTTTGATGGGGTGATAGTTCGGAATCTACCTTGTTTGTACTTTCCCTATGTATTTTCTAGACCCAAAATTATGGAAGGTACGCTCTCAAGACTCGTATTGGCAATCACCCCTCTTCTTCACCCTCTCGCATCCTCCAAGGATACTCAATGTATTCTTCTTCCTCGCCAATTACCCAACGCACGACTCTGCAAACAACGCACCCACCCGCAATAATAACCTCATATGCTCCCAAGCAGTCCCTCTTCTCCAATCCACTTCAAAACTTCCCTTGCCGGCGATAGCTTTATAAGCTCTCAATCAAATCAACCTGCTTGTTCCTCTTCTCCGACCCACTTCCAAGCCACCCTTCCCTTACCGACGCAACCGTGGTCCATGGCAAAATTCCGAAAGACCGTCGACGCTGCGTATAACAGCATGTCCAACCTCAGCAGCAGCTTTTTCTTCCTCTTCTTCTTTTCCTTGCCCCATTATTGACGTTCAACTTTGCAAACACATACAACGCATCCTTCCGCGATAGCCTCATAAGCTCCCAATCAAATCCAACCTCCTCTTTACTCTTCTTCGATCCAAACCTCCCTTCCCGGCAATAGCTTCATGAGCTCTCAATCAAATCCGCCTCTTCATTCCTCCTCACCACCATGTATGTTACTCCTCCTCTTTGACCATCAAAGATCCTTTCCAACGCTCCCTCAATTACCCCTTTCCGAGAAACTAATAAACATATAACAGCATGCCTGACTATAACTGCAACCCCAACCACAGCAGCAGCAGCACACCAGCCTTGAGGGTATACTAACCGAGGTAATTTAATCACTTTCTACCCTTTACTTAAAATATCTTCCGCGAATGAATTCTGTACTATGTACGATTTTTCAGAGGCAATGTAGTTTTGGAGTGAGTCATGGTAGCTGTAACTCCTGAACGATACTACAAATAGTATATACGCGCCGAGTGAAGAATTTTTTTTTTGGATTGCATTAAGTAAGAAAAGCAATGAAGCGACGTCTGTATGATCCCTGTATCACTTTGTTGTAGGAAGAAGTGGGGTGGAGGGGGTGACTATACGTTATGAGTCTTTGCAACATCCTTGCCCACAAAAAGCACACAGCCGCTCCAATCCAGAGTGTTCCAAAACAGTCTTGGATAGCTAAATACTAACCGAGAGTATCCAGAAGGTTCAAACATTCAAGTTTTTGATTTTTGAAAACGCCTTGAGAAGCGTACGAATATACCAGATCAATATCATACAATTTCACATGGAAGTTAGATGAAGACTTTTTCCGGAAAAGGGGGGGGGGATTATGGGTTTGATTCATATCTACCTACAGCACCCAAGGGGCCCTTTACCTGCAAACCTCTCCGCAATGCCCATCTGTCCTCTGCCATACGCCTAGCAAGCAATGAGATGTAAGCAAGCAACTACCTAGCTCCGTGAAAAGTATATCCACTACTCCTCCACATATCTGGAAGCCGGGATGTTAACTCCAGCTCAAGTATTTCTTTCCCCAAAAAATACGATGACGCTCAAATAGCCACCGCTTTCCATGTGTGATGAATATGCCCCCAAATACGCCATCCTTCCCTTTGCCCACGTCAAGACCTCTCAACTCTGAAATAATAATCCGGCAGCATATTCTACATTTCCGCCACATGCAGCAAGAGCATTGATAGAAGCCTCTTTCGAGAATCCTAGAGCGACCAGTTGATCGATTTTCTCATCCGGAAATGAGGGTTGTTGTGGCTGTGATGTTGACGGGCCTAGGGTACCTCCTGGCGGACCTGCTTGCTCAGATGGACCCGTAACAGCGCCTGAACGAGCTCCAATCGCGGTTCCACCTGGACCTGGCACTTTTGGCTCCTCGGCTCTCTCTTCCTCCACGTTCTTTGGAATATCGGCTTCTCCGAGGAAAGGAACCTCGATGCCTTGAATGACAAGCTTGTCTTTTGACAAATCTATACACGCTAGATGCCGCTTGAGCATGTCCAAACCCAAGAGCAAATCAACATCCTTGCCTTCCATGACGGTAAAACTACAGGGTAAATGCAGATTACCAATCTTGATCTGGGCAGAATGTACCCGTCCGAGAATGGCTGCTGTTCCCACTCCCTTGGCTACTCCGGCAAAGCGTTTGTCCACTAACCGCATGATACCGCAGGTTTCTGCACACGATGGGGACATGATGGTTGCCTGCGCTCCGGAATCGACGAATGCCTTTACCTTGTGGCCATTGACTTCCACATCGATGTAAAGCATCTGTACGTGTCCGAAGACTATTTCATGGTCAGTTATGATTCAAACTAGCCAGGTGAATGAAATACCTTCAGGATTATGCTCCATGGCATTTTGTAAATTCTCTTGAACACGCTCCTCCCGAATCATCTCCGCAATTTTGGTCTGGGCCTCGACATCGAATGGATCGGCATTCAAGTTTGCAATCCATTGTCTTCGCTGCTCTGCCTCTTGTCTCTCCCTCTCCTGCATCTGACGGAACATTTGTCCAAATCTCTCAGGGCTCTCAACTGCTGCCGCCAACTCGGGATTCTGAGCTGCTGCCTGCGCTCTTGCAGCAGGGTTGCCTAAAAGTCGCAGTCGGACGGTCTCTGGATCTGGGCCTTCCCTCCGCTGAGGTGTTTGTTGGCGTGCTGGCTGAGCAGCTTGTGGGGTTGGTAGAGTGCGAATGTGTAGAGCCAGCATTTCCCCATCGCCAATCCGCAACTGCTCCATCGTCTTTGTATCATCGTTTAGTAGTTGGCCATTATGATATAAGTGCTGGGAGGTGGTGGGGATTTTCGCCTCGACGTGCACCGAATCTTTCAGCGTGCTGACGGTCGTATCGGGGAAGATTTCGAGGGTTAGGAGGTCGGAGTCTTCGCTGGTGGGCGAGGATATGTTTATTGTGATGTGCCTAGAATGGCGTTTAGTATATAGGCAGAAAAGAGGGCCCATAGATTGTGACAAACATCTTGAAGGCGTGTCAAGTACTGTGAGGATGGTAGAGACAAACAAGAGACCCAGTGTGTCCTTAAACTGAGGTTTGTATTTCTGCAGAGAGGTGAAGAGAAGAAACCTGAAGAGGGGCGCAGAAGTAGATTTCTTGGGCGATGGGAGGAGAGTTGAGGTGGTCGCGACGGGGGAAAAGAGGGGTGGTGTTTGAGAGAGGAAAAGGCGGGGAAGGCTTGGTGTTTGATATGGAGATCACAGATGATTGCTTGTTGTAGTATATGCGGGAGCTGCTGGAACAATCAAGCAAGCAAGCAGCGCGCAAGACCTCCCAAGAAATGACGAGGCTGTGTTGTCGACGGAGGTGCAGCTACTGCCCGAACCTAAGCTTGAGCCTGGGGTAAGTGGGTAAGTAGGGAGGAGAGTAATCACTGCCAGTAAGTATTCCACCAGCTTCCACCATTTGCCTCCAGAGTCTGAACTACAAACTTCTTCGCCATTTCATGATTCGGGCGACCTGCAACCCTGATGGGGACATCGGAATATCGTCCTCCCCTCGGTACCTACGACTTCGTATTCCATATACCGATCCTGTGGCACCCCTTGGTCCGAAGGCTGAAGATGAGGGCACGAATACTTCTAAGATGCGACGAAGCCGCTGTCAACCACGCTCCACCGCAGGGCTACTTCTCTACACCGCAAAAAGAAAAGAAGTATTGGCATCTAATGCTGTCCTTCCTGGGTAGAAAATCCGCGATATCGATATCAGAACCCATCGTCATCCCAGAGGGCCACGACCTATAGGTGGACATGCTTATGACCAAGCATCTGGCTGCCGCGTGGGGTACGAGTAGTATCCGCATTTTGTGGCATAGGGGCACGACACTTGTCGGAGTACCCGCGACTTCCGTACCGCTGCAAAACACCACCCATTCGCGGGTATCTGGTACAAACGGCCTGGTTGGATGAACCGAAGTACCTGGTGAGGCTGCCACCAGAGGATTGGGCGAGGGGTGAAGGTGGAAGGAAATGGCAGCCACCAACAGCGCCCAGTCTTCATGAGGCGTGAGAATTCCAGGTTCTTTAGGTGTTGAGTGGGGGTTCCGTAGACCCTTTGTTCGAGGGACAGACGTTCCAGAGGTCGAATCGTAAGAGAATCATGCATGCTGTTCAACGGTCTCGACGAAATGGATGCTTTTCGGATAGCCAGTCCTGCAGTTCCGGCGAGGAATGGGAAAAGATGGCTTGGGAAAGCTACGCTCCATTCAGACGTGCTCGATTTAGCATTTCGTGGTATCAAGACGGATGTGACCAGGCGTCTCAGTTTTACCCACATGGCAATTGCTTGCTTGGGAAGGTCACACAAACTCTGCACATGGCAAAAGGGCCGTGGATGATTGTTGGAAAAATGGACTTGCTTGTATTCCACGCTGCAAATCCATCCAAGAACTCATCCCCGCACAAGACCATGCCTGCTTCAAGTGAGGTGAGATAATCTGATTGTCCAGAAGCCGTACGTAATTTCTATGTCACGCTTTGTCATTTATAGCAAAGTGTTGCACCTCCTATTCTGCTATATTTTCCGTATATCAAGCCCACTCCATTGTGCCCACAGGGTCGTGCAATTGCTTTTTGAAGATTCCCATTCTTGGAAAGTCAATGGGACAATATTCAGTTATTCTATTCAGTTCGCACAATTGAATTATTTTATCCAGCATTGGAAGGTGTAATTGAACACGCTTTTGGGGGGGGGGAAGAAATCAAGTGGGAATAATCACCTGGATTGCGTCGACTCGCTTAGAAACAGAAGAGATATGGTATGGAAATAGGAAGTTTGGAAAATGTAGAGAGTGAGAAAAATAAAATGACAGTGCTGTTTTTGCCTTGCATGTTCTTTCAACATGAGCTTAACAATCAAGTTCCCGATTATCCCAAGCTTCTCTGACAATTGGTTTGCATTCTCCGAAACTCGATTGAAGAATCCCTCGATTTATCCCAAGACTCTTTAACAATCATTTATATTCTCCTAAACCGGTTCGTAAATTATTTCTGCTACAATGCGCTAATCGGATGCATTAGATTGTGGGACAATTAGGAGGTGATGTGCAAAGCTTTTGATACTTCGAGCTTTGAAAACATACACTGCAAGTCTTGACCCATAGAAATTGTTACGTCGAAGAGACATTTGGCCAGTTTCTCGGTTTACTTTTCCGGAGTTCAAGCTCTGAATTCCATGATGCCAGGGATTACAGGGTTGGCCTTTTGTGGTGTGCTGAGCAAGCGACTAGCGAGGGAAAGTAAACAAACAGGAATCTCGCCTAATGCCATGGAAAAGACAAGAGCTGCTCGTAGCAGCTCTAGAAATAAGTTAGAAATTAGAAATGACTATATCGCTAGCAAAATTGCATTCTACCAACGAGTTTGGAAGAATCAAGACTCATTGTCTGAATAGTTTAGAATAGTTTAATGCACGTATCTAATGAAAATTAATTCCCGTCGTTCTTTCTCTATTTACTAGCCTCAATTAAGTCAGTCAAACTCACCATCAACAGCTTCGCCATCGACAGCGTCACAACAACTCAACTACCAATTCTCGTTTCCCCCCTTGACTCACTTCACTTTTGACAGCCTCGCTACCAACAACCTCACTCCCTCTGAACGCCCCACCAAAATGCCCCGCCTCCACAAGAGGGAGAACAGAAAGCGGAAAAACTGGTTAACTTCTGTAAATAACTTTTCTAGCTTTTTTGATATATATCGACTGACCCTTTTAGGACGGGTACTAGAAAGTCAAGACTGCCAAGAAGGCTGAAGAGGGGTGGTATGGAGGGAATTGTTGCAAGTTAATTGATGATTCTTTTCCAAGTAGAAAACTAACTATGGATTGTGTAGCTTCTTCTTTGCCGTTGTGTTGACGAGGTAAGTAACATTTCCTTTTAAAAAAAATTAATTTGAATTAAGTAGAAGTTGCTAACTTCCTTTGATCAGTTGTTGGTTGTTGCTCTTTTGGCCTTTTGGCTTTACTATGTTTTCTCTGGGTTGCTGAAAAGAACCTCTCCTACGACATTCACGATAGCTTTTCAGTTATCGTTTTTGGATTTCGCCATTGCAGATGGGGAATTTGCGCCGTCGATTTTCTTGATGTCATTATTCCTAGAATACTGGCAAAATCATCTTAATTTATACACACATGGCTTTAGAACAGCAGCCTCGCTCGAAATCGCAACATCATCCTTCTCCTCACCCTCCAGAAACTTCTTTGGTTTCTTGCTCTTCCAAGTCTCCAACCCCATCTCGCTCATTCCCTTGGGAATAGGTACGCATTTCCCCTTCAATGGAGTCTGACTCTTGACAAAATGCATACGGACAAACATCTTATTGCTCAAGTCAATAGGCTTCTCTCCTCTATCCTCGTTCTTGAGAACGAATCCACGCTTGCGAAGGACTTCGACGAAGGCACTGACATCCGTCTCCACTTTCATATCATCGTTCCCGTCAACCTCCACCATTAAAGCTGTATCGAGTCCCTTTGCTACTTCATCTTCGGCCTTTTGTTTATCCTTTTTGCTGGTGGGAACTTGTTTACGCTGCCGATTTCCTACGCTGTGGTCTACTCTTCCGCCTTTTCCAACACGCCCAAAGCGAGATTTTATCTCAGCGATCCACAGCTCTCCCTTCCACCGCAGAATCCGGAAGGCCTCTTCAATGAAATCGATCCAATTCGTACCCATAAGAGCAAGACAGAATATAGCAATATCAACACTCCCATCCTTAATTGGCAAATTCGCAATATCGGCTTTCGTAACGAGTGGATGAGGCGAATAGAGATCAAAACTATGGATCTTGAGCTGGAGCTTCTTGGAATCCTTCTGCAGAGCAGTCGATAGTGCTCCATCTCCGCATCCTAAGTCGGCAATGGTACATGTTCCTTCGGTTCGGGGCAATGTAATTGCTGCAGGCGATATCTCTGCTTCTCCTTTGCGGCCCGGTCCCCGAACTTTGCCTCGTGCTTTTATTATGCGAATATAGCCATCTACAGGATTCTCGGGCCAGACTTCGACTTGACGGCGGAAGCCTTCGTGGTACTCGGTGAACATCTCGGGGTTTTCGGAAAATAGAGAAAGGGAATGTGCGGAAGGGGTGGTATAGAGGGTTTGGTTTAGGTGACGGAATCGGGCTGATACGAGTTTCTGGCGCATGGATGCTTGGAGAGGTGTCAATGTTGGGGCGGGCGCAACGACGGGGGCTTCTTTCGCAGGTTTCTTCGATTCAGCAGGTTTGGATTTGTCGACGGTCTCTCCAGATGCCTCCCGCAGTTTTTTCTCTCGCTTCTTGTCTTTCAACGTCTTTTCCTTCTTCTTCTTTTCTTGCTTTACACCCTTGACTTTGGGTACGACGACCTCACCCTCACCCTCATCGCCATCCTTGGAAATTTTCTGTCGTTTTTCGCCCACCTTGCCTTCAATTACTGTCTCATACAGCGCCGCGACATTCTCGGAATTGACATCGCCGCGCTTTCCTCGTTTCCGCTTCTTATCGTTCTTGCCTTCGTTGTCGTTATCGTCCGTGGCAGGAGATTTCGTTAGGTGGATCTGTGTTTTCAGAGCCTTGGACTCGACGGACCAACCTGGAACGGCGAACATGTTGGGTGGTGGGAATGGGTGTGATAGTTGAGAGGTCGAGAGTCTGACTTGACTGGAAAATATTATTTTCTTCCCCAGATTCTAGCCTCACCAAAGATGCTTGGCTTTCACGTGTTGTGGCTAGTGAGGTGGCTGTCTATCCATAAAGCTGCAGTTACTAGATACCTTTCGTTTTTCCAAATATACTAGATAATCAGGAACAATTGAACTCTTTGTTTCAAATTATTAGTGTTAGTATTTTAAATTATTCTAAATGTTTAGAATGATTTCCCTGAATTAACTTTAGAAAGTTGGAACAGCGAGAGCTAATAGGCAGGCACCTACTTACTGTCGCATTTTATTTTTCCCCCAGAATTACCCAACTTGCTCTTCTAATTGTGTTATAGTATAATTTATAATAAACTAATGGTTGTTCTAAATGATTGAAGTTATAATGACTAGCGTGATTAACTGATACAGATTTAGTGCCGCTTGATTTAAGTCGCTTCTGTGACGCGACCCGAAATAGTACCTTGCCAGCCTTGATTCCGGCATCGTGGCACATCGTGGCAACACAATCAACTTCACACCCACCTACACCACCCTCTCCACGTCACTATGCCCCCTAGGAGCTAGAAATACAATAAACCATGCCTAAGACACGGCCTCCCACCACTGGCTATGCCCGCATTGCTCAAGCAGAAGACTCCGATTCAGATAATGACGATCTCGCCAATAGCTATGCCTCACTCCAACCAGCCGGTGCTCCACGATATGCCTCCATTACTCAACCTCGAGCCCACGGTGGCATGTTGACCGATGGCAACACATCGCCCACAAATACCCGCAGGCCACGGAATAGACGGCGCATGGGAAGCAATAGTTCAGTTTCAGGGGTTGATATCAAGGCCATAAATGCTAGGTTGGAACGATGGGCAGACGAAATCGCCTCGAAATTCAAGATTCATAAAGTGAAGGGAAAGACGGACGAAGAGGAGAGATTGGAAATCCACCACTCGGTATTCCAAGCACCAGACGGCGTTCGACCAGCAACGGCCGAAACACTGGCAGATGGCGGCGACCAAGGACAAATGACGAAAGCGGAGTTTGAGGTTATAGTTGAGAGCGTTAGGGTTGCAATCGAGCAAGGAATGCACCCAAAGATGATTACACAAGGGAGTTCTGGAAGCTACTTTGCGAGGAATACCGACGGAAAGGTGGTAGGAGTTTTTAAGCCCAAGGACGAGGAGCCTTACGCCGCAGGAAATCCAAAATGGAACAAATGGATACACCGGAATTTATTCCCATGCTTTTTCGGACGCGCATGTCTTATTCCCAATCTTAGTTACGTCTCCGAGGCCGCCGCATATACTCTGGATTGCAGATTACGAACGAACCTAGTTCCATATACTGACATCGTTCATCTCTCTTCAAAATCATTCCATTACGACTTCTGGGCACGGAGGAATTTCTATAGAAGAAAAAAGCCATTTCCACCAAAAGTTGGTAGTTTCCAGGTTTTCCTGAAAGGTTTCAAGGATGCGAATATCTTCTTGCGAGAGAACCCCTGGCCAGACAGAGTGGCCGGATCATACAGACCTAGCGACCCCCAAAGAAAAAGAAAAGCTTGGAGGGAGACGTGCAGACCAAATAGTTCTCGCGACGATGACGACGATGAAGAGGAACAAATTCCGATGGCACCCACCGAAGGAGAAAATAGACGTTTTGTATGGACGGAAACGTTACAACAATCATTTCGGGAAGAACTCGAGAAGCTCGTTATTCTTGATTACATTATGAGGAATACGGATAGAGGCTTAGACAACTGGATGATCAAGGTTGATTACGAAAACCAGGACGTGTCTATCGTTTCGGAACCATTGAAAATGAATGGTGTACATGAGGAGCCATCACCTCGACTTGTACCAGCTTCAGGTAGCCCAGAAACCCGGCCTTATAGAACCCAACAACCTATGGAGGCCATCAGTAGATCAGCTACCCCGAATCCACACGCTGGGCCTACCATGTCGCTTGGAGCCATCGACAACAGTTTATCGTGGCCATGGAAGCACCCGGACGCCTGGCGAAGTTTCCCATTTGGATGGCTTTTCCTTCCTGTTTCCCTTATTGGACAACCATTTTCACAAAAAACCAGAGATCACTTTTTACCACTGCTCACATCCAAACAATGGTGGAGCGAAACGCAATTAGAATTGAGAAAGATTTTCAGTCAGGATGCGGATTTCCAGGAGCGCATGTTTGCCAGACAAATCGCCGTTATGAAAGGACAAGCTTGGAATGTAGTCGAGACTCTCAAGATGGCTGATCATGGGCCCTTGGAATTAACTCGCAGAGCTCGTGTTTGTGTGTGGGACGATCTGGTTGATATTCCTGTAGCAGTCCCAATGCGTGTTCCCTCTGCGGAAATGCGAAGGCGAACCGATGTTGGAATTCAACGGGACTTGGACGAAGAGGAGATGGATATCAGTGCCGCCAACGCTTCGGCTCCACAACCAGATCTCTTGGGTCTATCCTCTCCTTCCACGGAACTCCCGAACCCGAATCGATTCGAGTTGGTTAGTCCCCGCGCAAGCGAAGAGGTGTCAGCAGTTCAATCACCAGAGTCACTTCCTGAAGCGACCAACGGTGCTCGAGATGCGTTTAAGAACCAGGTCAAATTTACCGATCGACCGGAATTTGGACACTCTCGAAGTCGTATGAGTTACGATGGACCTTCTCGACCTATTGCGCAAGCCCCAAGACAAGGAGAAGGCCGCCGATTCTCTCTCTCATCTAAAAATCGTGGTTTCCCACTTATGTATGATGGTGATGATACGGATGGGGACCTGGGCTATGCCGCGGCGGAGGGAATGGATGGGAACCACCGGAAGGTGATTGTGGAAAGATTAGAAACTGTGAAAAGTAAGAATCCTGTTTTTACATGGTGTTAATTTAGAGGGGCAAAAAACGGCACATCCTTCTTTGGTGTATTATAGTATTTGGAACGGAACGGCCCAACTTAGACTGGGAAAGTCTTAGGCGTATTGAGGCATAGCTTACATTGGGAATTTACATTTGGGATGAGGAAGATGAATATAGACTTGAGTATGTGAACATTAGGCGTTGATATGCTTTTTGTGATTTTGGAGTTCGGACTTCTGTGTTCAAGATTGAACATCTTCGCCTATTTCTATTCATCCCCTCTGAATTTGATATTACTATTCAAGTCCCATGGTTTTCAAAGCGGAATTGTTTGCATTAATAATCAGCCTCTATCCTTCCTTTCTATTTTTGGGAATACAGAGGTAGGTGAATGAAGCGAAACTAGATCATCTCCATCACAGTTGCCAAAAAGCCCTCGTTGCCCCAACCTTTTACCATAATAGAGGAATATTTCCCTAAACATTTGGGATAATTTAGATAATTGTCCCAGATCCTTTTGAACAATAGTTTGAATTCTCCTAGGAAGCTGGAACAATAACCTAGAGCCGCACTTGCCGCTTTTATCATCTGTCGCAAGACAGTTCAGCCCCTCGCTCTTGCCTCTTGCGTGCGCTTACATCACTTTTACGTCCAGATTTTGCCTACAAACGCGGAAGGAACGACCAAGAGCATGTAAATAAAAAATTTCTTCCTCAACTTCACTACCTACCTACCTCATCGTTCCTTCCTTCTCGTCGACCGCCAACCGTACCTTCTTCACCTCCCCCCGCATGGCTTGACCTCGCTGTCGCGAAGCCTTTGTAGCCTTCTTGAGGACAAACGGCGCAACCAACCTTCCTGGACACAACATCTGCATGCGCGCAACCCTCGCAGCATCACCATGACAGACCAATACGCCCACGATGGTACTTGGGGTGGCCCTCGATTCCAGAATGTGCCTTTCACCGCGAACGGTACCCCGGCATTTCCGTCCGAGGCACAATGGAATCCAAATCAGTTACTGAACCCACGAGCTCCGCAGCAGCAGGCGCCCCAAAATGGCTACTCAAACCATAACAACGCTGCCAACTTCAACTCTGCGCCTCCTGCTCAACTTGACTTCCAGTTTGATACGCCCGCGGGTAGTCAGCAAGACTTGTCGCATGCGCACCCTTCCATGCCGATGTATAATGGGAATGGTAGCAGTACAAACGGACATAATGGATTCACTTCACTTTCGAATGGAAACGGTACAATGGGTGGTATAGGGCAGATGCTAGAACGTGTGCACAATGTTGCAGACCGGAGTCTGGTGCCACAGAAACGACGGAAAATGGATGATCCAAGAGAAGAAGCCGGAAAGAAGGCACAGTTCAATGGCGGTGGTAAGGGTGGCGTGCTAGGCCAATATGTGAACGATCAAAGGAAAGAGGGTTACCAGGAGGTGAACTCTAATGGAAAGCCTGTGGAAATTTCAATCCTAGATGACGACGACGTTCAAGTCGCCACTGATCCGGGTGACGTTGAAGTCTGCTATGGTCGAATCGAAGGCGCGGAAATCAACGCACATCAAGTTCCAACCCCGAAACCAGGCACCACGTCAGTATCCAAGAGTTTCTGGCCTCAAGTTAAAATTCAGTTGCGTCGGACAGCGGGGGAAAGAACCCACCAGATCTACGTAAGAGATGGGACTCGAGAAGTTATCGGTTGTGTCGATGTCAACACTGCCATTGGCTTGGTTCCCCTTCTAGACGCCAAATTCAATATCCGGACCGCCGGTCGCATTCTCACTCGCCCTAAGAAACCAGATGACCTACCCCCAGGAGCAAAGATTTCCCAGAGATATGGTCTTGACCTCAATGTATATGGCCCCAAGAAACATGCGATTCAGATTGGTCGACACCTTGCCCAAAAACAACTTTGGCTACGAACGCCTCTGTTTGTCGAAAATGGAACCCAGCTATACAACCCACATGTGCTGGAGAGACCTGCTCAACCCGCACCAAGACTAATGGCATCGTATAGCAGTCAACCCCAAGGTCCTATGCGCACGACAGAGGATATTCGAAACGATGTACTGGGCATGTTTGACTCTCTAGAGCAGTCCGAAAATCTCCCAGAAATGCAACCAAATCAACGAATTGTTACAGACTTATTGAAACATCAAAAACAAGGCCTTCATTTCATGACAACCAAGGAAAAAGAACGTGTGTTTTCCGCGGACGAAAAGGGAAATAGCTCTCTTTGGCGACTCAACATCGTTGCGGGTTCTAGGACTTATGTCAATGTTATTACGGGCCAAGAAGAGCGGAACAGCCCTCCCCAAGTTTTGGGTGGTATTCTTGCAGATATGATGGGACTTGGTAAGACTCTGAGCATATTATCGCTGGTCACGCAAACACTTGATGTCGAAGCTATGCGGTGGGCCAGTCTGGATCCCCAGGCGGAGAAGGATGATAGAGAGCCATGCGCCTCCAAGAAGGGGAAGAGAGCTTTACCGAAAATTGAGCAAACTCCTCTGGTACGAAATTGCAAGACCACATTGCTGGTATCTCCCTTGAGCACAATCACGAATTGGGAAGACCAAATCAAACAGCATGTCAAGCCTGGCACTTTGAAGTATTACATTTACCATGGAGCAGGTCGAATCAAGGATATCAACAAGCTCGCTGAGTTTGACTTGGTTATCACTACTTATGGATCTGTCGCAAGCGAATTCGCTTATCGAAGTAAGAACAAACCTGGAGTATATCCACTCGAAGCAATCAACTGGTTTAGAATTGTTCTTGACGAGGCTCATATGATTAGAGAGCAATCAACCCAACAATCCAAGGCTATTTGCAGATTGCAGGCGTCGCGCAGATGGGCAGTTACAGGTACTCCCGTTCAAAATCGTTTAGAGGACCTTGGAGCGTTGATGGCTTTCCTTCGGGTCAAGCCTTTTGACGAAAAGGGAGGGTTTGCGCAATACATAATGTCTCCTTTCAAGATGTGTGATCCTGAAATTCTGCCAAAGTTGCGATTGTTGGTAGACAGCATCACTCTTCGACGTCTCAAGGATCGTATCGACCTGCCACCACGCCATGACCACCTTGTAAAGCTCGACTTCAATTCAGAGGAACGGCACATTTACGAGATATTTGCCAAAAATGCTTCCGATCGAGTAAAGGTTATTGTTGGCCAGCGAGAGAAATCATTGGGTGGCAAGTCATACGTTCATATCCTTCAATCGATTTTACGCCTCCGACTTATTTGTGCTCATGGCCGAGACCTCTTGTGTGATGAGGATCTCCAAGTCATGTACGGTCTCAGCAAAGACTCGGCCATTGAACTTGACAGCGACGATGAGGATGACCGGCCTGCACTCTCATCGAAACAAGCCTACGACATGTACAATTTGATGGTAGAAACCAATGCTGACGTTTGCGCGGGTTGCAATAGAAAGATTGGTGCCAAGGATGAGGCTGCCGAAGCAGATGGGGAGGCAAAGGACGAGACTATTGGCCATATGACGCCCTGCTTTCACATTTTGTGCCCTAACTGTTTCGGTGGTTACAAGTCACAATTGGAACAGTTTGCTCAAGGCAGTCCAATGGTCAATTGCATGATTTGTTCGCAACATATCCGACTTTCCTTCTTTGCTCTACAACCAGGTGGCGCTGAAAATGGCGGACCAAAGGCAAAGGGGAAGGGCAGCACCAAGACTATCGAAAATTACAATGGGCCACATACCAAGACTAAGGCGTTGATCCAGGATCTCTTGCGCTCGAAGTATGAGTCGTCATTGCAGCCAAATGAACCCCCTATCAAGAGTGTTGTTTTCTCCGGCTGGACAGCTCATCTTGATCTCATTCAACTGGCTCTGGAACAGAATGATATTAAATATTGCCGTTTGGATGGGAAAATGACCCGAGCAACTCGTGGTGCTGCTATGGATAACTTCCGTACAGACCCCTCAATTCTCGTTATTCTGGTTTCTATAATGGCTGGTGGACTCGGTCTCAACCTGACCACTGCCAATAAAGTTTACGTGATGGAACCGCAATACAACCCAGCAGCGGAGGCTCAAGCCGTTGATCGTGTTCATCGACTTGGCCAAAAGAGAGAGGTAACCACAGTCCGGTATATCATGAATGATAGTTTCGAGGAGAAGATGCTGGAATTGCAGGAGAAGAAGAAAAAGTTGGCCAGTATCAGCATGGACAAGGAGGCTGGTAGGATCGACAAGATGGACGCCGCTAGAAAGAGGCTAGAGGATTTGAGGAGTTTATTCAAGTGATCCTTCTAAATTAGAGGGAGCGCGGGTCTGGTCTGTATCGGTTTGGGGGGGGGGATGCGAGCATGTGGCGTTTCTATTGACTCGCGAATACCTAGAGGATAAGTTTCCGATACTTGTCGGAAGCGGGGATATACCTGGAGTTTGGGGTTTGTTTTGCTACACTACAAGGGCTGCTTTTCGTTCTAAAGGAGTCACATCTGGGAGGTTTGTTGTGATTTGCTTTTTTATCACCGTGACTTGCTTTGCTCCGGGCAGAGCCAGACGAGATTTCTCTTTTATTAGATAGGAACATGATTGCATATGAGCCTCAAGGCTTTGGGGGTGGGATAGGGATACATTACAAAGTACATAGGTACACAGATTATGAATGAATGAAACAGATCTCCCAATGCTCTTTGGCATCAGTTGGTTGTACCTGGTCAAGAAGTATCATCTTCCTAGGTAAGAGACGTGAGCATTACTCTGTGAACATATATACTTTCCCTTCGATTGTGTGAAATGGTCCAGGAGTACTGTTCGAGGAGATCTAGGAGAATGAAACATTTGGACAAGTTGAACTACGTCGTTTTGAAATCTCTGTCAAGTCATCGATCACGTGCTGGCTGGTAAAGCTATTTTGAGGGCGGTGAGAACTCCGCCTCATCCTTCGGCGGGGCAATCTCGTTCGGTCGCTGAGCTTCTTTCGACCACTCGATTTCTAATTGCACATCCTCTCTCACCATCCTTCGCCCCTTCGCAACTTCTCATTTGTAAATTGTTTGTTGTTTCAAGTTTTGTTTGCTACCTACGCTTGTTTTCTCGTAAATTCTCATGTTAGTCAACTCGGGAGAACCTCATTTTCCAGCTAATAATTTGTCCATCTTTTGCAACTCCACTTTCCCCATCCCTCTCTTCTCCGGGGTTCTCCATACACATTCTACCAACTGGAAAACACCACGAGGGTCTGTTGTGTTAGCACATGAAGTACAAACCTTCTTTTCCACCCCCACCTATCTCGTGGCCCTTCGATCCCAGCAGGTACGATGAACATTTTTCCCCGCCCTCAGTTGTCCTTGTTTCTCCCTCGGTCTGTAGATTTATTTCCGTAGAATTTTGCACTACTTGTCAAGTTTGTTCAAAAGCACTGGGATCCGCTGTCCTGAATCTGTCCGGTGCTCTTCCATGCCAACTTGGCGTACTAAAGTTCCTCGGACACATTTTCTTGCCAAAATGAGAGTGAGATGGGGCTTACTTGTCAAACCTGCTCGTATCTGATTTTCCTATCAAGCCCACTCTCTTAATAACTTCCTTGTAGAAGCTTACCCCTGATCCCTTCAGCCTCATATCGTCAAAAACCACTGTGCCCCGGGAAAACACTGTCGGTATTGGCTGCATGGGGCACCTAGGAACCACAACGTGGATACAAGCACAGCAGACAGTTTAACTACGCCGCCTTCTTTTTCACGTATACAGGGGCAATCAACCTGACCGAAGTTATTGGCTCCCACCAACTTTGACTCCTTCACCCCACCGGCGGCACTTCAGGCCGGTACCATTTTTAACGAACTAGAGGAGCATCTGACCATTCACAGTTAATTTGGTGCGCCTCAGCCTGGGCTCTGGCCAACCATATATAATATGCCATGGCCTTCCGGTTATTCGCCCATTCAGGGCAAACTTTGGACTATCTCGACGATCAAGACTTTTCTTTGGTCACTCTTATTCATAATGTTGGTTTCAGGTCTTGTTATCGGTTTGGTTGTTGGTCTCACACATGCAAAAGATATCGACTTAACCGTCGACTTGGGTTATGCTAAGTATCGAGGTGCCAACGCAAAAAATGGTGTTAGTACGTGGTTTGGAATGAGATATGCTGCTCCTCCGTTGGGCGATTTGAGATGGCGAGCTCCTCAGGATCCGCTCGTCAATACTACGCTGCAACCAGCTACTGCTGTAAGTTCAATATGGGTACTCGTGATTATTACAAACTGACTTTTTGTAGCGTGGCGGAGTATGTATAAGTTCCCCATCAACAGCCATCTCAGACGAGGTCAAGAATGGAGTTCAGAAAGAAGATTGCCTGTTCGTCAATGTATTCGCACCAACGGTCACCAAAGGAAACCACCCCGTATTCGTCAACTTTCAGGGAGGAGGACTTAACTCTCTCGCCGACTCGACTCTCGATGCCAACAACTTGATCAACGCTGCAGATCGGGACATCGTCGTTGTTACTTCAAATTATCGAGTTGGACTACAAGGATTCTTGGCCAGCAAGGAAGTGAAAGCAAATGGAGCGCTGAATGCCGGTCTGCTTGATCAAAGAAAGGTTCTTCACTGGGTTCAACGCAACATCCATTTGGTAGGAGAATCATTCAGCTTGCTTTTACCACAGCTAACACGTATCTAGTTTGGAGGAGACCCAAAACACGTCACAATTGGAGGAGCCTCAGCAGGAGGAGCTTCCGTAAGTCTTCAACTTACAGCCTACAACGGGCGAGACGACGGTCTTTTCCACGCTGCTGCTGGCGAAAGCGCTTCACTAGGAGCCAAATACACTGTGGAAGAGGCACAATACCAATACGATGCCCTCATTAAGCGGGTAAAGTGTGATATGGCACCCGATACACTAAAATGTCTTCGGGATCTCGACATTAACACCTTGCTTGTCAACAACCCGAACATTCCAACACCGGGTCCTGGCCTCGGAAACCCGATTTTTGCGTGGTCTAGTGTGATTGACGGGAACTTCACCACGGGGTACAGTTATAACTTGTACGCAACTGGAAAGTTTGTCAAGGTTCCCACAATCTATGGGTACGTTATTTCTCTGCTTTTTCCCGAAGTCCCAGAAACCCAAATCCATACCAATACTGACAAAATCCACAGCTCCTGCACAAACGAAGGCTCAGGTTTCACAAACAAAGACCCAGCTGCATTTGCCAACGTTACCCAAATGAACGCATTCCTAAAAACCAACTACCCAAAACTTACCCCCGAACAACTCGCCAAGGCCGACTCCCTCTACCCCTCAACACCCGAGAACCAGTTCCCAAACCGAGGAGTTTATTGGCGACCAGCAGCTTTGGCATGGGGAGAAATGCGCTACAACTGTCCAGGAATCTACATGTCCGGTGCTATCCCACGAGTAGGAGGAATGAACTCGTCTTGGAATTATCACTGGGATAAGCTTTCAACTACCAACGCTTTGAACGGTGATGGTGTTACCCATGTTTCGGAGGCACAATATATTTGGGCTGCTAACAAGGCGGATGATGTTGCTGGAAATGCGATTCAATCTTACTGGGCCAGCTTCATTCGTACCAAAAACCCGAACACACTTAAAGCAAAGTCTGTTCCTGAATGGGTTGAGCACTTTGAGGGAGATACATCCAAAGGGGCTTTGCAAAGAGTCCATTTCACGAATGCTACTGTGGCTATGGAGACTATTACACCGGCGGAGATGGAGAGGTGTTATTCTTGGATTGGGATTGGGTCTACTATTTCCCAATGATCGCGAACATTTGCGAGATTGGGAGGGGAATTTATTTCTGCATGAGGGTTATGACCAAAATTAGACTTGGGCATCAAAGGAGTTCCATACATTGGCGGAGTTAGTGGTGCATCGATGGAATTCTGGGGTTGAATTCGGTTTTGCATTTTCATTCTAGCGATGTTTTTTTGTACATAACTTTTAGATTCAGGGCTTGCCCTTATTATTTAGCTGAATTATTTCATTTGAAGATTCATTACCCCTTGCCACTCTTAGAACAATGAAGGACCAATGAAGGTCGATTATTAATACTTTTGATTGTGCTATGGCGTTCGAACAACGAGAATGAGGTACGATATGCCTTTCGTCAAGATCGGAAGAGTTCTGCTGTAGCAAGGAAGGAACTCAAGCTCGTTCCTTCCCACCCCCACGCACCTAAGCCGCACGCGACCCAATACCCAGAACGACTCAAGCAATGGAAAATCTCCCACTTCGGGATATCAATAGCCTCAAATTCAAAGGCGAATTGACCCGTTTTTCTTGCACAATGGCGAGAATTAAACCTGTAAGAAGGCTATGGTCGCTTATAGTAGCAAGCTGATTCTTTAGCAACAACAACATCGAGCCCTTAGGGCACCACAAACCAAAGGAGTAAGTTCCTCATTCTTTGATTTCTTCTCAGCAAATGGAAGGTAATTTATTATTAGCCAGATCTCAGATTTAGGTGGGCAGAGGATAAGGGATTGAAGAGAGCTTGGGAGGTTGCTGTACGTATTCTTCCAGGCCAAATTCTCGTTCGAAGATCACTTATAAAAGCGGGGCTAATCATATAACTAGCGTCTTGGTTGGTGGGTCAGGCTAGCAAGACTAGCGCAAATTGCACTCCGACAAATGCGGGAAATAGCAAGGGCCAGGGAAAGAATAAGACAAAGTGAAAGAAAGATCAAGGAGTGCAGGATCAAAACCGCTGTACGTTCTTTTCCTTTTCCTCTCTTTTATTATAAATGAAATTTCTTTGATTAACTGACACATCCTCTAGCGTATCCAAAGAAACCGTCTCCGAATTCGCATTTCCAACAATAATGACTACGTAGGTTCTACCAACTCAATATCCTCCATTTATTACAACTTATGTAAAATGCCTAGCTATACATATTTGCCACAGCTTCAATCCTCAACTACTTCCTTGTAGTTGCGCTTTCCCACCTAGGTTTTCTTCGGGATAAAAACGCCAATCTCGAGTTTTCTGCCCGTATTCTTTTTGGAATTCTGGCTATTACCTACATCTTAGTCGTGTCTTGGGATACTTTCGTCTTTGCGATTTTACCCATGGAGGATGAGGTAGATGTCATAAGACGTTTGGGAGATTTCGGAAAGGCCTTCTTACATTTATTATTTGTACTAGTGTTGGCGCGATTATTGGCATAAAGGAAGTTTACGAGGGGAGGGAACAATATATAGGTTTTAGGACAGTCCCGGAGATGGGATGACAGTTATAATATACTCTTCTCATCATCTAAAATAAGCCTTCCTTTTCTATGCTTTCAATCATGGAATGTATTCCAAAGCTCATTGCAAAAATACCCGTCGCTCCCACCATTGCCAAACCCCCCAAAACCTCATCTCCGGTAAAAGGACCAAATCCGTGGAGGAGGTCGAGGGCAAGTGCAACGACTGTGACGATTAACAACTTGTATACTGAGTTAGCGATAGCCACATAGCTTTATGAAGGATGACCTTACAATGTACGCAAAATTAGAGATGAAATTTGTATAGAATAGTCTTCGACCGCGCTGGTGAAGGTGAGTTCCTTATTTACTCACAAAGGAAAATGGACCTACAGCCCTCAAAATCTCCCGCATCCTCGTTCTTTCCCTAGCTCTTCGAGCACGATTTCTGAATCCTCTATCTATCTCCACCCATGCACGCTAGCCAGATAATTAGTCCCGCAATAGAGAGTGATTTTGAGGAATTCATACAGCTGCTTCCTCCTCGAACCTCCACCCCCTTTCTTCCACTAGTCTCCATCCAAGGTCTGGCTGATCAAAGCATATTAGTTACCACCCAATTTCCCAAATGAACTCGGTCATTAAAACCTACTCCTTTCTTCATTGATGCCCGAGGGGCTTGGTGTCGTGGTGGCGGTTTCTATGAAAATCATTAGGTACCGAGCGAGTTACTTAACGCGGAGCTTTTGCTGACAAGTCGGTGTCTCGCCATTGTCCCAGCGGGAACAGAAGAATTGGTTTGATTTTGATTTTGATTTTGTTCATGTCCTCAAAGCCGGAAGTTCTCCATTGTCCCAGTGATGTTGGGAAATATTGCGGCTCACCTGCCCATGTACAGAAGGAGCGACCTAGATAGAAAATGACCCAAACAATCTCAAACGATGACTCCCAGAGGGTCTAGAAAAATCGGAAATTCGAATTTCCCATTCTTCCAAACCCTTCGCACAACTGGATTCTCTTGTAAGCAGAGCAACGCAACTACATTACATTACACGTACATATAAAACATATTAGACTCAAATTCGGACATCAAAAAGGGGATTCGGGCCATAGGTGGAAAACATTTTAATTCATCATAGCGATAGACGCTTTATTCTATCTTGCTTTTGCCCACCCACCCCAGGACAGTAAAGACATGACGCATACACTCATTACTCAAGAGCGCAGACCATTCATTCAACGTCGGCCTCAACCTCAGCTGCTTCAGATTCCGCTGCGGCCTCTGGCTCTGCTTCCTCACCACCATTTACATCAATGAGATTGACACCTCCCTCACTCTCCAACCGAAGCCATTCCTCCCATTCTGGGAAAAGCTCCTCATCCTCACCAGGAACACCAACGGTCTTGGCAACGCGACCCTTCTTCTCTTTCTCCAAACTCTCTTTCCATGACCCAACGGTCTTGAATGTAAGACTTGGTTTGTAGGTCTGAGAGAAGAGGACGGCTTCCGCAGAACGTCCAGTTCGGGTGAGTAGATCTATACAACCCTCAACATCACCAAGAAGCCACAGACATGTGAAGGCAACATTGTGAGCACCAGCCTCTTGTGCTTGTAGGCTCAAAGCCTGAAGACCATCTCTATCTCCCGTCGATGAGTGGAGGAGAAGAAGCGAGCCAAGATCCTTGGCATTGGTAAAACATTCCGCTGCCAAAGCAACATCCCATGCAGCGAGCGCAGCATCACCAACTGTCTTCCATTTATGTTCAGCGTTAGCCTCTCTAGCCAGCTCCAAAGCGACTGGTAACTCCCCAAGAGCCAAAGCTAGCTCAAATTTGTGCTCTGAATCAGTGGCGACTTCCAGTGCGAGCTCTTTGTGGCCTTGGCCTTCGAGGAAACGAGCGATCTTGTTGAGTTGGTCGGTAGGAATTGTTGGAAGAAGTTCTTCAGCCGACTCCATATCATCTCGGAGTACCAAAGTTTGATATTCGACAACAGAAAGTGAGAGCGCAAAGGAAGTGACGTTTACATCCTTGTCGGCGAGGTAGATTCTTGAATCGCGCTGGATATAACCGAGAAGGTACATGGCTTGGTCGAAGTGTGAGATTGTGTACGTTTGGTCGCCGACCAAGTAGTTTAGACGATTGGTGCTGTTTGTGTAGATGAAGCAATCGCCAACCCATTCTCCCGTTCGTACACTACGAAGGTTAGTGATAACAAAACCAACATCACGGATGTACATACCTCTCATTGATATCAGTTACGACGTCAAAAGCAGCTTCGACTCCATCATCATCGACCTCGCCGTTTTGAACAGCGGAAATATAATTCTCTCGTGAAAATCGAAGAACATAAAAGGTATCTTCGCAAGCAATCGAAACTAATTCGCCATTTTCCGACCAGTAAACCTAAAGAAAATGGGTTAGAAAGTAGTATCAGGATGGAGAATTTATGGGACAAACCTCAATAGGGTCAACTTCAATTCTTCGAATCAAACCACCAGTCTGCCAATCATAAAAACCGATACCACCTTGTCCCTTAACACCTAGCAAGACGCCACCAGTCAAACCCTCGGCCTGGAATCCAACATCAAGTCCCCCGGGTTTCTCAACAAAGTTCTTGAAAATCTTGACACTCGTGGCTGATTCACGGATGGCATAATCATTGCTGTTCTCTTTCGATCCCCACACAAAGTCCAAAGCAGAACCAAAAGCCTTATTTCTCCAAGCAAGAGCAGTGTAAATGATGAATTCTCCATCTCCACAAACCGAGACGAATCGACCGTTGGGAGAGTGGAGGAGGGTCTGGGGGTAGACTTCGCAAGTGCCTAGGTCTTTGGTAGGAAGGGATATTGGATCGTTGTCCTTCAAGGACGCATCTAGAAATTATTAGCCAATATGTTCCAGGGCTTACTTTGGAAATATTCGACTTACCACCACCCTTGATAATCGAAGATACAACTTCGCTATGTCTTGCCCAGATCAGCTTTCCTGAACCATCCATCGAAACCGCTGGTTCTTCCCGACCCATCTTCACAACTACAGCTCCCTCGTCAAAACCAACACCAACACCCTGCTTGCCCTTCTGGTAGCTGACACACCACGCTCTCTCGAGTCCATAGTTCAGCGATTGTTCTAGCCGGTAGGTATTCGCGTGCCATATCTTGACAGTTCCATCCTCGGAACCAGAAATAATCACTGGCAATTCTGGGTGATAGCAGGCGAAAGAAACATTACTTGTGTGTCCTTCCAAGGTTGCGATCAAAGACTTTGTGGTATAATCCCAAATTTTGACAGTTCGGTCGTCTGAAGTTGTGAGGAGGTATGGTTTGTCGGATTGTGGGTAGTAGTCGACGTGATTAACTCCCTTGTGTTCGTGTGCTTCGAGTGTGAAGTTGGCAGTTGCTGAGCCCAAACTCCAAATCTTTACTGTCCTATCCAAACATGCTGAGGCAAATGTGTTGGTATCCTTGGGATTGATTGCTAGCCCCATAACATAATGACTGTGTCCCTCGAAAACTTGAACACACTTCCATCCTTTATCCCAATCCCAAAGTTTTATTGTCATATCATCGGAGGCTGTGAGAACGAAGGGTTGTGTAGGGTGGACCACAATCGCTCGAATGTAATCTGGGTGGGCTTCGAAAGAGGTGATCTTCTCGGAAGTATTGTAGTTGTAGACTCGCAATTGGAAATCATCAGAACCACAGACAATCCAGTTCTTCCTCGATATGAATCGTCCAGCACGCACAGGAACATCTGTCAGTTCGAATGTCTTTACTATCGCCTAAAGAACGTTAGTCGGTGGTTGTGAGTTTCCGTAGAAGGCATAATTAAATACCTGGGTCTCATAAGACCATATGTAGACATGGCCTGTATTCAATTAGCAGTGCACTATAATTATATTCGGTGTCTGACATACCACTGTACAAAGTAGTCAAAATCCATGGCTCCACTGGATGGAAATCGATTCCCTTTACTCTCTCACTTCGGGCAAACAGCTGTCTCTATTTACCGCATCATGATTAGCAACATTGAAAAACAGTAACCGTGGTCTGACAAGCTGGCGCAGCCGTTTGTGTTCTTGCGCTTCCATGGAGGGGCAGATTTGGCCTTCCACGATATCCCAAGAGCCCAATCTCGTCGATTTATTTTTTGACAGGAACGGCAGACGTACCTTTACGTCCAAACGCATATTGAATCACTATGCTGAGTATGCCCAAGTAATGGGGAAGAAGTAGAAGGTGTGGCTATCGAGTGGTTGAAAAGGCCACGGTGGGCGGAGATGTTCGTCGCAATCGAAGGGGGTTTTTCGAAAAGAGAATGGGTAAGAGAGTGGTATTCGACAAGGGGAGATTCTCGAGCGCGCTGGGAGTATGCGAAGTTGTGGGAGGGAGGGGAGGGTCAATGAGTGCAAGGCGTATTTTGATAATCGTGGTCTCTGGGAGCTCGAGGTTCAGGCCCGTGGAGGTTCGCTAATTCCCAATGTGGACTAGGCTAGGCTAGCTTACAGCGACACAGCGAGTTGTCCTTCACCGCTCTACGATCAACATCTCACAGAATCAAAATATATACGGAATTTATTACTCGATGAAATGCGATTTTATTTTCACGCCAATGCTTATTATACATCGTGAAGCTTGTAAGTCATCGCACGAATTCTGTTGTTTTTAAATCATCCCGATCGCCAGATCAAGCCCAAGTTCCCACAGCATGTCAAGCCGACAATGCTTCCTGATATATCCCATGAAAACGCTCAATAACATCCCTTTTCGCCTGTCTGCAATAAAACACCGACAAAAACAAACTCCGCTCTATGCATCCGCCTGGACCTTTTTAACCACCTCAACCACATGAGGGAAGATCTTGTCCTTCGTCGTCAATCCACAGACCGTTTGCACGACCTGTTCTGGAGTGTTGCCACTCATGATCTTTGCTAGTTCAAAGCTCTCTTCGTCTCCTTCGACGTTTTGGAATCGGAATGCCATCTCAGCAGCATCCAGAAGAGCCGAGAATTCCTTGCCCTCTTCTGCAAGTTCAGTGGCCGGCGCGATAAATCGCTCCTTGCGGCTGAGCTTCCGGAGTGGTGCTCGACCAACACGCTCAACGGCATCCTCAAGATGGGGATTGCCGATGCGGGTGATGATCTTGTCTACATAGTCCTTTTGTTCTTGTACTTGGATTCCGTGCTTACCCACTATCAGAGTGCTCGTCTCAGCCAAAGCTTTTCGGACCTCGGCGACGATGTTGGGGTCTTGTAAGGCATCATAGACAGTGGTCTTTTGATGATAGTATCCGTGGTATGCGGCGGCAGCGTGGCCAGTGTTGACGGTGAAGAGTTTTCGCTCGATATATGGAAAGAGGTCGTCGACCCATTTGATACCCTCGATTGCTGGTACGTCGTGATCGTGGAAGGGCGTCCGGTCAACCACCCACTCGTAGAACTTCTCTAATTTGACATCCAAGCCAGCGCTTGGGTCTTGTGCAGGGACGATACGATCGATGGCCGAGTTGGCATATCGAGCGCGCTCGTGGTGGTCCTCTAGTCGATCTTGTGGGGTATTCTTTTCATGCTTGATGTGTCCTGCGAGGGTATCGGTTGCGCCAATGGCGTTTTCGCATGCAATGACTGCAAGGGGGGTTGCCTCATTGGGTCTCTTGTCAACGCCTTTAGCAATGACGGGTGCGATGAATTTGAGGATATTTGGGCCAACGGAGCAAGTAACAATGTCCGCGGTGGTGATCTCGTTGATGACATCTTCTTCGTGCGTCTTGGAATTAATCGCCCGATAATTCGAGATTGTGCTCTCCGAGTTTCCTTCCGCGCCGACTTGGATGACTCTATAGGACTTGTTGTTTTGCAGTTGTTCGATCAGGCCATCCATGACATCGCAGAAAACGACTTCATAACCGGACTTGTGGAGACTGGATTGGTTGTTAGCTTATTCCCCGAAGGTTCACATCTCCGACCGGTTGGAAGTGCGGGACAAGTTGAAGGTAGCAAGCGACGTACAATTCAGCGACGAAGCCTCTACCAATGTTACCGGCACCAAAATGAACGGCCTTTTTCCCCATGTTGACGGTTGTTTTTAGTGGAACGTGGAGTTGTGAGGTAGCGGGGAATGCGGGGTTGCTAAGTATCTAGGAAGATTGAAATCGATGTTGAGGAAGAGGTTGATAGTTGAAAGTAAACTCAAAAGAACTGGGGAGGGAACAGTGAGTTCAACGGATTGTTATGTGTAAATACAAATCGGGGCTCCTGACCGCATATTTATACTCAGACACGAAGCAAGAGGGGAGGGGGTTCGGGTGTGTAGCGAAGAGGCGCAACGCAAGTGAATTGGATTGGAGGGGTAAGAGCTGACTTGTGCAACAAAGACTAGCCTGCCATGGAAAGAGATAGAGGAAGTCCGACGAGAGTAGAGTATTGCCTCATAGCTGAGGAAAGTAGGAAAATGATTGGCGGGAGACTTCTCGACCGGGGCTCAGCATGATGCGGTCACATCTTGGAGAGCAGTTAATGCTACAACTGTGCCATGACGCAAGGGTTCCGATGGTCGTGAATAGGACAGCCACCAAATCACTTCCTTCGCATTTTGCTCCTGGAACTTACTGGAACTAGCCAAGAGAACGGACCAAAGGGACTAGCCTGAAATGCGGGAAAATTCAGGTAGTTGTCTAAAAATGGTCTGACAAAAAAGGAATTAAGATTGACGGTTTAATTTGCAGCGCGAAACGCAACGAAGAAAGCGAAATACATTGATATGTATGCCCTCTGATTTGACGCCCAGACAAGCCGGCTAGATTGGGCGTTGGGAGAGGCATTTTTTATTTATCCCCTGCCCCCTCGGTCCTATTCATCCGATTTGAGAATACTTTCATCGTTTTCTCGCAACCAGGTCCCCCTCACTTCTCTTTCCGCACTCCGTCTGCTCCAGACCCCGCCAAACCCACGGTGCGCATAACGGTCCATGCGAGAGCAACCCGCCAGGTTGGCTCAACTCTCGTCCCCTTTCTCCCCGCTTACTTCCTACACAGCAACAGCTACTATTTTTTTTGCTGTGTCTTTGGACTATCATACCGTCAACAGAAGCTATTCCGAAATCCCTTCTTGTGGTGAGAAATTAATATCATAGGACCATTTCAAGAGCGGCCTTTCTTCACAATCTCGCCGAGTTCTCCCCCCAAACATCCGGGGCAGATTCTTCCTTGCAGGGCAGGTTAATCATCAGCCTTTGCCTCTATCGTGATCCACCCAGTAGGGGAGCACAAGCATGTGTAAATGGATGAGTCTCGTCCATGTCCCACGACACAGCCTCCTCTTTGCCAATGATACGATGGCCTCAAAAGTCGAGATTGCTGGGTGCCATGCCATCGAATCCCACTCCAGTCACGGAATCGATATTGAAAGTCTCCGGAGACACGACTCATCCCACTTCAGCGACTGTTATCACAACCTTCCATGTATTGAGAGATAGTGAGGTTACTTGGTACTTGCAACCATTTATTAGAGCTGATTCATCCATCTCTCAGCACTGGTGGGGTCGAGAGCCATCCACAAGGTACGCAAAACAAAGATGTGTTTTTACTCACAAATAAAAAGATTCTTCAGGGAGCAGCTTAGCAACAAAAGAACCTCCTTGGAATTTTCCTGTACATGTCACCATTCGCAAGTTCCATCCTCTCCATTTCACATCGGCCCGCCAATTCCGCCATGTGTAGAGTGACTTGCATCGATCGATGTGCTGCACCTCGAAAAACAAACACAGAAAATGTGACAGCAATCACGATTGGAACTGGAACATTTCCCCCCAACCTGCGAAACACGCACGCTGTCCAACGCAAGCATCCGTACGGACCGAGGGAACTTACATTTTCCCATCACATTTCTGCCATCGTGAGGTTGGAGTGGAGCATCAACCGTTGGGCACTAACATCTTTCCGGCATGACCCGATAGCCATTTATTTTCGAGCTAGAAACATCTCGACTCGCGTACTTCTAAACTTGGTCTCGTGAGGTGATGGCTCACCGTTTACTTACTCTCTTTTTGAGGTATATACTACTTTTTCTACTACTGATGTACAATGAGGTCAACTTCTTACGGAGGTGTGTCCGCTGCCAAGCTACTCGGTCGATAGCGCATCACGTGTCCGCGTCGGAGTCACGCGGTTATCTACTCGTTGGGAGCTTTTATTCTGGAGGCCACTAGTGTTATGTTCAGAATGGAAAGCTCTGTTGAACGCAATTAAAGTGTCTGGGATTTCGAAGTTTTTCAATTCTTCTAATCATTTCAGAACATAATATCTCAATATTTTGGGATTGAATCTTGATCTCAAAATGAACATAAACAGCAAAGCATTTTCTAAACGGCAACTCAAATGGCTAGCCAAGCGGAAATTCGGCAGTTGCACGAAAAGAATACCATAACCTGTACAAAAGCCCCAGTCGCGAAAGAAGATTTTGCTCATCTGCCACTCAAAGTTGGTGATGTTGACTCAAAGTTGTGTTGACTCTTAGCCCTAATACACGACCGAGAGAAGATTTTCAACCTTCCAATTTATTCTGTATCGCGTGCCATTTTGATTTTTTAGTTCTCCTTAGTGGAGTTTCAACTTGGTTCTCTGGTTCCCATTCTCGCTCGTACCAAAGGCGCGACCGCCATTTTGTATTTATCCTTCTACGAGGCGTAGAATTCTCTCAAGCGGAAATATGATTTCGCTTCAGCCGGGCAAAGAAAGGCGGAATCTCCTGATTTTATACTCTATGTTAAGTCAGGGTTTCTACATTACCCTCTCTTCGAACTGGTATGTTTTATTCACCATTCTCGGGATTGACCAATAAGATAGCAGTATTGACCAATAAAGTCTCACTGGTCAATAAAGTCGGAGTTTACGAATAAAACGTTCTATTCGCCAACACTTTCTCCATACCCAACCTACTTTTCCTATAAAGAGTGATCTATAAGATACAATATCCTGTATCCTAATTATTTTTTGTTCCCTTTTTCAAGACTTGTCTAATTATAATAGGGCAATTCAAGATGGTTAACCTGAATAGCTGGGACATTTTGAAGTTAACATGGATAGTTGGAACAATCAAGTTCAAAATATGGCTGAAAATCCTAACAATCCCTCAAAAAGCATATCAACGGACTCAAAAGAGAAGTATCCTTCTCCAACTCCCTCTCAGTCTGATTTGCTGACGGCCGGTTGACTGGGGGTGGAATGGCCACTTTCAATACTTTCCTAAAGAAGAATAATTCCCATTGCCTTGTCCCTATTTTTGGTCTCGCATTTCTTATTAGCATAAGCTATCTGAGGAGATGCCAACCTTTTAGCGTCTGGCTAGAATAAAGCTACAGCAGAGAAAAAGTGGGGTTCCGTCACGCTTGGGATTACTTGTGATAATACGACGCAATAATTTATTACGCCCTATTTTACTTTATTGCAATAAGAAAAAGGGTTAAAACTACGACCAGTACAATATTGCCTACACTGTCCAGGTCAATTCCTTCTTGTTAAAACTCGTTAAACACATAATTTAAAGGCAAAACAGAAATCACCCGTGCTTTCTCTTGGACAATGGCGAGATATAAACTTGTGAGTAAAATTTCTGAGTTCAGAGTTTATGATTGGTCAGATGGCTGATTAGTTTGTGTAGAAATCACAAACGCGATATCACACCCCGAGAGCACAGCTGCGAATAGGGGTAAGATTCTCCTTCATTCACTTACTGTACTTAATAGATCATAACTATCGTGTTCTATTTATCCTGGGCTCGGCTGGAGACTGGCAAAAGAAGAATTTGTAAGTATCATTCTATCTAAGGTATTTATTTTATATTCGACTTTCGGAATTGATACGAGAGAGGTGTCTAGTAAGTATCGAGCGTGGGAGATGAAACAGAAAGAAAATGTAAGTCTACTATCCTTTCCTTCTTGATCACCTTATGTTGGAACCTCTTTCAAGTATGCTTTATTTTTGTTTTCTATTTTACTTCATGTTTGGTAACTAACGACTTTGCTAGCGTAAGCGAAAGAATCTCTTCTGGGCCCAAATGATGGGTTCGGGTCTTAGTATGAAATCGTAATTATTTCTGATCTTGCAAATCAAGGGCTGTGTGAATAAAGCTCTCAATCAAAAGTTGAGAAACTTGAAGACTCTTATTAGTCTATCTTTGTGTTTTTCTTAAGATACTTGAGTGTAGCGTTTGATAAATCATATATGGAAAGATTTTCGAAAAGGAATAGCAATTTGGTAATGGGGAAAATAAGTGCGAAAATAGCTGCTGTAATCTCGCTATTGATATAATTTGGGAAGTGTGCTAAAATATGCAGTTAAGTTTAATTTCTCCTTCCATGTTCACGTAGGAAGATACAAAAATATGTTGGCAAAGACTTCAGTTCGCACTTTCCAAGCCATCATCCAACGACGTAAAATTAAATTTCGATAATGTGACTTGCCTTTGGGATGTTTGTCGGGGGCCAAAAGAAGGTGCATATGGAAGCGTGAGTAAGAGGACGGAAAGAGCGAGTGCCCAGTCCTGTTTTGTTGAAGAATAGGAAGGTGGAGGGTAGAGTTCCCCCGTCCTGCCCACCTGCAGATCAGTTGTATGGGTCTTCGGAATGACACAACAAAATAACCGGCTGGCATCCTCGATCAAGCTTCTACGCAGCAGAGGGCTACTGGAGACTTCCATGGCCACCGCCCTACTGTCTAGATAAACTAACACCTTTTGTGGTGTTGAGGGGGGCTCTTCCTCCGGTGCAATCGTCAACTTCTACAAGCTAAACGATCAATTCGATAGTTGCTCAATGAATTCGAGGACGGCAGTCCACATACACCTCACGGTTGGAGTAGTAGCAGCTCAGTGGGGACAATTGGATGGTGGGTTGGTGCCACTGACCTCGTCTTTGGCATCATTGATCAGGTCAATGACCAACATTTGGCTGGCTACTAAAGTGGCGATCTCGGGATTAACATAGATTCTAATGGAAAGTTTCCTCCTCTCTCTTCCGAACTTATTTTCGCACACTCTGGACTTGACAAGAGGAGGCCTCATGAAACCATCTAGTATACAGCCCTAACCGAATCAATCAACGATTCAACAACAACAACCGAACACTGAAACGACTCAACCGCCATTCTATGCTACCACTCAGCAGAGAGTATCATCACAAGCATGTGCGAGGGCGACAATTACCTTGGGGTTCGAGGAGCCAATCCAATGGCCTGGCGATTCGACTCAAGTAGTAGCAGCACAAGTCACCCTGAGAAACAATTCCAGTCACCCTCAACTCTCAATCTTTAAGTAATAGCTGATAGAAATTCAAACAGGCACAATACAGAGCAAAACATCTTCCCCAGCCAAAGCAACCGATTCGTTTAGTAACATCACTACGATATCAGCGTCTTTGATTACGACTTTAATTCGATCAGCAACCCTACCCTATACAACCTTAACAATGATCGAGGTCACACTAGAGAGCGTCTCCTTCCCTCGATCCGTAGGGCAACCGCTCAATTGTTTCTTGATCTCCCAACTTTTCTTTTCCTGACTCTGCACGCCATATTTCATGCGCAAAAACGGCTCGGAACTAGCAGGACACCCCTCGAGGATTTTCAAGCAGACAGAGCCACATAGCATCACAACTGTAGGTATTCATGCAAACCACCGCCACGAAACAAACCAACATCAACAGCAACCCCCCCCGTAGCCTCACAGAATCCTAAATTACGGTCCTCGTCATCTCGTAAAGAGAACAAGTCACAATCCAAGTCTTCACCTCCGTCGATTGCAACGAGCGCGTCCCCTCCAAAAAAACATCGCAAAAGCACTACAACCCAAACAGAACTTTACTTTCGTCGGAAGAATTGCCAGTATACTAATCGGTAGCTCCAAACCTCACTTTCTCAACTCTCACTTGGGCCACAGGTCGCAACAAACACAATGCCCCGGCTCCCTCCAGTAATTGAACAAGTTAGGCAGGAGATAGAAGCGAGGCAATGGTAGCAAAGGTTAGAAAGGAGATTGATGAGAGGTGCGAAGCAGGAAGGAACGAGAAGGACTGGGCGGCGATGAAGAGGGAATGAGAGCATGGAAGGAGAAGGGGGATGCGTGGGAGAGGGAGATGGAGAGGGAAGAGAGTGGAAAGGGTTTGAGAGGAGGGGGAGGAACTGGGGTTTGGGGTTGAGCCTTCTTTTTTTGCTACGTGCTTTTTTGGTTCTTACTGTTTCCTTGGTAGCTTTTCCCAAAAGAAAAGTCTAGAAGACCGCAAATCAAACAATCAGAGTCCGCAGCGAGCATGCCTCGGAGCACGGAGATATAGATTGCCCGAACAAACAACACCCAGCGGGGACTAACTGCAATATATCTTCACACATCGAGAAGAAGAAGGGGATCATCTAAGATGGGATGGGTGGAATTTGTATGTAGCGCACCTCGCAGCAGACATTAAAAGCGGCAGTAAATAAACTTTCTAGGAGAGTCTTCAAGTCCAAACCATGAACCACATAGTTTAGGACAAGTGAAGTCAATTGTTCTAAATGTGTAAGGTAATTCAAATAAATTATCCTAAAACTTAGAATGATAGCTAGGACGGACGCAGTTACACGCGAGCGCCTTCAAAAAGTTGTCGTAGGCTGTTTCAGCTCTGCACCAAGCTTGTGTTCCATGGTATTCCGCTATACGAGAAATTTCGCAAATAGACGTCTATTTTAGTAATAACCGTCTATTTGGATAATAGACTAATTGTTTCCGTGATAATTTTTACTAGTCTATTTGCCTAATTAGACTAAGAAAAGTATGGTGAATTTTATTTTTTATAAGCTACTTATAGTCTATTTTTTTTTACCTTCTGACATACTCTAGACTTACTCTAGTACTTAAATACTTTTTTTATAGCTATAATTAAGGTTTTTAGAAGTTCCTCTACCTTCTTCTAGCTATCGACCTACCTAAAATATCTTATACCTCAAGCTACCTTAGTAGTTCAAAGTGAGAATAGCATTAAGAAAAGAGGCTAGGAGTGACTACCCCTTAAATAAAATGTAGTCTTAGCTTAAACTTGTCTTTAGGTGAGCCTGCTATAGATTTTATTTAGGTGGGTAGGGGGTGTGGGGTTTGCGGGGCTAGGGGAAGAGCGGGAGGTCTGAACAAGTGTAGATAAGTTTGGAAAAAAAAATGAGTTTTGATTAATATCGTCTTATTAGATAGCCGATTTGGCCAATTCGAATTTTATTACTTAAATGGGTTAGTCTACTTGCGCAATTTCTCGTATATCAGGATACCATGGAACACTTGCTCCAGTGAAGGTACCTCCACAAATTGATTGGTAGGTTTCTACCCCGCCATTTGCTCTCAGTGCAGCACCCTCAGACACGACTGACTCCCAACAGCTCCATCTGAAGTAGCGCTTTCACCATCTGCAATTTTCGTGTAGTACTTTACTGCTGCTTGTACTTGTATTAAAGATTACTGTCAGGATTTGGTGGCCTGAGGACTGGGCAAGTGAAAATTTAGAACATAACGCTGAAGGACATATAAAGGGCTCGACCAACTTCACGATACAACATACCAAACCACGAATACTCTTTACAATGTCCGCATCAATAACAGTCTCGAGTCTCCCTCGTCTCTCCTCCGAATCCCTCTCCGAAATTTTACTGGCACAAGCAAATAGCAACCTCGACATCCAGAGCCCCGATACAGATGACAAGGTCGCAATCGTGGATGTGCGAGATGACGGTACCTCACCCCGCCATACCTAGCTTGCCAGAAGTAATTCTAACGAAAACAAGATCATATAGGTGGCCATATTCGAACCTCTCTCCACGTTCCTTCGCATACACATTCTCACGCGATCCCGGGGCTAGTACAAAGGCTCAAAGACCGGAAAACGGTCGTCTTCCACTGCGCTCTCAGTCAGCAGAGGGGACCAAGGGCAGCGCTGGGATATGTGCGCGAGCGGGAACGATTGATTGGAAAGGGCACAGTTGAGCTTATTGGTCAGAGTAGCGGTAGTGGCATTACGAGTGTGGGAGAGGCTATGATGAAAGACAAGCAAGAGGAGATTGAGAGGAGGGGAAAAGGTGTGTTGAAACAAGATGGTGCTGATGGGGGAGAAGGCTGGGAGGATGTCGATAGAGATGGGGAGGTGATCGAACCGACGAAGGAAGAGAAGCAGAAGGTTTATATCCTTGAAGGTGGATTTGTTGGTTGGCAGGAGAAGTTTGGAGAGGATACACGATTGACGGAGGGGTATAGGAAGGAGATTTGGGCGGAGGGATATTGGATGTGATGGGATTTCCGACGATTTTGCCCAAAAGCCCAAAAACCACGGTTCATCGTCCCAATTCTACCAAAATACGGGACTTCAAATCGTCCAACTTCAACTGCAGGAAACATCCTCGTTCTTTCCATGCTTCACGAACCCCCAAGGTTTTGGATGTGGATGATGTCAGAGAAGGGGAATACCGCCGTCAATATTAAGTCGTTGTTGGTCTGGAGATAGTCACGGCTCCTGGCGAAGACCGAGACCTGTTATACGGGTTGCGGTTGGTCTAGTTGTGATGCCAAAATAAGGACCCGAGACAGTTTGTTACGATGGCCTCTCAGTGGCATCTAATTATGTCGTTTCTATCTACTTTGGACCGGTTCGGTAGTCTGGAAATTATGACAAATAGTTCTAGTCTAATTTGACTTCAATCTCTAGCTTCTTACCGGTTGCTACCTAATATTAGATCCCGAGGAATCTTGGAATTTTAGTTCGCGGATCAATCGAACTCGTACTCAGAGCCTTATATGGGTTTGAGAGGACTACTGCCACGCAAAACTGTTCTTATTTTTTTGGGAGGGATTATTTCTTGACATGTTGTAAGTGGGATCGAGATGAGAACGGGGATGAACGGGTGATGTAGATTGTTTTTGATCAAGCGTTTCCAAAGTTCAAACGTGATGGTGGTTTTTTCGTCAGTATATGGCTCGGGTCGTTAGCCTCCACACTGGTGCAAATATTTCCACATCTTATTTCAATACTTGCTAGTGCTAGTGCTCTGCAATATGATTTCTTGTGTCAGAAATGGAGAGATACCTGAGGAGAGGCATGGCTTGGTGTCTTTTGAAAAGAGTATAATATCCCACCACCCACCACCCACCGCCCACCGTTCGCAGTTCCTGATTCCTTTCTTCCAAAATAAAACATCACTCCATACAATTCCTATTCTCTTCATGTATCCCTACGGATCCCAATCATTCAAGATGACTAGAACTATCAATCGCCTCGGAGCTGACGAATATATCTACAAACACCCTTTCTCCGACTATCTCGACAAAGTCAGCCGCTCTATTTTCAAGCCCGAGGAGTTTACAGCTTTCACTTCGACAGCTCTTGAATCGACCACTAGCCCAGTAGCTACTTTGGGTAGCCAGAAATTGCCAACAACTGTAATCACTTCAGGGCATATTTTGGTAGCTTTTATTATTGTTCTCGTTGTTCTCCTGGCTTTGTTTGCGGTTAGGCTTGTTTTTTTGCCTCCTGTTACTGAAGCTGCCAAGTATATTTACAACAAGTTTTCAAAGACCACTCGACTATCTGGAGACCTTGAAAGTGGAGAGGCAGCACAACCAAGAACTCGCTCCTCCTGGTCCATCTCGCGATTCTTTAAGCGCACTTTGCCCACTCGACGAAGACAATCTTTCATACCAACAGTCGGCTCCAATGAATTGATCGACAGTATCGACATCCCGCTCCACGGGCTCAACCCATCACTTGGTTTTCCAATTTATCCAGCTCGTGTGTATACCGGCGAAAGGCTCACAAGAGCTGTCCGTCCTGCTCTGAGGAGAAATGATTCCAACTCTACGATGGTGGATGTTGGTCTTAGTCCTGCTGTGTTGCTTACTGGGAGTAGGGGCAGATTGAGTCCCTTGATTAATTGGAGGCCTGTTATTCCGGTCAGTGAGGAGGAGGGTAGGGGACGGAGGAAGTGGAGTGATAGCTGTGAGACACTTGTTTGAGGGGTTGGCTTGTTTATTGTGATTGGTTATGGAGTATGAGGGGCCGTGCTTTGGAGGTGGGAATCTGTACATTCATTTTTGTTTCATATTTACTTTTGCCAAGTTTCGTGGCTACACCCCCACCTGGGTTTCTAAGGAAGATTAGAATAATGCATAATATTCACTTCACAGATTTCTGGCCCTTTTTTTCTCTCCATCAAGTGTTGATACAGTATATATAGTTTCTTAGAAACACTCATCCACGATTCCACTATTTCTATGTACTTATGATTCGAATTCGCATCGACCAACTAACCGAGGTCATCACCTCCTATATTACTGAAATAGCAGCGCCTTCCCATACCCATTCTCTAGTGCCCACATCCCCCCAAACAAGACAGTAGTGGTAAAAGCTGCTAGAGCAACTTGATCCACATCCTCAGGGATAGCTGTAAACCCGTCGTCACTTTCTTCACCCTTCACTTCTTCGACCCCTTCGTCTTCTTTCTTCTCATCCTTCTCCTCGCCAGATTTCGTCTTCATTGACCCCTTTTCTCTCTTGAGATTCTTGAGAAGTTCACCGGATCCCTCTGGAAAAGGAAAAATAAATTCCGGTTCTCCTCTCTCAAACAAAGGATCCTCGCCTTTTCGCTGTTGTTCTTCCTCGTCATCAACTTCGGATGAAGATGGTGTTTTGAAATCGAGATTATCTATGATCCATGAAGCTGTTGTACCGATAGAACAGTTGTCATCAGGGTCATCCTCTACCTCTGAGATAGTTTTAGGAGGAGAATATTCATCAGGTCCGATTTGGAAAATTGAGGCAGACGACTTTTCGCTCCTCGGCAACTTATGAAGCTGTTTATCTGAGGGAAGGGGATGGCGACGTTGGATTGCTTCATTGTTGCGGTAGTGGGTGTCGAGCTCTTTTAGGAAGTCGAGTGCTGTTGGCGAGGGGCGAGAGTTGATTTCCGTGGGAGGAGGGGTTGCGGGGCGGGTTGGAGATGGAGAGCTGGTTGGGGACTCGCTTAGTTCTTGTTGTTCTGCCATTTTGGATAACCAAGTCGTCCGAATTTTGTGTGGCTGTGATAAAATATGAGATTATTTTGAGGCTGGAAAAAAAAAAGTGAGAGATCAGAAATGAGAGCAGGGAAGGAAGAATGGGTTGCTGAAGTATGTTTCCGTTTTGATGTGTGGGATTGTTTTGAGCACGGAAGTATTCACCGGTTTTAAGTACTGAATCATAGCTGTTGAATAGTGAATGAGTTTCGGTCTTTTTATAAGAGAGGCTCAACTTAGTCACGCCAACAAATCAAGACGTCCTACCTGAACAATGATTTTGAGGTAGAATACTGACAGTGTTGATTCAAAATTCAATTTATCGTATATTCTTTCCACGTCTTCTAATAGTGGTTAGGTACATTAAGAGCGAGTTTTCAACAAATAAAATTATTTTAGAAGTCATTACGGAGAGGGAATTTATCGTTAATTAGAGGTAAATTTTTATTTGGTGATTTAAGAAGAAGAGTATGATGATATCTCGCAACTCTATCTTCACTTTTCAAACTTCTTTACTAAGGATGATTTAAGCAATCTATGCTATCAGAAAAATCTCTTAGAAGAAGCTCCTCCTTCAAATGAGGCCGTTATCCTTCATTCCCGCCTCAAGCTCCGGCGTTAACACAAGATCAAACTTACTTCCCGGGGGAGAAAGCCGGGTAAAGAGTTGACCAGTTTCATAAACCTCCTTCTCAATTGCGAGTGGACGATTGCTAGTGAAAACACCAGATTCATCCCCGGGAATGATAGTTAAAGGTTCTAGACTTGTCAGGACTTGCTGCTGGGCATAGAAGATGGCGCGTAGCTTCTCAAGGAGATCTTTCGACTCTGCGTCAAGGTCTACGCTTGGTGGATGTGCAGCCAAGTAACCTTCTAATTCTGGGGAGAGAATTAGAAGGCCTTGGCTGTGTGCTTGGGCGGCTGCCATTGCCTGGCGAAAGTCCTCTAGGTTCTTGATTTCGTGAGGTGCTGACATCTTGAATGGTTGTAAATGTGGATGTGTTGAGAATAAGAATGGGAGTGGGAATGGAAGTAGAACTGAATGAGGAGTAGGGAGGTATTAAGTTCTTCTTGTATTTTAGAGTCAAATTTCTCTGTACTTCTTCGTTATGCTATTCAATTTGATCAGATCTACGTTACGTGGGTTATCGTAGAATATATTTAGTTTAACAAAACAGTCCAAATTGGTGCAGCCGACGAGTAGACTAAAAATATCTATCGCTAATACTCGAGTAAACACTCTCAATTTCTCAATTTCTCAATTTTTCTAGTACAATAAGATTTCAGTGGCACCATGATTTATACGATTTCAAGGCCAATCGATAACTATTCGCTACTTTGGCACAAACAGATCCTGTAACTGGATAATATCCATTGATTGGTAACTTCTTTCAACAGTAACAGGACAAATTAATCTCACATGTGCTCCACTAATACCCAGCAAGAAGCAACATACATGCCAAATCTTTCTTCCTACTAGCCACTCTACTCAATGGTATCTCTTGCCTTCAACCAAGCACCACTACCACCGAGACTGATTAACACATCAAGATTGCTTTCTTCGTCCCTAGCCTTAATTGTGCCACGTTCCTTCAACCATGCACCGGAACCTCCAAGACTAATCAACACATCGAGGTCGCTGTCTTCGTCCCTAGCTTTGATTGTTGATACCTCACGATCTTTCAACCATGCACCGGATCCTCCAAGGCTGATCAATACATCGAGATCGCTGTCTTCAGTCCGGGGTTGAAGTGGAGCCGCGGTGATACCAGTGATGAGGAGAGCTGAGAGGAGGGTGAGGGTAGAATATTTCATTTTGATTCTTGGATTGTTTGCTGAAACTGAAAACAGATTGAAGTGACTTTGATGCTAGAGGAGAAATTTGAGAGGAAGTCTATATGGAAAAAGAAGTTGGAACTTGGAGTTCTTTATACTGTATACTAGGTGTATTGATCATCACTTTAAAGTTTTCCCTTCACGGATACTCATCTGATGTGACTTGTTCAAATACAGAAGGTAGGATGAGAACGCATGCATTATTTTCGAGGATTTGCTCGGAATATTCGATTTTTAAGAGGCTCGGAGAAAACATGACAGCAGCTTACATGGTGCCAATGACGCTTTCAAATTTTCGTTCTTCTAGTCGTCCAATAGCATTTGATAGGGAAGGCTGTCAAGAATATCACGGATCAAAATCCGGCGAGTTAAGTGACTGTGAGGCACTGTACTGTAGTCCAGTATTACTTGAAACAATCCAAATTGATCAGACTTGTAACCATACCGTCTCTCTAGCCTGACTAATATATATTAAACCTGCTAACTACCCAAGATGTTCTTTTTCATAAATTGAATAAAAAATAATAGAACTTTTACTGTTTTAATTTGAATCTACTCTACTTGTCATATATAATTTTGTTGTTGATTTAGTAAGTTTACTGCTAATTTTATATGGGCTTAAAATCGACGAGGGGCAGTTCTTTGATCACCCGACCCCTCTTCTTCGGTTTCTTCTTTTGGTTTAGAGGGGGTGGCGAAAAGTCTCGCTCCTACATGGGGGAGTCGGGGGGTGACAACCCTCGCTTAGCTCACCTGGTCCCTCCTTGCCGACTATTTGGCCGTGAACTTTCAAAGCCGCTCAGTATGAGCAGGGGATAAAAAGTAAAGCTCAACTGTTGGTCTTCGGAACAATATACATGCATATATTATGCCATCAAGTTAGTTTGGTTTCCAAGTATTCTTCATGCAGTTGAGCGGCAAGGGTGCATACTTACAGCTCTTGGTGCGACATCATCGTATTCGCTACGAATCATGTAAAGGACGATTGCGGCGTCTCAAGAGTTACCCCGTCATTCCCATATATTTTCAGAATGATAGCGGATGATATCACAGAGACAAGCCTTCCTCTCATCGATCGATGGGAAGCCGGCCACGAGACACTTGATGAAGCAATGGTTAATACAACATACCCCCCCCCCCCCCCCCCCCCCCCCCCCCCCCTCGGAACTTGCGAACCAAGGTTGGGTATTTTTCCACAGAGAGGGAAAGAAACCAGCTTCAGTAATTTCAATTAAGCACAATTTCAGATACAATTCCTCGCTCACTCCCCCTGATAGCCATCTCTCCAAGTACTTTCATCTAGTGGATCGTTCATCTCTTTGAAAGTAAAATCAAATCCTGCTGAGACATTTCCTCCATTTTTCTCTGCCCATTCTCTCACTACATCAAAATTCCTGCAGGTATGCGGTGTCGTAAACACATTCTGCATTTGTTTAGTTGTGGAATTCCAGATCCACGTATAAGGAGTCACATCAACATGGCACATAATTGCTTGCCTAATCGTTTCTATGCAGTGATCTATATGTTGAGAACCGAAAAGAAGATCTTCGGTGTGGTTGTTTACTACACCAGGGGCAAACCCTTTGTAGTATTCTGGATGGAGGGATTTGCGGATCATATTCTGAAGAATTTCCGTTACTATAGCGAAGCTGATCCATGGGACTGCGTTTACTTACAAGACAGTGGGCTTGGTGAAATACGTCGAGTTCTATAATATAACGACGTTGAGGATCGTGCGGAAAAATGATAGTTTGGTTTACCAGCTGGGCAGCAGATTCTTTCGGGATGAGTTGATACAAACCTAGAAATAAATCAGTCAATCGAACAAAATATTGACGGAAAAAGTGAACTTGGATATAAGCTCAGCCATGCCTTGTCGAGTTCTGGTGAGGGCTCGCCGAAATAGGGCGAGGGGTCGCCTGGGTGACCATCACCGAATTCTCGAAGCTCATAGAAGAGTAGGTTCTGCACCGGGCCCGATGAAATGTCAGTACTAAATTATCATCCTGACAGAAACACGTACTGTATATCATCTGAGATGGATGAATATTTGGTTTCTTGTACTGGAACACATTCCAGGCCGCAAGGATGAGCAGAAGCCCCCAAGGAACAAAACTTGATAAGAGTGAAAGTGCCTGTCTCTTGGACTTTTGTATTCCATACTTGAATTCACTGGTCTCATTTGGGAGTAACCATTCTGCAACTTCGGAGTCTGCCATTCTATTGAATGTCGTGAAACGATGAGGAGACTTTGTAGGTATACGAGAAATGGATAAGCAACAATGAAATTAGATCGGCACCAACAGAAAAACACCTTCAGTAAATCAAGAGGTCAACCTCGCATTTTCTGGTCCGCTAGATTGAGATCTCAGTTCAAATGAGCCCATGATCACAGTATCCACTTTCTATACGAGCGATAGAGCTTTGCCATAACTTATGGCTTATGTTCATGCACATCGCTGGGTATGCGGAGTGATGCCATCTTTTAGTACCTTCCAAATTTGATCGAGGCTGATAATTTACGCCGTAGAATTGCAGGTATGGCAGCCTAGATGCGAAGTCACCTGCGACACTTTTACACCTACTAAGCTTCAGATTGAGGAAAGGGGGTCAATGGTACTCAAGCATAGTTGAAATGGTACACATGGCACATTCTTCAAGAACTCGTTTCTCAAGAGGGACCCCAATGTGACTCTGGAAGATAGTTCCCCTTCACCTGTAAGTTCTTTAGTCCCTACTTATTGCGCATATCGATGTAAAAGTTTAAAATTCCGCTTCGTTATATCTCGTTCAAAGTCTCAATTCTTCAAGTACTCCTAGCACTATTTCCTTCCAGGGATACGCATCTAGATGTCCGAGACTCTTATTCTAATGTTTTGGTGATAAGTAGCGGAATATAAAAATGGCGGTTACTTGAATAAAGAGCATTCGCTTGGAACAAAAGGGTTGGTAAACCGCTTCTCAACTTAGGGACATGTCTTTTGCAAAAAGAGAGCGGCGCCACATGGATAGATGAAGTGACGGCAAAGAAACTGGTGACATTAACATTCTTTGAGAGAAAAGAAAAGATGAGGTTGAGAATCAATTAGACAATTGAGGTGGCTGGTATTTGAATGTACCCCAGTACGGAAAGCTATTTGATTGGCTAAACCTCGCTGGCAACGACTTGGCAATCCCTTCCCCTCTTTTTCAAATTCAGAGCGACACCATTGCCCAATGCCATTTCCAGGAGAATTGACAACTGGAAATTTGATGCTTTGTTAATTCTCGCTGTTTCAATGGCAGGATCAGTGTCTGGAGTCTTGCTACTGATTTGTGAAAGACGGGATCAAGTCAATTGCCGGAGGTAAGTCACCATATACTTGACAGCTCTCACAGTAACTCTAGGCCCCCCATTGACAGGAATCGAGCTGTGCGAGTGTGAGGGGTTGTCATGAGGGAATTAATGAACTGTCGACGTGGAATTGATTGTCGCGGTGTCGTTCCTTCCCTCTACCCCGACCGGAACCCATCGCCGCGTCACAACTAGTATAAACCGATACATACACTTTTTCGTCCTCGAAACCCAATCGTGGGTATCCAACCAACCAAAAATCTCGAATGCACCCCGCACCGAATGGCTCCCAACCACCCCTACCCATCTTCCTGCGTGTCTTCTAAGTTTGAGTCGCGTCGGCATTTGGCGTATAGTATCATACTCGGGTGCTGTTGCTGGGACTTTTACGGCTGTGTTATTTCTACTTTGGAGTAAGTAATTGGGAGTCACGGAAACAAGCGAAACTCCGGCGTTCTCTTCGCCCTTCAACTCATATCCAAAGGTCTCTGGCAACCTCTGGTCCTGCCGCTCCTTTTGGGAGTCATCGGGGAGGATGAGGGCGCGGATGTCTGAGGCGCTCCATCACAACAACCCTTCTACATTGTCGCAAAGCCCAAACATCATGAACGGATATTGCCCTCAGCTCCATTTTGTTTATTGCAATTTGGATTTTGTGCTTTGCTATCGTAATCCTTTAGAGCGTCATTTTTTTATGTCCGGAACACCATGCAGGGGAGCAGAGTCGTCTCTAACCAATGAAGGAACAAAATCGGAACTCGAGAGAGCCCAGTGGCTCGATGATTTGAAGATCTCTAATAATCTCCGCTGGTACTATTCAAAAGAGGTCTGTCCTGAATTCAATTCAAGATAGCCTTCCTTTTATATATACTACCAATGGAAGAATTTTTATTCTTCTATCATATCGACTCCCTATGTTAGCCATTTGAGGGTCGACTTCGTATTCATCGGAGGGATACAATCGCCAAGACTGATATTGTTTGAAACGAAAGGTTTACATTCATACCTAAAAATATCTCCCCCACAATACTTTAGATAGTTTGGCGAGTGTCGGCGCCATTTTATAATTAGCGGATTGTCTTCATGCGCAAAACCCCATTCAATAATCTTAAGTAACTCCATCTGCAACTATAAAATAATTTCGAAGGATTTCTTGGTGTAAATCGTTGGTCTTTGTATAGTACAACGACATAATTGAGAGCTTTATACTGTATTACTGGTATTCGCCCTTTGGCCTTTTTGGAGGCCGATTGCACTGGAAATAGAAAATTTCGTCATGAATTGGGAATTGAATGTAAATGGTTGTCGAACATAAAGCTCAACAACAAGCAGCTACTTTCCTTCTTGTCTTCACACCTCACCATCGATTACCGCAATCGCATTCTTCTCTCTCCTTTCACAGATTCGGTATCTTCACTCTTTTGAACAGGTCCAGCACCAACAATTTTCTATTATACCCCGTCGTCAAGATTGTATTTCGCGGTAAGGAATACTTCAAATATACGTAGCCGCACTCTTTTCGCAGCTTGGACACTTTCTATCTGCAATCAAGCTCTAGCAACACCTGTACTAGTACTAAAGAGCGGAAGCCAAAGTTGTGACACCGATCCTTTGACTGCGGATACTTAGAAGAAACTCGATATCGATACATTCCTCAAAAACTGGACTGCAAAGAATGCAACAGAGCTCAAGTCGAACAATATTCAGGCTCTTGCAGATTCTCTTCAAGCTCCGAACTTTTTTTTGTATGCCCTCTTTTGGTGGAAAGTAGAGAAGAGGCGACTTACTTATCAACAATAGTGGACTTGACAATTTCTGTAATGCCGGTCAGCCGTGCCTTCCCGTTACACCCCCAGGATGGTATGTTACCTATCTTTTTCCTCGTTAGAAATAAGTTGCTAACACCTGTTTAGGTATGCAATGCTCGCAATCTAAATTTGGAACAGCTGCATGAATTCCGTCAACACGGCTGTTAATTTTGCCTCTACCATCGTGGGATTGGTTTTGCCCGGAATTGTCAACGATCTATACGAAGACCCAGCAGACGACGCCACCGCGATGAAAGATATGTTTACCATGTCCAACGCGGCACTTTTGCTCATCCCGTTTACTGGACCCCTTAGCATAGCAACAACCGCCGTAAGTGAGTTTTATTCTGAAATGTCCAACTCCCTGAACCCGTTGACCGCTTTCTCGCTTGGACCGATGTATCGGGTTCTCTCGCAACTGTGGTTCAGGATTATCAAGCCGCGATATCGAAATCGATTCAGACAACCATCGATACACCAGTCGGAGCAACAGGGGGAATTAATTCCATCATAAGTGGAGGAGAATTCCTCGGTTCGAGTTCAAACGTTACCCAGGCCGACCTCCAAAAGAATGACATCGACTCAATGAAAACTCGGGCCATAACTCTTGTCCTCAAAGCACAAAAGCCATTCGTACAAGCCACGTATAGCGAAATCAGCACAGCCAAAAACTGCAGCGGTCTAGACGATATCGGATCATCTTCGATGTGTGTCACACGTTCTGGTGGATGGACGGGATATTCGCTTTCTCGAGAAATCGATGGGGGGAATGTCTTCCAGAATGAGATTGCAGATACTTTGATTGATAAGTATGGGTATACCAAGGAGAATATTTTGGTGGATATTGTGAAGCGTTTTGTTGATAATGGGAAGAAGCAGGTTATAGATCAGTTCAAGGATTCTCTTCTGTTGAGTGCCACGACGCCTTGTCTCTTTTATATAGAAGTTTGCGAATCGACTTAGAATGAAGATGAAAATTTGAAGACATATAATGAAATTCTAATGAATTCGGTTGTTTTCTGAAAGAAGTATCTAAAATCCAAGCACGTGACATTACTGGACTATAGGATGTTAGGTAAATGTCGTGACATATGTCCGTTCCGCTAATTCACATTGTTTAGACTTGGGACCTGGAGGATTAAAGCAGCAATTATGTATGGTTAATTACAATAACACGTGGTAGTCACTCGAAAAAAACGTGACTGAAAAAAGAAAGTCACCCGGAAGTCCCACCTCGACCAAGCTCCCTTCAACCTCAAAGAAGACTGACTTGTCTTGATTTGAAATATTCAATTCGGTGTCTATTGTCAGCTTACAGCTGAGAGTGAGCACCATATGTGGGCATAGCCGCCCGAGGTCGTTGCACACTGCTGCCAGATCAATTACAATCTACCAACTTGTGCAACGAAGCCGCGGAGCTACAATACAAGATAACTGTCCTTCAAAATGTCATTCTACCGAAAACTCGACCCCTCAAAACCGGAGATTCGCGTCTTGATATTTGTTGAGCCACCTGAAGGGAGCACCGAATTGGCACACTGCGAACTTGAGCATGTTCTTCTCGACGACTTCACGGAAGATTTCAAAGACTTTTTGGCCACTCGGGAAGATGGAGCCGATAAGTCTGAACAGGCGGTGCGGGAGGATTGGATGAGAGCATCAATGGCTCAGTTTCCGGGTCACCAAGCTACTTCCCAGAACTTCATAAAGCTGCCTATCTGGCGCCAACAAATTCAAGATGCCGGTCAAAATAGGAGTTCGCAGCCATGGCAACAGATTTTAGAAGACAGCGGAACAAATATCGGACCTCGTTGTTTTTTGCCAGATGACATAGACCAAGCGCTAAAGTACTCGATTGCGATCAATCACACATCGCCCTGGGACCGTTCCCCAGCTCTTCCCGACAAGTCTTGCACTCCGGACAAACCTGGATCAAGGTATTTCGCTCACAGGCCTCGATATAACTGGGGGGATTACGAAGCAGTCTCATACTGCTGGGAGTCCGAAGAGTTGGATGGTAAGATGGTCCTCGAGGGCACTGTCATCCCGATTACAAAAAATCTTTCCGCTTTGTTGAAGCAGCTTAGAAAAAGCCCGGATGCTAAATCTGGGATGAAGTTTTGGATCGATGCTTTATGCATTGACCAAGGAGAGATAATGGAGAGGAGTCAACAAGTCAAACTAATGAAGAGAATATATAAATCGGCATTCGCTGTCCTCGTCTGGTTAGGAGAATCAAACGCAAATAGCGATGAAGCTATCGACTTCATCAGCAGACTAAGTGTTTCGATCATGCAAAAGAAAGAAGAGTGGAGGGGATTAAGTGCAATGTCCGAAGAAGACTTTGATGGTTGGTTCCAACATTTCTGGGATACTACCAATCTCGCGAACATGCCTTGGTGGAGTTTTTTCCAATTCTTTTCAGGGAACTACTGTATGCAACCTTTCCTTTTGTTCCTCCTTCTTTACGCCAATTATTAGTGGTCTGGAGCAAGTCTTATCCGTACCCACTCATCCCGGCTCCCGAGTTAGCAAGAAAATCATATGCTAATTTGTTGCAGGGAGTCGTTTGTGGATTATCCAGGAGCTTGCCTTGAACCACAACATGACTCTTTTCCTATGTGGCAACCGACAAGTATCCAGGGAGATGATTCAAATTACTTGCGGTGTTTACCTTTCATCGTCATCAATGATTACCAAGATCATGATGGATGATTCTTTCAAAAGTACAGCGAAGTACTCTGTGCAAAATTTATGGCATACAATCTACAACATCAATTCTTTGATTCGTATAGATGATGGGACTGGAGCAAGAGAAAACGTCGACGTGACCTTGGATCTTGGAAGAAGAGCCAAAGCTACAGATGCCCGAGACAAAGTCTATGGCTTGCTTGGATTACTTCCACCAGTCCTTGAAAACACAATCTTGCCCGATTACACGCTCAACCAAAAGCAAGTATATACTCGGTTTTCGAGAACAATGCTCGAAACCTACAAACGACTCGATTCAATCTTTTGCGGGTGTTTGTACGATCCTGCGAATGCATTACCTACCTGGATGCCTGACTGGACTGCGGAATTTCCACGGAATCGTATTCGATGGCTGAAAGAGTGGAATGCTTGTAGTAATACCCAGGCTCTTTGGTCCATTTCAGCACACAATGGAAACCTCACTTGTAGGGGATTTGTGGTGGATTTTATTGTTTCTACAAGCAAATCTATGGTTGAGAGCCTGCCCTATATGTGTTGTCACTCTATGTCACCCTTGTCTCGTGTGATTCGTTTTCATCGATATGATGGACCCGAGGGTCTAAAGGCTGCGCTGTCAAGGACATTGGTGTTACCTCCCAAAACCGAACAAGTTCTGAGCTACAATTGGTCAGGAGCTCTATCTGTGTACTGGATTGATTGGTCTCGAACGGAAGAATGCGATAGCGAGTCTTTATGTGACCGAGTGAGCGATATCATAGGCTCGGACATAACTGGCACTCCACAATGGCAAGCCTTCGAACAATTCCGGCAAACCAATGCAGATTTCGATATATTCGGACAATCCTTTCGTTCTTTTTTCCCACTCGTGGATAGTCAGCCACAAATTTCAGCACCTGATCCTTGGTTTGTTACCACTACCGTCATAGCACTTAGTGGACGAAGGCTGGCAACTACCATAAATGGATATTTGGCTCTGATACCGGAGGCAACTCAAGTTGGAGATGTTGTCGCGATCGTATATGGATGTAATTTCCCGGTCATACTTCGCCAAATGCCGGTTGCTTCTGGGAATACGTACTCTGTTATAGGAGAGGCTTATATAGATGGGATGATGAAGGGAGAGATGATTGCTGCACTGGAGCGAGGGGAGTTCAAGGCAGGAGACTTTGTGTTTTGCTAATACACCCATAGAAGTGCCAGAAGTGCTAGAATTGATTACCTTGATTGTATAAAAAACATGGGATAACGAAGAGCACAATTATTCTAAATGGTCCGCAGACTCAAACTGATTTTTCGAAGAACACGAGCGAGGCTCAAGCAGTATGAGGAGCAAAGTGCCGCTTTATTGTGCTGTCAGCAGATCATGGTATTAACCAACCAACAACCTTTCAACACCTCAATTCGATGCGCAACATACAGCCTGCATCAATCAATGTGCGATCAATTGACATGATTTGGCACACAATGTGAGATCTCTCCTGCGGCTGAAGCTTCCTCGGTGGACTTCAGGCAGATGGGATGATGACCTTTTTCCAAAAAAAAAAAAATCCCCCCAGAAAAAAACAACAACTCGAACTCTACAGAGGGATTCGAAGTTAGAAGCCATCCCTTCAGATGATTGGAAAACCCGAACAAATCGCTTTCTTTTTGGTCGTGAGTATGTCAAAATAAAGAAGCATCATAGTCGAAGAAGACGACGCCGACAGCATGGCTCTAACTCCGGTTCCGATACGGTATGTGGCTCGCTGACGGAGATACACTACAACTTTCCACTGATGGCCTGATAGAGTGGGATATCTATCGATACGGGTGTTTCACAGGGCACAAATGAAGCTGCTGTGAGTACTGATTACAAGAATTTTGAGAATTCGATGTCAATGCTTCACAGGATGTAGGGCTGTCTTGAGAGATGGACTTGGGGTACCTCACCGAGCTCGCCATAAGCGTACATCGTCCGCCAACTCAGACCAAAGCAGCAGTCATGTAACTGCGGCACCCGCAAAAACACCCTGAACAGCTGTGGTACGTTGATTACTGTGTTACACCGAGGCCAAAAGGACAAGGACTCGAAAGTTAGAGAGAAATGTATTCTGCATTAGAAGAGAGATTTAACGAGGCAAGCTCTTCGACCTATTGGACCACCATTTTTAAAAGAACTCTGAAGCTATTTTCCAATATTCTCCGTTTCCAGGCCGTGGCTGCACATCGATTAGATTTACATATCATGAAGCGTGGGGTTTTAGAGGCTTTTGCTATAGATGAGTGGAAGACTATGGTGGATGATATTGAGAGACGGGACGATTCTTGTCAAAGCGCACTCGTACTTTACTCGCCTAGTAGTATACAAGAATCTCAAGCTGCCTTGAAGAACGCCATCAATGAATTAAATAGAAGGGAGGAAAAGGTTGTTTCTTGGCTGTCCCATAAATCGGCGACGGAGAATCACAATGAGATCTACAGGAAGTCTGAGCAATTCAGGGATCGAGGAACGTGGTTACCACGAAAGTTGAGGAGTGGATAAGTAGCCAGGCTGACCAATCTGTGTATTGGTTACATGGAACCTGTAAGTCTCTTATCAAATATCCCTTCGGAAGAGAAACACGAATTGCTGATTTATATATTCAGATGGAATGGGCATATCATTCTTGATGTAAGTGTTCTTACCTGATGAACATCTCTGACAGTACCTGACCAAATCTTGTCCCAGTTCTCGGGTTATAGACAAAATTGAAGAAACGACCTAAAACAACCCGAAAGTAAAATTGACGTACATCTATTTTTCCGAAGATAAGAACCAGGATACACCAGATGCAGTATTCCGAAGTCTGTTAGCTCAGCTCGCCATATTACCCGATCGTTTTCTTGCCCCTTCGACTAACACCCTCTACCACTCGAAACCAACCCCAAAACTCGGCCTAAACCAGTGTCAAAAGGAGCTGGGTGTTTTCATTGAAAAACAGGCACAGACTATTGTTGTTATCGATGCCCTTGACAAATGTAGTGAGCCCGCAAAGTTCCTGTTTTCCTTGAAGAGCGTGATTCCAGAACGAAAAAACGTATTCAAGATTGTTATATCTTCAAAAAGAAAATTCTACATCGGACATACAATAAGATTTACCCTCCTACTCTTCCACAAAGCTTGGTACTGCTACCGATAAAGCCGAAATCGAACATTACGTCAATCTCCAAGTAAAGGAGCGTGAATCAAAAGGGCTTGGATACCGATTGCTACAACTTGGCGGAAATTGTGGCGAATTCGGGAGATCGAGAGCGTTTGGGAACTGCTTGGAATTTAAAAAACGACGAGTTATCGAAGAACGGCTTGTCAAGCTACTCATTGGTAAATGCCACGGGATGTTTACATGGGTGGATCTTCAGCTGGGGATTTTTACCCCACCTCGCGGTTCTTTAAAAATCACGGCTAGTGTCAGGAGGAAACTCCAGAATTTGAGCCGTCTGAGAGGCCAACAGCACCTCACTCAAGTCTATGCACATATCATGAAGCGAAATGGGAGCGGGATTGAGGGTCAGAAACTGGCGGAAAGCGCATACAAGTGGCTACTTCATACCATCCTACCGCTCTCTATCAATACTCTTTCGGAAGCTGTTTCCATAGATGCCGATGGGCGCATCGAGTCCAACGTCGATATCACTAGCGTCTGTACTAACATGATCGACAGCACAAATGGCCGAGTTCATCTTTCGCATCCTACAATGTTTTAATACCTCAAGGAGTTAGAAGATTCAAAAGGGGTCAAGATTTACTCTACAGAAGAATCACACAAGAAAATAGCTACTACTTGTCTGAGATTTCTGAAACATTATAGGCTAGAAGGCATACCAAATGGGTCTTTCAAAGGTACAAATCCAGATCTTTACTCTGCGCACACCACCTCCTTATGTTACCTCAGATGTTCTAGGACAATTGCATTCATTCTCCCAGACAGTTTAGGAGAATTTAAGCCCGAATCTTAAATTCTTCAAACAGTTCTGATAGAATAACTGTAATTGTTCTACGCTTGTTTGTACATTACTTACAAAATGCAGGTATACCTAGAGAAAAGCTCGATTCTCTTACAGAGTGGAAACTCAGAACGTATGCACCCACCTTCTGGCTGTTCCATCTCAACCAAATTTCACGCATCCACAAAAAGTATACCCTGAAGGAATTATCAAATAACCCTTTACTCCGCAAAATCCTTTACACCAGATTTATTCCATGAGCAGAACTTTGGAAAAATTCCAATATCGAAGAAAAAAATAAGAAGAGAAAGCAACGATTATGACAGCAGAAACAGTGGTCAATTCGCCACCCAGTTTCCGGACGCCTACTCACTCATCTCGTCCACCTTGTCTTGACCACCGGATCCCTCTTTTGCAGCCTGTATACTTGGATTCCCAGAAGTTTGTAAAAAGAGCGAGTATTCAACATCAGACAAGTCTCGAAAGCGGAATTTGGAGCACGAACCTGAAAGAGTTTGCGTTTGGAAGCGCTAGAAATGTTGGTTGAGCAGAGGATTGATGTAAATAGTACTTGGTATGAAGGTCAGAACGCTCTTCACTGTGCAAGTATTTATGGATCACTTCAAATGGTGAGACATCTCGTGGAACATGGAGCTGATCTTTGCTCCGTTAACGCTGACAGGGCAACTGCTTTGCATCTTTCGGCTTCATCCAAGACCCAAAAGACAACATCGCATATTTTTCATAGAAGGGCCTGGATGCCAATAGATCTGATGCACACGGTGCAACAGTGCTTCACTATGCGGCGAAATTGAGAAAAACATCGCACCAGCTACTCGGAAGATTAGAGCGTGTATCGATTGATTTCAAAGCGAAAGATTCTTTGAATGAAACTGCCTTGCATTGCGCAATGCTCCCAATCCAAGATAGCTACGCTGTTTCGAAGGGCTTGGAAAGGGCCGAGAACGTTGTAAAAATTCTCTTAAACAAGTTTGAGCTCAATTGCGACTTGGTAGATAAAGAAGGCAAAAGTAGCATGCATTATCTAGCTCGAGTTTCTATCCAGCCTATAGGTCTAATAAGTTTACTGCTTGACAGAGGAGGAAATGCTACTATCATCAATAATATGAAAGAAACACCACTTCATATTGCTCTTAGGTTTGTTTCACTATTAAGATTCTAAAGACACAATGAAGGGTTCCAACAGACTAATTCATGCCACTGGCGATTTATCGACAGCTGATGTGGGAGGAGAAACTGTACTTCATCGAGCTATCCGGAACAATTACGTGGTATTAGATGTGATATCTGTTCTCTTCGAAGCAGGAGTTAGTATCAACGAAACTGATAAGACAGGCTCATCCGCTTTCAACACTCTACAAGCTTTTTTTTTTTTTTTTTTTTTTTTTGGATAAAGGTGCAGATCCGAATCTCGTGGACTCCCAAAAAATCAACAGCTCTCCATCGCTGGGCGATATATCCATCCCGGTCTCCTGATGCCATGATATCATTCTTGATAAAACAGGGACTCGACGTCAACGCGCTTGACAAAGACAAAAAGAACCCCCTCATGGCGGCAGCACTGTTGGTCAATAAATGCGCTGTAAACACATACATACATTGGAACCCAGCCTGTCAATCCCCTCGCAGTCGATAAAGACAAGAACTCAATCATGCATTTGGCAATATCAAATCAGAGGCAAGCGCAAGCATTGGAAATTACGAAATTCCTCCTCAAAAGCAAAATCGTTGACATAAACGGAAAGAATGGTAAAGGGGAGACACCTTTACATCTTGCTGTACGACGTAGCTCAACTGTTATAGTGAAGGAATTACTTGATGCTGGTGCCAAACGCTTGGTAGAAACCAACACAGGCGAGACGCCCCTTCACTATGTAGTCCAGCGACTTTGCTCTGCAGCTCAACGAGCTCTCCAAGTAGCAAAAACCAGCAATTCGAGAATAAAAAAACAATACCGGAGAGACAGCCCTCCTTTCGGCACTCAAGAATCGAAGCTCTAGCATTAGTTTTGTTACACTTCTCCGAAACAAAGCGACCCCCAAAATCAAGAACATCCAGAGGGCAGTCAATGTTGTTGCTGGCGATGGTAAAACAGCCTTACACCAGGCTACTATTGAAAACTAGATTGATGAAGTAGATCTTCTTTTAGAGAACAAAGCTGATGTGAACGTGAAAGACCAAGCGAATTGGACCCCACTGTGCCATGCTGCAAAGCTCGGCCACTGTCTCGTGATGAGGAAATTGTTGGAGGCAGGAGCTGATATAAACTCAGGAAATGACGAGCTGAGCCCACCTCTTCATTTTGCTGCTGCAAACGGTTATTTTGACTGCGTCCGTCTTCTTCTCGACAAAAAAGCGAAATTGGAAGAGGAGGATCACTACCATCGAGCTCCCCTTGGAGAGCTATGGTCTCGAATCGAGAACATGTTTCAGAACTTCTTTTGGAATACCGGGCAAATCCCAACACGAAGCTTGAAAATGGTAGGACATTGTCGAATCGTGTTGCGGAGCTTGGAAATACGAGTGTGGCGAGGATGTTGTTGGAAAAGGGGGCCGATTTGAAAATGAAGCATGAGAAATGGGAAACACCCCTCTATCAGGCTGTGAAAGCGAAGAGGTCTGTCACTATAGGACTCCTTTTAGATTCTGGTGCGGTATATTCTTCACCTCACCCTCCAGATGAAATACCAAAGTTGAAGCTTGAGCGTCGGGATGCACTGATTGCTCAACTCATTTCGGAGCAGAAATAAGTCTGCGGCTCGTGACTGTTTGGTTCGAAGTAAAGGGGGAATAGAGGAGTAAAGGCCATGTGAGAGAGTACAACTTTGATGGTAGTTTACTGTCTTATTAGTAACTTACTAGTAGCTTACTCGCAGCTTACAAGGTCAATTGATCTAGTCTTATTGAGAAATCAACCTATAAATAAAGGACCATGAGAAGTCAACTAATTCAAGAATAGCGAGGCGGCTGAGGAAGGATAACATGCTGCACCATTGGTGTTGGTATTCAAGTGGCTCACCACCCCTCCCTATTGGTTGGTCAATCCCAAAGTTATGGTTTAGGTTTCTCTGAGCCCCAGTTGGCTTATTGCGTTTTATCAAAAACAGTTCATGCCTATTTTCGGAATTTCCTAGCGTCTATCTGTATGTTGAAACTACACTTAGATTCCATTCAATTAAACGCCCGATAGTTAGTTTGTTGGTGTTTTTGCAAGGTACAGATGTGGCGGAAGCCAGGGCCTTAAAATAGAGCGCGGTTGTTGGTAGGTACTAACCAACCCAATAAGTAGGGATAAGTCTGGATCTGGGATAAGATATATGAGCCTACGAGGTCGGCTGTGATTTTCGTCTCAAAACAATTTTATCTCCCCCGCTTCTTCAATTCATACTATCTCGGAGTTCCAACACTACTCTTAAGACACCATTCCGTTCAAAAGCCAAAGACCCTAAACGAGTTAACCATCAAGTTACCCCATGAAGCGTTCGATTTGTTTCTTTTTTGGTGTTTGCTTAGTCGCTGCAAACGCTCTTCCGAGCTCCCGAAACTCGAAAAGATTAGACGATGGAGAGCAAATAACGTTCATAACCGACTTTCCAAATGGTGATGACAACAGCGGTCGGGAGGAATCACTCACCTTATTTATTCATTTAAACGGAACTACTGTGGACCTCGGTAAGCAAAAGTCAAATTCCACCACGTTTAAATTTGCTGATGAAATATAGATGAGATTACACACGGCTTGAGCATATCACAAATGACTGGTACATTTGATATCAAGGATAGCTGTGAAATAGTTGCTGTGGATGATGAAACTGGGAGTGCGTCAAAATTCGCTTTATTTGATTTGACGAATGGGGGGAAGGAACCGACTTATAATCTTGGGCCTCCTCAAGTGTTGTCTTCTATTGCATGTTTGAGATGATTTAGGTTAGAGGTGCAGGGGGGGGGTATATAGGAGGGGGAGAGAGGGGTTATATTAAGTGTTTTGGTATTTCCAATTGCGCTTGTATTCAAGTGTGTAGGATAGGGTTTTTTTGAATTAAAAGAAAAGTGAATTGCTTCCACAAGAGAAGAGACTCATAACTTTCTTTAACAAAATATTTGATATTATCGAATGGCAGAGAAAGTCAAGGAAGACTAAACTAAGAGCAAGCCAAAGCTTCGGTATTTTGATCTCGAATGAAGCTGGTACCTTATTCTACCATCCCAGAGTACAAGTATTACATTTGTTTCCAATATCCCCTATTGATTTTGAAATCAGTATCACGGCACCCAAGAAGTAATAGGAAGCACTCATCTTTAGTGTAATCATCATCAGTATAATATCCATTAACCCAACAAGCACCCCTTATCTTGCTTATAGTCCCAACCACTGAAATTATCATCAACACCTCTCCCAACCATGTCATTCTCACATCTACCCTCCACTCCCCTTCGCTGAAAATACTCACTCATACTCACCATACTTCTCCTCCCTCGAAGTATAACAAGGATATTTATCACTCTTGTTATCATCGTCCTCGCTTTTCTTGAAGGTATAATGGTTCCGGGATTGGAATGTTGGATACCAGTAACAGTTCAGCGAGTCTCCGCAGTACCATTTGGTTTTACAGTTTAGTTCAAATGTGGAGGGAGGAGGATTGGGAGGAGATGGAGGATCTTCATTATGTTGAAAGATGTAAAGAGAGGACTTTTGGATTTTGATGACGGGTCTTTTTGAATTGTGAAGTTCAACATTTTGATGTGACAAGGCTTGGAGATTTGACGGGAGATTGAATATTCATCTTCGGCGGTTCGATTCTTCAGAATCACTCTTCTGAGATACTCAAGACTAGAAATCATCACAACTAGTCACCAACAAACCTATCTGAATTTCCCATGACAAGACGTAGATTTCTTTGAAGGAAATGCACTCAGACGGACCTTGGTATTCTCAATGTTTTTCACCAAGCCAAAAGCAAGTCTTTAAAGTCAGCCTCTTCATCTCCATACATTAAAGAACAATCAAAACTTGCATTGAGAGTGAGAAAAACATGGAATTAGGTGTGGTAAGGCTGAGGAATATATTACAGCTGAATTGATAGTCAGTCGCTACGTCGCATTCTATACACTGCTGCCATAAAAGGCTTGGAGATGTTTACAGCACTCAGTTAGTAGGACCATTTTTCCATTTAAGAGCTTCACACAAGTCAACAAAATAAAATGCCGTCTTAAGACAACTGCAGTTTACCCAATCTAGAAGAATTGAGAAATAAATTATCTCAGGATAACAGCATGTGCAAGAACAAACAAAAAAATGGTTCTTTAATATCAATTTGCCTATCTCCCAGAAAGAAAAACCCACATTCGTTTCGCTCCCAGCCTACCTGTTCTTTCCAATAACCTAATAGAAACATCAAAAAGCTGTAAGACGGCTGCTCTATTTGTTCGAGCCTGTGTGTAAGAACATCCATATATTCAATGAATAAATTCAAACTTCTGATTTAGCAAGCCTCATGCGCTGAAGTCTGGGCTTGCAACCTGAACTCCGCAGCCCATACTATTGAAGATGCAAAGAAACCCCCTGTTCTGCTTAGGGAATAACAACGGAGTACAGCCACTTGTCAATAATTCAAATGTCTTGCAATTGATTAAATGCCCTCTTGGTCATAGACTGATATTTCCTTTTTTATTATACTTTTGCGACTTCATTTGAACTCACAATGTAGCTTTTGGTGAAGTGGTTTATTCGCCTCCCATCCGCCTCGCCCCCCCGGATAGTTAATTGAGGTACTTTAAACGAATTTTAGACGACAAATTTATCTTATTAAAATCCACTTGATTCGATTCTCTCCAATGACTTGAAAAATTGAGACAATCAGATGAATCCATTCTGAGTAGGATCTCTTTCCTATGGATAAGCTGGAGGAACAAGAGTTTCGAAGCCTGGATTCACCGCCACTTATTCTACACGCTGCGAGACAGGCTTGCATAGCATTGTATTTTCAGCGCTTGTCCCTCTAAATAGGGTTTCTTACAACAAGGCGTCCAGGCTCGAGTTAGGGTACCATCGCCCCACAGCGCAGTGAGCGAATCACGAACTTTACAGGGGATTACAGGGGCCTATTTTATTCATAGGTCATAGTGGTAACTACCCCGCGTGTCAAACACCCACTTCCCCCTCAAAAAGGCTACAAATTTACACTACAAGAAGCGATCGAGATATTTCAATATCCATTCAATTATCATTGTTACTAGAAAAAGTATATTCATCCACAGCCCAGCCAGCTACGCTGGTACCAATTTCATTCCGGACCTATCATAAATCCAACCCCTTTCATTCCATTCCGACCCATATTCAATAAAGTACCCCGTATGTATATTCCATTTCCAAAAAAGACCTTGACTCCATTACCTTTCTCCCATCTCATCTAACGTTTCCTCTCAAGTAATCATATCATCTCAGACACAAAATTACTTCATCCTTCCATAAAGCTATCCGAACTCTTCCACTTTCCATCCTTCATGCTCATACCATCCTCAATAACTGGCGCTTTTCGTCCAAGAACACGTCCATCAAGCTTCACCACGCAATCGCCCTTCACCCAAAGCAAAGCAGCAACGGTGCTAGCGATCACAACCTGCACAACACCCAATCCAAGAACAGTATTCTTCAAGTAAGGGAACATGAAAACCCCATTCCCACCAACCCAAAGTGGAAGTCCAATGACGAAGATACCCGTAAGGAGAGATTGTAAAACATTATGCGCGCCCTCAAGAGCATCACTCTCACTCGACGAAGGAGCAATAGAGCGTATATGATTCGTAGTCGCGAGATTCGTCAACACAGCACCAGAAACGAGAATACCGAAAAGGAGTGAAACGATGTTCTCATTGAAATTTTGCGCGTTATCATCGAGTGACCATGCGGAGCCGAAACCAGAGGTGATAGGACGAAGAGTTGCTTCAACGTAGAAGCCGAATGCGATGATACCTGCAAATCCTAGCAAAGCACCTGGGATAGCAGAGCCAAGGTGGCTTTGTCGTGTTGCGGAGAGGTGGTTTGGTGGACGAGAGCGAACGTAGGAAGCGAGTGCTGCGACGGCGAAGGTGATTAAGGAAGCTACTAGTGGACCGACGAACATGAGACCGAGTTGGGTTGGTAGTGCGAGAATTGGGTTTGGTGAGAAGAGGAGGGCGAGGAGGTGAGCGACTGCAATTGCTGTTGCGTATAGAGGAGCGGTAAGGAGGAAAGTGAGGACTGCGGTTGGTGCACAAAGGGCTCGCACGTAGAGTAGTGCGGTCGACAATTGAAACTTTGAGGTGGCGTTCGCGTTCGTGGGTCGGAGACTGCAGAGGTAGGCTTTGAATCCAGAGGTAGGAGGCGCAGAACCGGTAATGATAGTTGTAGGCTGGAAAGATGTATTCGAATTGTTCGATGAATCGCGCTTGAAAGTTGTCTCGGGTGTAGCCAAAATCAAAAGCAAGATTGAGAATGCTTGAATGATGTTGACAACCATGATCTGGTTTTTGTATCCTTCAGTTCTCTGAGATACGTAGCCTCCAAGCATTGGCGAGCCCCATGTGAAAACAATGCTCACAACATTATAGATGGTAATACGGGTGGATCTCTCGTGCGCCTGTACAAAGGTTAGTCATAGTCAGTATATTTGGGGTACAAACTTACAAAGTACATGTCCTTGATGGACATCACCACGAGTGCCTCGAAAGAACCCCAGCATATTCCTGAGATGACTCTCGAGGCCATAAATTCCATGTAGTTTCCGGTGACGTGCATTGTCCAGAAAGCAGAGAGGAGTAAACCAACAGAGCTTACGAGGTACGGGATCCTCTTTCCGATCATTTTCGAGACTATCACACTCTTCAAACCGAAGAGTCCGCCCAACATAATCGGCAAACCAGTCAAGGCTGCGACACCTTCCCAAGTCGTATTCAGCTCAAACTTGAGAACACCACCAACGCTGACAAGCATCATCTTGAAGATGCTGATAACAGCAGTGGCTAAGAGTAGCGACCCGAAAGCAAGTTCCTTTTTCCATTGTGGCCAATTCTAACTTCGCGTTAGTCAATTCGCTTCTTCGTTGGAGATAATGCAAGAACGAACCAGAGGATCTTGTGGAGAATCAGTAGGCTGTGGGTCCAGCTCTACACCTGCATGCTTTCCAGAACCAAATTTCTTTGCGCGCTGAGGCGCTGTTATGGTATCGACAATTTCCCTTGACATCGTCGACGTTACTGAAATACTTTTTGCGTGGGCAGGCTTTGGCTCTTTAACTTGAGGCTCCATCTTCTTCTATTTCCAACTAATTTCTAACAAATTCGAAAGGCGAATGGAATTGCGTTCGACGCAAAGAAATAATTAAAAGAAAGTATTAAAAAATGAGGGGATTCCCGTGGTATCAAACCAACATGGGCTGCGCTGAACTAGCAGGCAAGAAAAAGAAGCAGCTCAACGAAGGAGCGAAGGGAAGGAATGAATTTTCGTTGAAGTTGCGAAAACGCATAAGAACATTTTCCGGCTGGGCACTGGGGATATATCAGGCGTTTACCTGAACGCTTATCGCATGAAAAGAAGGGATCCCTAGATTCGGCTTCCAGCTGACCCGTGCGGAGGCAACCGCCAGGACAGTGCAAGTCGAAACGATGCGATGCACGCTCACACCAAATTACAGTGACTTTGCCTGTGTCAGTAGTTTGTGATCGGATGGCAGGACGAGTGTAGATCAGAGGAAACTCTAATTCTACCAATGGTGAGAATTGTGCAAGCATAAGCCCAAGTCTTGACGTTGTCTCGTCTGAAGATCAACAACTGTGCGCGTTCTGTTTCTGGGGAATTATCAAAGCTTTTTCGCGAAATATCCAATTGTAAGGCAGATATTGATGTATAAAACTGGGGATGCATGATATTGTCGAGGCTCAATGAAACGTGGTGAGGGCAGAACCGTTTCAGCCGCATCTTTGGTGACCACATCGCGAGCAAGCCAAGCAACTTCCGGACGAATTTTGTGGCCAAGGAGGCGCTAAAAAGCAGGTCTTTCAAGTGATAAGTCTTATTTTATCCTCAAAACCTGGAGAAGGCAAACGACTGCTATCAAAAAATAAAGACGCGTGACTTCGCGATCCAAAAATGTTTGGATGACTCGTGACCAGTGGAGAGCAATTGCGCTGCACATATTCCAAGAATCGGGAATAGATCATACATATTGATACTCTTAACTGACAATACCAATCACCGAAATTTTGCGCAAAAACTTGACAACATAAACAGTTTGGAACATCGGGTATTTTACCCTCGAACCCTAGGCACGTATACTTTGGCCTGTCTATACCACAAGTGAGATATATGTGATACCAGGGACACTGGCACCTGATTGTCTCGTCTTAGAACACTGGATGAGACGAACCTGGGTACAGGAACGCACCCAATCAAGCGCTAAGCAATAGTTATATCACGAAAAATAAAGCATAATAAGTTGTGACTCCTAGAGGACATCATGAAGGGGACGTCTGAGGGTGTAAGCTGCCTGGGTTGTGACGAAGAACCTGAAATCTTGCCGCTGTTCAGGTTTGGCATTTCGGCAGACATCCTAAGGCCGAACAATGGAAGAGAAGGCTTCTCCTAGTGTTTTCTTGAAGTGACGTCTTAGCCGGTCGCCCAGCGAAGTTTGCTCGGGATCATCAAATCTTGGATAAAAGTGTTGATGCCATTGTTCCAGATCGAGTCAAAAACTTGGCAAAGCTTAATGTCGAAATATATCGAGATAAAAATCGTGATTATAAATAACCTCTCAGATTGTATGTTGTTCTTCGGTGGTTTGGGAAAAGCCAATGCTTTGGCTTACCGCGAAGCTCGTCATGGCAAGTTATCAAGCGATATTGACAACCCCAATAGCACGGCCCAACGCAATGGTCCCTCCTGTCTTCTCAAGCCCTTACTATCTCGCAGAGGGTTGAAGGCGCGTCTTGAGGCATTCCTCTTTCGTGGTAGCAGTTTGAAAGACAGCTCAATTGAACCTGTGTCGCCCCTTCGGAGACCTCAGACAAGAACCTCCCCATGTTTGTGAGGGCAATCAAGTCTATCGAATGTTGTATTGCCGCGAGGAGGGGACTTTCAAGGGCGCACGACCCAGGGGAGCGATGTCCAATCCAAAGTCGAGGTTCGCGTGGTCGAGGGAAGGAGCGACCTCCTGTCTGGTCATCCACTGGTCTGCTTGTCGAGTTCAAAGTTGTTCCTTCCTTGACTGGACGTTCGTCCTCAACACCAAGAGGCCAGACCAGCCCAGGACCCTCTGCGCACGCGTCATTCCGACTGAGAAGGAAGGAACGCTTCAGACCTCGTCCAGAGTATAACCCCCCCCCTCTCCCATATATACACTACTTCGTTGTCGAAAACGAATCGCGGGGGGTGAGGTCCTCAGCACACCCAAGATCGTCAGTTGCGCTGCTCGAGATGGGCGGATTTCGACTCAGAGAGGTAGCATTGTTTTTCCTGGCTCGAGGTTCGCTTTCATGTTGGGCGGCGCAGAATTGGAGGAGGCATGTGGTTCTGCGGAGAGGTTCGCAGGTACTCGACGTTGTCGCGATGTTGAGAAGCAGTCTCTCATCATGGTGGTGTTGTTGCATTTGAGCAGCGGAGCCAAGCCCCTCAAACATTTCCCCAGGCCCAATTTTTCTCCGCAACGTTAATTCGGTGTTTCTTCCGACATCACCAACACCAGAGAAATCATCAATGGGGTCTAGAGAAACTGGCAGCATGCGCCGGACCTTTTCAGCTACCATCGATCGTTATCGCACAAATGGACTCCATGACAAGCGTCTGCCGTTTATTTTATTGGGCGACAGCTCAAAGTCGGAAAACCGAAGGAATTTTGAGAATGGCTTCAACGGGCTGCGGATTTTTGTTTTGGAGAAAGATTCAACTCGGGGATTGAAGCCTTCTTTATTACGCATGATTGATGGGCAGGCTGTTCAAAGGATGATAGGCTATTATCGATGGAACGTATCGAAATCTGCTACCTTCCAGTGGGTGTGAGGCTGTGCCTCATTTGTTCCAGAATGTCAGTGGTGTCCTAAACAGTCAGTTCGTTAAGCATCTTCTAAATCCTGTGGATTCTTGGCTAGTTGCCGACATCGATTTTTGCGTGTCACAATATCTCACTTGGTGTCAAGGGAAGGATTCTTCTAAGTTCCTCTGTCTTTTTGAATTGCACGCACTTTCTGGCAGTGGCGGCGAACCATCTTTCCTTATCGAAGTTCACATAATCCTTTCTCAACACAATTTTCCTCACTTGTTTTTGTGTGAAATGAGGTGTATGAATACTCTTGTTAGGAAAGTGTTGTAACGTGGATCTGATGTTATTTTACTAGATTCCAAAGTACGAAAGCTTTCATTGGATCTTGAAAGAGGTTGAGGCTCTAAACATATACTTCCCTTCCGATAAGCTTAAAACATATAATTCCCGATGTCACCACTACGCCAAAGCCGGTGGGATGCCATATACAACTCCTCCAGAAACTGGCTAGACTTGCGAAGGCACAATTGAATCGCAGTACTACGTGTTGCTGTTCTTGGTCAGCGGCGGCTGTGTGACTTCATCGTTTCATCTGAATGATGACGAATCGTAGATAAAAATCCTCCTGTATCAAGTTGTTTAGCGAGTCTGGTCTCAACACATGATTTGGGGTCGACTATTTGCTCGATAAGAACATACCATACTTTTTCCTGGCGGTTGCGAAATAAGGGCCTGGAAAGAGAAGTTACCGATGATTTTCCATTTGGTTGTATTGCGCGAGTGGTAGCACCATTTCATAGCCCCCCTCTCCTTTCGCCCCATACAAGTTTGATATACATTCAACTTCTCGAACTTGCCCTGCTTTTCAATATCAGAAGCCCTGAGCTGACCGGACTTTCCCGATTGCCCAGACCTGATGGAAGACTGGATTCCGTTCTGGCTCGCCTTGGTACAGTGAGAATCTTGTGACCCCCAAGAATCCACGCATTGATCTTCGGAATCCATCTTCGAGCTGCGCCCAGATAGGGTAACTCGAGTATCTTTACTGTTGCTCTCATAATGGCGTATCTCTTGTATATAACCTTGACTCTCGTCCTTGGAAATTAGCTTCCAGATCATCTTCCTCGATCTTATCACATACGCTCTCCTTCAGCCTTTCCTTCTCTCTTCTACTTTCCTTCAATTTCATTACAACTTCTAAGTCTTTCTTTCGAACACTCTCACTCAAGGCATACCTAACCAACAACTCGACATCATGAAGTTCACATCCATCATTGCCTCAGGCGCAATTGTTCTTACCTCTCTGGTCGCTGCACTCCCAGCATCAACCGGAAGCTTGAATACAACAGCATCATGCAACGAAACCCTTCAATCCAACACCTCATCAGTCAACCTCGATAAACGTCAAAAGATTCGAAGCACCGCCAAACCCTCAGCAGTATTTCCAACACCAAAGAACTCCACCTCACTACCCAAGAAGACACTTTCAGTCACCGGTACCCTTCCAAAGACAACAAGTTTGAGTAAACGTCAAGTGAAGGGCGGATTTAAGCCATCTCAAGGATTCCCTACATCGAAGAACTCCACCTCACTCCCAAAGAAGACACTCTCCGTCACTGGTACCCTCCCAAAGACCACAAGTCTGAACAAGCGTCAGATCAAGGGCGGATTCAAGCCATCCCAAGGATTCCCAACTTCGAAAAACTCCACCAAAGTCCCAACCACCGGATTCCTCCCAAAGAAAACGATTTCACCTTCTGGTTCCCCTCCCAAGCCAACAATCCTAAACAAACGGCAAGTCAAAGGAGGAGCTAAACCCACCGGTGTCTTCCCTAAAGGAAACTCCACAACCTTCCCCGCGAAAAGTGGATCGCTCCCGATTTCGAAGAAAACATCTATCTCCGGCGCCCCTCCCAAGCAAACCATCGCAACTTTTGACAAACGTCAAGTAAGATCAATTAAGCCCACCGGTTCCTTCCCAACTGGCCGTCCGTTCCCAACTGGAACTGGCAGTGGTTTCCTCCCAAAAAAGACTCTTTCTGGAGCTAGTGGTGCAGCACCGAAGAGAACGGCTATCGCTAAACGCGCTGGTGGATCTGCTATTACTGCTACGACTAGTTCTTGTGCTAGTGCTGTTACTGGGAAGGTTTTGGGAGGTTCGTGGAACTCGACGATCAGTGGTGGTGGTCAGTTTACCACCGCTGGGGAGAACTGAGAGGTTGTTGGGGGGTTGCTTTGTTTATGTTTCTCGGGTTTTAGATGTGTGATTTGGAATTAGAGATGGGGATGTCTTGAGTTGGTGTTTGGAGTTTTAGAAGGCTTTGATCATACCCACCCACACTTGTGGTACACTCATTTAGCACCGGCTTTGAGAATTCTTCGGAGTTGTCCTTTCTGAACTCGTTTTTTCCCATGTTTGTTGTTGGATACCATGGCGGTTTGATTTTTTTGAAACTGGAAATTGTGTAACTAGGACTAGGCGTTAGATGTTTGTGAAATTGGAAATTTGCAGAAAAAGATACCTCCGATGGTGTCTAAATTTATCGAGTACTTTGAGGCAAGTAAGTGGGTGAATGATTGATGGCTTGAGGAGGTAATGTGTAGAGTACTTGAAAAAGCCACTTTCGTCGCGCTAAGAATTTACCCCGCTACCCCGTGGCAGTAAAAAACAGCAACACATACAGCCCCACACCAAACGACCGCAAAAATATATAAAAATTATAACTAGATGTAAAAGATTCAAAAGTATTATATCCGAGCCTTTAGTTCATTTTTCTACTGTTGGGGCTGAGTTATTGCTATGGTATTACAGAGTCTGGCCTTCCTATCTACTACCCGTCACGACACTTAGCGTCACGACGATATTTGCACCTTGGAAATATCTCGGAAATGTCTCCGGAAATGTCTTCGGAATTGTCTTCGGAATTGGGGAATATAGTTCGGAGATATGCTCTTTCGGAAATAAATTCTCGGAATATATTCTCGGAAATGTCTTCGGAATTCGGAAATATATACTTGGAAATAGATGCTTAGAACTACTCTGAATATATTTACAGAAATAGAGTTCGGAAATATACTCTCTCGGAAATAAATGCTCGGAATAAATACTCGGAAACATATACTCGGAAATATATACTTAGAAACATATCAAGTATACCTCGGAATTATATCTCGGAATTATATTTCGATTTTATTTTTAGAGATCCCCTTAGAAATATCTTCGGCAATACCTAGTACACCTACACCTCGAATTTAGTTCTCGGAATTATTTCTCGGGTTTAGTTCTCGGATTTATCTTATCTCGGAAATATATCAGCTCGGAAATATTCTCTTAGAGGTAGATTCTCGGTGATAGTTCCCTTGGAATTATTTTCGTCGGAAATAAATCTCGGAATTAGTAATATTATATCCGACATAGCGTCTCGGAATTAGTTGAGTCGGAAATAATTTGATGTCGGATTCATCTTCCTCGGATTTATTTATCTCGGATTTATTTACCATAGGGTTGTCTCGGAGAAAAATACGAACTTTTCACTGTATATCCCGGGCCTATGGTTGGGCGCGTGAAATACATGAGATACGGTCGTAAAACTTCTATAAACCCACTACCACAACCAAAAAACGCCTAAGCTTCGAGCGAGGGCTCAATGAGCAGCTTATAGATCGTCTCAAATTTTCAGTTTATATTTCCGATTTTTCTTTAAGGATTGAGACCTCTTGCGATGGTCCGTTCTGGGCGGTACTAAATTAATTTCAAACTTTCAATTCGCACTCCAAGTATCAGCAAATACCAAGCTAAGCCACTAAATATTTCCTCCGTCTAAACATAGATATAACAAAGCTCTCCATTCATCCCACCAATGTTATTCATCAAATCCCACGTCTTTGTCGGTGGTGCAGTCCATTTAAGATCCACGGTATCATTCTTCGGAGGATTCTCAGATAGAACATTCATGCGATTATCGGGATCTTGCATCTGCCAAATCCACCATATCCGATCCACCATTCCATGATGGAAATAAAAGACAGGATCGCCAGGGGACGAAAAGAAATCCTGTTGAAAAAACGCGAGTTAGTAATACGGTTATGGATATGAAGAGGGATACATACGCCACCGGGATCACCGCCAATTGTGTAATGTCCACCCATATGAACACCCCAATCATTTCTGGATTTGTTTCCGAGCATGTTTGCTTGGAAACTATCAATTGTTGGATTTTCCGTGATTAGAGCATATGTATAATTATCGAACGTTACAGCAGAGGAATGTACATTGACATCTCTGCGCAGACATCTAGGGTTGGAGCCGAAATTATCGGCTTGAGGGTTCGATGGTATATTACTGACAATCTTTGAAAATGGTCCTAGACTCACTACCATACTGCGAAATATTAGCGTCGGACTTTCATAGAACAAATCCATTCTTACTCCTTGAACGGCCCGGTAGTAACGCATCCACCACCTCCGGCTGAAGGTATCACTGGGGAAAATCTCGGAGTCAGTATTGCCTTTTCCAAAGGTACGTTTGAGAAAGTAACAAGGGAATCAAAGCTTTCTGAGGAGGAAATAGTGTCTCAGTCCTCCTGAAACAGCCTGAAAAGGGGAATAAAAAATACCCACTGTCATAAGGAGGGTCGAAGCTCATCGATGGGATTCCAGGGTATGGATCTGGACCTCCATTTCCACCCATACTGGAATCGTTACCATTAAAAAGAGGGGAGTTGATGGGATCAGCAGCATAACGGCCCCAGTTCCAGTACTGAAAAACAAAATCAGCTTCATCCAACAAGCTTCTGTAGAAAATTACGTACTGGCTGGTATCCAGTATAACCACATTCATCGCGGAGCGCCTTTTCGTAGGCCCAAATGTACAAACGATGTGCGGTAAACAAATGTGGCTAAGCACGAAAGTTTCAGCGATGAGTCCCTTTCCAATTTCCGGAAGACAGAACTTACAGTGGAATGGAGTTCGAAAGCCATTGACTCGTGTGTTGCTACGAAGTCATCGAAACGATTTAGCGCACCGGGAAACTTGTCTCTCGGTGACTTTGGGGGCAACTTCTGCAAGCAAAGCACCGCTGCGATGTATTCTTTTCTTTGCTTCTCGGAGAGATCGCCCCTGTGATTATATTTAGCGACCTTATTACAGTGGTGGCTGTGGTTTTGAAAAAGGAGGACTTACCACTCCTGTCTTCGTACTGCATTCTCAAGGGTGCAGCTGGATTTATTGGGGTTTTTTGCAAGCCATGCCTCGAATTTGGCCAAGCTAGACTCTTCAAGTTTGTCTGTATTATCAAGAGGATAAGGGCCGGGTGCACTTTCAGAAGAAGCAATGAATTAGTAACGTTATGTGAGTGATGGGTGATGTGAGTTATCTAACCGATTAAGACTGAAACCTCGTTTCTCAACAGGACCAGCTACCACTGCACCTAGAAGACAAGAGACCAGAATAAGACCCGTATAAATCATCTTGGCAAACAATGAATCGTAACACAAAGACTTTCGAGATGAGATGACTTCTGCAAGCAGCTTTGCATCCAGCGAACAGTTACAATCTTATACTACCTACACCTCTAGAACTTCTATATCGATATTGAAATATTCTAGAAGGAATCCTAGTTCGTAACACACGATACCATCTGCCGACGGGGAAACGCTGATCGCCAATCTAGGAAGTATTAGTTGGGAAAACTTACGTACAAGAAGACCAATGAACAATTTACGGGTCAAGGGAGAGATAATGAAACGCGGGGATACGTTAGATGAGTTGTGAACTCAAGCATGTTTGGTGTCGCTAATTAGATTAATATGTGAGTATACTCGGTATCCCACAATTATGTGGTACTGCAAGGAATTTACCCAAATGCAGTCCCCACGGCATCGAAAAGAAATATTTACCGAACTCTCGGCATTTTGAATACATACAAATATTGAGAGACAAAGGAAGAAACATCATTGACGAGATACTTACGAATGATTTCCGGAATTGCTCTGCCTCGCGATGGGCATTATGGAAATAAAAAACTCGCTGTTAGGACTACTTCAAAGCTCGATTGTTCCAAAACACCTGAATTAACACACCCAGAGTGTTCTAAGTGCTTATGAAAATTTACATGAAATACCCGAGAAAGTTGGAGGGCTAGGTAGGAAAGTACGAACCTAAGTAATGTCCTTCGCAAGTCCGCGTCTACCCGGCCTCCTTGTCACTTTAGTAATCCTAGGAGAATTACATATATTATGCAAGAGTAGATAGAACAAGCAAAAGACGGAGTTTCTGGTTCTTTTAGCCTTTCAAAATGACACTTTCATTAAACTAAACTATTCCGTATAATGCTTGACGAAATTCTAACGGAACAATAACTGAAACAATTCCCCAAGACAACCCATGTGCGGCCAATTCAATAACAAGCTACGAACTGCTAAGTTGTTTCCTGAAACTTGCTTGCTCCCCCTTCTTCTGGCAGATAACTTCTAGGCGTTTCTATATGGCTTCTCCACCTTCCAGATTCTATGAAGTCTCCGTATAATTGATATCATCTTCTGTATTGGATTTCGATCGAGGATATATCAAAAGAAACAAGCTTGGAGGGCCAACGAAGCGGGTGGTAGGGGGGAGGAACAAGTTTTTCTCTTTAGCGACTATTTAAGACAAAATTTGACTGGGAGCGGGAGGGGACGGTATTAAGAGAATTGAATAAACTTGCCAGTCATTGTAATTTCACTTGTTAATGAAATCCATGTTAGTCCAGAAGAATTGAATAATTTAATATATTGAGAAATCAAGTTCTTTTTCATTTGATTTCGTAAACTCATCTGTTCTTTGACATTATGAAAACCAGCTAACTTTAATTGACATTAGACGAGAAAAAACCAAACTCCTAGAATAAATTGCATCAAGCTTCTCCGAAAATCAAGTTACCAGCCAAGGTATGGGAGTGTGTGGAAATTGCAAATTTCTCCTGAGGGTGATTCTTTGAGCCCTGCAGGTGGGCATTCTCCACAGCAACAGTTTTGGTCAAAAGCTACGGATCGTGTTAGGATTTTCAGCTCTAATGTCGCATTCATGTGAAGTAAATATTGGTACATGACTTCTGTCTATTCGATTGGCGGTTCATTTTATTTAAAACTACTGGGGTGTTGAAGGAATGCATTGGGGCGCAGCGGAGCAACCCTCATGCAGCGGGTGCGACTCGCGCTAGGTGACTCTAACAGCTCTTGAACTTCTTAACAAAAGTTTACTTTTTATTTACTCTCCGTGAGATATTCAATCGTCTTTCTCCTCCGCTCGTTTCTTCCTATTGCCATCTAATCATGCAATGCTATTCATTTTTCCATTAGATATAAGAGCATCTTCGGAGAGTCTCCCCGTTAGCGAATGGCTTTCAATAACTACGCTCTGTCTTGCACCACTCATTGTACATATTATCGCAGGAATTCCCGACACTGTATATCTTCGACCTGATTTACCAAGATGGCATGATATAATATGCTTCTTTAATCCAACGACGATTATATGGCGTTACCTCGCGCTGACGGATCGGAGAATTCGAAGTAAAGAGTGGAATGCGGTGGATATGGCAGCTAGCAATGTACGATTTTGGACACGGAATGGATGGGATGGGTCGGAGGAAATGATGGTTCGAAGTCGTCAACTTTGTACCAACGCTCCTCGTAAGGCAAGAATGGACTTTTGTTCGAAGGTAGCGGCCGAGACGATCATTGTCATGGTTCAGGGAGTCCAAGCGATTATTGATCTAACAAATCACTATGATGGAGGCTGGGTAGTTTCACTTGCGACAATATTCTACACTCTTGCGCTGGTAGGACTACTGCGTCTGCCCGCCGCGTTCTGGATATCCGATGAGGCTTCTTATATCGATTATCATTCGCAACTTCGACGGGAATTTGCTTCAATGGATGCCAGAAATTGGGAGCTTTCAAGAATGGACTCGACATCTCCAGAAAGGACAAAGGGGTTCGATAAACCATGGCCAAGCCCCCCATCTACTTTATATCCACGAAATAACTGGCGTGGTTGGCTTGTTAAAATATTTTTCCTCGGTTTTATCCTTGTTGTTGCTATGGGGTGTACGGCACTCATAACTCCCTGGCTACCTATGAAGTGGTTCATACCAATGACCTTCACAGCATATGTGCAGACGGCTGTTTATTCCTTCCTAATGATATCTATGTTCGCAATTCTCAGCTTTTATTCCCTCCGAAAAGAAAGCACAACAACGATCATACCATGCATTCAAACTCTTTGGTACAAAATATACACCTTATTCATTTACGCAGCTTTTCTAGTCGTTATCGCCATAGCAGCTCTCGAAACACGGAAATCGCCATGTGGAATCTATACCACAACTTCAAAAGCTTCGATTTGCGCTCGTGACGGCACACCACTTTTCTCAGCATCTGCAATGAGGATGGAACCACTCGAAGTGATACCTTTTGACCAAGCAACCGAGAATGACTCGCAAATATTTCAAGGCTTATATTCCGGAACCTCACTGGTTTCAAATTCAACAAACTTGGCGATGGTCCCGTTCACGGGAATTTGCATTGGAAAGTTTGACGGAGTGGGAATCAACTTACAATTTGCTCCTCTGGTTATGAGAAACTCAAGCGATTTCGCCAAAAGCCTTGAAATGCTACCGAGAACCAACATCTCGGGCTTTGAGATTGATAGAGACTCAAAGTATTCTCTTTTTGGTACGTTATAGAAGCTGGGTTGGCGTGGAAAGGAATGCAAATTTCGTAGTAGATTGTAAATTTTCTTGATTATTATTGCGGCAAAACGTGGAAGTTCTTGCGCCCAGAGGAGCAAGTTAACAATTTTAAGCAAGCAAGTCACGCTTTTTTCTCTTCATTTGAGAGTGTTTTGCATATTTTCTTTTGAAGCAATAGAGGGAAAGTGGGTGATGTCATCGAATTTGACATCCTTTCACTCGCTATCTTATAAGGGACAAATCAAAGATAAGAGAGACCTTCCTTCGAAAAAAGGTTTTCTGAAAAGAACTGGGATTTCGATTCGTTCAACCATTACTACCCAGAACATTCTGGTAGGATCAATTAACCACAGAGGTTGAGTCTCGCTAACGCCGGTGTAACTCCAATGGCAATCACGATCGTACGTATCACCAAGAGCCAAGCTCATAGTCTCATTATTGAACCCAGTCCAAGCCAAAGTCTTTTTGGTGTCGACATACTGAGACTAGAAAGAGTTGAGGCCGGTCTGGGGATTTTTTGCAAAACTGGGCCAAACGGCACGGGGGTAGTCTCCCATAGCAACCTCGGCTGGATTGCTGGGAATGGGGCTCTGTGGTACCGTATTGAACAATGGAGGGAGGTCAGCAGCGTGATATGCGCCACTTGGTGGGTTCGTGGAGACGACCAAATTCGGGAAATCACCGAAATAGCGGTATCTCCAGGTTGAGCAGTTTCTGGCCGCAGTGATGACTCGAGCCAACAACAGCGAGACAGCGATTGAAATCGCGAGACTTTACCCAGATATTCCCGAAATTCGAATTCCTGGAACACTTCAAGGACGACTAGGAACAGATCTTTGACTTCAATACAAGCGATTCTCGGCTGTCATGGGTGGTTTGGTATGGCCTGCACCCCGCCGTTTAACCAATCAGATTCTAGCACAATATAATGTCTCTAGCTGGAGTTATCCTTTCAATATATTGCCCATTAATACTCCCGCATCTACAGGAGTGACCCATTTCATAGAAGTTGCATTTGTATTTCATAATTTGCTTGGCCCATCGTTCTAGGATGCACCCTAAAACCACAAGGATGTATCAACTATTATATACACATTTTGGATTAACTTCATTCTCGACTCTGATCTAAATAGTGCCCCACGTAAGTGTTCATTTCGCTTTGGCAATAATTCGCTTCCTAAACTGACACACTGAACATAGTACCAACTCACGATTGGCCTATGTGAACCCCACCAGATCCACGAATCATGCAATTTGACGCGAATAAGAACAATCTTTCATCCTCGATTTCCGATACATACCGTGCTGAATCCAGAGAGTACATAATGGAACACCTTGGGGATGGCTTTGGGCGATGAGTGAAGCTGGAGATGAACTGGTTCTAGCCGACAAATCAGATGCTTCTAGTTTCGCCTCGTCCATCACGGAGGGCCTCTTACAGTCTTTACTGGCCCAAAAGTAGAATTACATTTGTAGATAAAGAACCAGTGTATGTCAGTGTAAATATCAGTGAATCGTAAAACTTTCGTATAATAGAGCGGGGTCATCTAAAGTGATTTCGTGATAAGTCTTTCTCACATCAAGGTTGAATGGTAGCAGTTTTAATCTTGATATCGCCACGCATTGAAGTCGAGACACAAGGAGGCTTCAAGGACCCTCGCTTGACGAACGCTCCAATTATTTATCCAAGAAAGGTAGTATTTGACTACCCAAAAAAACTCAACTAAAAGAAACTTGAGCGATTCGCATCCTTTTCAGACCACCCCGCAATTCTCTCATTAAGCATGCGCAAGTAGCCCCCTAAATCCTATTAGAAAACCATCTTAAAACCCCCTCAAGCCACTCCAAAAAAAGCGGAAAAAGTACTCACCAGCACCAACCCACCTCCTCCCAAAACCCCTCAAAATCTTTCTTAAAACCTCCATTCGCTCCCTATAAACCTCGTCGCCCGTCTCCTTCCAAAATCTCAACATCACAATTGCAGCCTGGTACTGCGAATAAGCCGTAAACGGTGACATGACACTGGAATCAACATTTTCTGGAACAGTAAAAAGTGCATTGGAAAATCCGAAGATGCGACTGGCGCACGACTCGATGGAATTCAAGAGATGAGTCCGATTTTCAGGCGTGGGTGGAGGTGTTGAGGTCAAAGATGAGTTGTAAAGTGTGAAGAGTGAGCTTGTGAAAATTAGTCAGTGATATATGGGAAGGGGGGTAGGGGAGATACCTGGTGCAAATTCCAAGCGCGGCGCAGAAGAGGATTGTTTCTCGACCTTCTTCTATGAGGAGGGGCATAAATGTTAATAGAGTTCTCTCGAGTTGGAGTGCTTCTTCGAAGTGGAATTTCTCGTCTTGGGTTGGCTCCAAAACATGGCGCAGGACTCGACCTGCTAGGTAGGAAATCTGACATTCTCGTGCGAAGGGCCCGACTCTTTGGTCTGAGGGGGTGGCGAGTGTGACGGGTTGCTTTACACCGATCGCCTGGAGCTTGTTAGTGGTGATTTCGTATTTTTGGAAAGAGACTAACATTGAGAGACATGACTCTTTCGTTGATGGGGAGATGATCACTTGAGCGAGGGTCCTCGGTCGCGAAGATAGCATAACCATCTCGGAGGTTTATGAATCTATATTTGCAGTATTAACATAATCCCAATTTTCAGACAGAAATGATGCACTGTCTCCGATGGAATAGCAAAACTCACCGATCCAAAAGTATACAAGCCCATCTAACCCTCTTCTCCTGCTCACTCCCCATCAATTCCTCATCATCCAAACCCGCCACCCCCTGAAACCCCTTCTTATCCAACCCCAAAGCCTGTACAATCCTCCCACACCCCGCAATAGAAATACTTGCCGCAGTATCTATCGCATGCCCAACCTCATAAAAGCAAACCAACAACCTCGCCTGCAGCACCCTAACACTCAAAAACCCACTCCCCTCAAGTAAAGCAATACTAGTTTTGATACTCACATAAAGTGAAGATTGCATACTAAAAGCACCTGGATCAGGAGTTTGCATAATCAAATGAATAGATAAAAGAAGAACAATGAAATCTGCTTTTGGGTCCGTGTAGATAGTTGGTAATTGGCGTTTAAACGTTACTCGGCAGATTATTGGGAAGCGTCGCCACATTGTTTCCAGGTAATTCTCGGCCATGAGACGGACATTTTCTTCCTTCCCGAGGATCTTGATGGCTTCTTGGCTTATACCGATGTTGACGGTTTGAGCTCGGAGGGACTCGTGTAAGAAGGGGTCGACATTGAGGTGATGTGAAAATATGCGTGGTCTTGAAGTATCATTTGCGATATTAGGTCCAGGCCAGCCGAACATTGGTTGACTTGCCCCGGCCGATGAAGAGGGACTTGGTAGGTCTTCTTCGTATGTACAAGATCTTCCCACCCTATTTTCAGTTTTTGTCAGCGTCGAGGAACTTGCAAGGGTGGGGAACAGCTAACCTTGAACATGTAGAGCAGATTGGTCTCACTCTGTTGCACTTTCGCTTGCCTTGCTTACAGGAAATACACGAGTTAAGCGCCAGGGGACTCGCGCTTGACTCATTCATGATGGAGTTATCGATATTTCCTGAAGGATGCTTCGAAATTGAAGCAGCGAATTGGCGACGGCCGAGTAGTGAAAGAGTCCGATGGTTAGTTTTGACAAAGGTACTGAAGAAGAAATGAGGACCCGAAATCTTCAAAGTCAATCGTTGAGAGTTTGAAGCGCTAGAAGTGGTGGAATGGGCACTTCAAAAAGTGACATTACAATTCGATAGCGCGATAGCAGATTAGCAAAATCAAAACCCACCAATTGAGTCCCCTGCCCTAACTTTGTCAGCGATATGCGTGTATCCTTGTAGTCTAGAGTCATGTGCTTCAATGAAGTGCGTGGATATTGTTAAAGAAGGAAAGTTGAATATTGCGAGATGCTAGTAATACAGGAGAAAGACAGTTATAAAGGAATAAGACAGTCATCACAATTCGCTTTTGTTATCGGTGTCATCAGTAACCTCGGTAAGAATCCCGGTCTTAATATCGTAGGCGAGTCCAACAATTTGAGTCGTCTTTTCGATGAGCGGAGAAGCTTTGAGAATAGCCATGTCCTCGCGAACGCTGTCTTCGATGCTAGAGAGGTTCCATTAGCTTTTATTGATGAAGGAAAAGGACTGGGAACATACCTGTTCTTGATTTCCCCAAACTTCATTTCATCAATGGTACTTTTCTCTTCTGGCGCGAGCTCCGAAAGAGCTTTCTTGAAGTCGGCATCATGGAAGTGGGTCATTCCGCAGTCTGTAGTGTATTAGTTATGACTATGAGGTTCATAGATAGTTGAGTTACCAGTGTGATGCATCACCGCAATCGTTCCAGGGGAACCAATTGTTTGCAAAGCAGTCAATGTTCGAATCGAATCAAATACCCTGCCGCCAGCATTCCTAACCATGGTAGCCTCTGTTAAAGATATTAGTATTGAAATAATCGAGTTGTGTGAGAAGTAACATACTCAAAGTTGGATCGATGCCTAATATTTGGTATGGATTGAGGCGTGGATCAGAACAAGAGACAACGACAATCCCAGCCCCTGAGCCTCGCATTGCGGATGCCATTTGGAGAAGACCCGGGGGTGATTGATATGTCGAGGCAAATTTGCTGTGACTGTCAGCAGGGGGAGTTATAGTGGGAAATCGTTGACATACCCATTTCGAACTAACATTTCAACAATAGAACCTTTGGCCATTTTGGAGTATTTTATGCGCTCTTTTGGAGTCTTGGAAAGTGATGAAATTCACGAATTGTGAGGAGAGTGTGAGATCAATGTGGGAAGATGAGGAGAAAAAGATTTGAAGACAGTGTGGAAACTGAACATACTTATACATAATAGTTTCAGAAATCATGACGATAACAGTTCACGTTGTAAGGATAAATGGTTGAGGCTTTCTAAGCCCGAAGCTGTGGAAGTTGAGTGCATTGTGAGTACTAAGCAAGAGATGTTTGAGGTTTGATGGACGTAAAACTTGGAACATTGCTACTCATTCATCACACTGCCATAGACATACATAAAAATATCTCTCGATAGACGATATGATTGGCAGTTAAAAGATTAATAATCTATGAACATACTGAAAGTATCGGAGCCGTGGCCGCAAGCCTGCCCGCAGCAATCCCGCAAATTCCGCACTTGCAGAAGACCCCGGCTAATCGGGGGTAAAGCGTCAACCCGAACTTGCAGTAAGATTAATAAACAAAATAATTTAGATATGTCGATAACTTCGAGCTTAAAGCTAGCCTCGGTGTACAGCGTATGTTTTGGTAACACCTTCTGAGACTTCGTTGTCCTGTGGTGCAGTAACCATTGCGGACCCTAACAAACAACCCGCCCGCCTACACCCTGTGTATCCGACCAAATCGCTTCTCGCAGGGCCAGCTATCACTCGATGCTCCTAAAGGAACATCTACCTGTTGTGCCAAGGCTTATAAAGGCTCAAGACCATGGAAAAAGGAGAAAAAACTCCACCGAATTGGGCAAAAACCGTAGCAGCCATTGTTCTAGGAAGTACGGAGTACGCTCTCTTTGAATGCGATACGCTTCAGCCCATCGTCAAAAGTCAAGACGGCGATCGCTGGTGCACCGGTAAATACTTGTTCAGCGGGGAAAGCCCTGACGCGTCCTTCATTGAATGTGTCTAGGATTGGTAGTCATTGTTGGATCGCGTTATTGCGGTGGACGCTGGAGAGAATTTTCTTCAAAATTGATCAGTATATGGTGTTGCTGTCATCGCGAAAGAGAGAAAAAAGAGAAGTGGCGTACATCGGAATACCTGTCTCTCGAGGTAGTGGCCTCATCCGAGAACAGGAGACGAAATCCGCAACTCGTTCGCCACATTGACCAAGGAGAGGTTTTCTGTCGTCACTCGGCGGTATTGTCGGTGTCTTGCTGGAGGGGTGAAAAATTGGGGGAAATAAAGTTGTGGGGATCTGGAGAACTCGTGGTGTTGTGGGATGCCCGCAATGGGATGGTGTGGAGGAGGCGAAAGAAAGAAATGGGGTAGCCGGTAGAACCTCGCGACCCAAACCAAACCCTCCAGGTAAGAAACACCGTGCCGATTTGAGGCACACTACCTTCTACCTCTATATAACTACAGCTACCTGTTGAAAGGCTACAAGACTTGCTACGCTTCTTCAAGACTTGTCTGAGGATCAATTGGAATTTTTGTTATATTTTTGCGATTTTATTTGCCCTTGTAATACGCCGTGACATAGTGTAAGAAGTGAGCTTTAGTAGGGCGACCTGTGCTTCAATTCGGCACGGTTTTTCTTACCCGGAGTGCCAAATCTCGTGTCGCTTTCGTTTCCCGGAATTTTGCCCTGATTCAACTCAACACCAACAAGGTCAACCCATCAACTGCCGACTAACTGCTGCTAGCAAATACGTTTCAGCACACTTAAGGTTGACACCTGAATGGTCCCTTCGTCTCTAGCTTCTCAACTTAGCTAACTTGACTCAACGGCCTACCTGTTTTCCCAGTTGCTATCCGGACGCGCCGCCGCAAATTGTCCGGAGAAGGTCGTCTCTATCTAACAATGCTCAGGATGCAGCAATCAACTGCATATGAACATCGTCAGCTTCAAGCCCGCGGCCTTATTCTTCGGAAAGAGTCTCTCAGATGAAGGCAGGATGGTGGATATCGACCTCAGGGCTCCGGCTAACACTTTTCCCACAGCTACTGGGAGAGGCGGAGAGCAGCACAGTGTGGGATGCAACGCTTTCTCCATCTTCTATGTTTTCCACTTTTCACTTTTCACTTGACAGCGGACAGTGCCGGAAGTGGATGCCGTGGAAGGCACTTCAACTGATCTGTGCAAAGCGGAGCTATGCCATTTTTTCTTCTCTGCAAAACGGATCTGTATCTTTCTTGAAATGCTCTACGGGCCGTAGAAAATATCCCGATCTTGGTGGCCAAGGTGATCTGGGTACGTCAAATCACCAAGTGTGCTTTTGAGCTGGATCCAGGCGGACCGCGGCCAAGAGGCTTTCCACCTGAGTCATTCCGAATCAAATCAGCTTCGTCGATGGGTTATTGATGACTCGGAGTGAAAGCCGTTCCTGGGTTGGGATGGCCAAGAGATAACGAGCATGGGATGATGGGCTGGTCCATGACATGGGTCCATCATTCCATCAACTCCAAGGTCCTACTCCGTAGACGGTGACGTATGCACTTATTCGTTTCCTTGTGCATTTTGCAATTCATTTTATCTATACCATATTTTATTTGCTTCTACTCGCTTACTGTCGCATTTTCAAAGCATGAAGTTAATTAGGAGACGTGCGGTTAGTTGGATAGCACCAAGCTGCCATTTACTGTACTAAAAACTCTTACTTCATGCTCCGATCTGTCATGCTAGCTGTCATATTACAGCCACCATGAGAGATCAAGGTTGGATTCTGACCCATAAAACTTTCTTTCGCACCACCTTGGTAATCCAACTAGGCCGAGGTGACCTGGTGATCTCTCCCAAAACCCATGATTTCATTAGGCTTTTCCACTATGGTTGAACTTCGGTCGGTTCGTACCTAGGCTCGGGAAACCTTTATTCTTCCCAGCTCTTTGCTTATTTTCAACGGGTCAACAGCTACCGGTACAGACAAGTATACCCTGGTATGGGGAAGCCCTTCCAGATTTACTTACGTCGGTCCTTTTTCTCCTCACCATACTTACAGATACCGAGAATTTTCCAGCCCGGGGTTGCCACTATTCCCCACATCTCCGCTGCCGGGGGTTGGGAGGGGAGCGGAGGTGGGGAAAATCTACTCCAGATCTCACCAGATCTCATTTCTTTGGGGACCAGCCCCACCTCTATCCACCTCCATCTCCCCGTTGAGTGGTTCATGCAATTCCAAGTCGGTTGCTCTTCGGCTACAATGATGCAAGCTCCAAGCTCAAGCTCAAGCTCTAGTTTTGAAAAAGTGGTAGCGATGATTTTGAGCGGAATCATTCGACAATCGATGTTCATCGGGCAAACTTTCATGGAAATCCTGCTGGTTGCCTCTGATCAATCCCACTTTAACCAATATGTCTCTGTTCCGCTTTGCCCGATTTCTCACCGGTGACCGTGTCGTGTTCCCTGGATATTTTTCTCATAGCTATGATTTCGACGAGATACAAATAGGGAAGCAATTCCCTCCTTGAATGAGCATCCTTCATCCATCAACCACCAATTGAAGTTTCTCAAGATGCTTTCATCATTCCTTCAATTGGCAGCGCTCGCTGCCACAGCTTCCGCTGTTGTTCAACCACTTAACACAACTGTCTTGGGTCAATATGGTCACTCACCACCAGTCTACCCATCACGTATGTTGCTCGAATCCTTCCGCACATCCCGATAGCTAACATCTTCCTAGCCAATGCAACTGGTATCGGTGGTTGGGAAGAGGCTTTAGTCAAGGCAAAGGCATTTGTTGCCCAGCTTACAGCTCAAGAAAAGGATGATATGGTTACTGGAACTCCAGGCCCTTGTGTGGGAAACATCGTCGGTATTCCACGTCTTGGATTCAATGGACTTTGTCTTCAAGATGGTCCACTTGCTATTCGTGTTGCGGATTATGCGAGCACCTTCCCAGCTGGTGTTTCTACCGCTTCATCTTGGGACCGCGACTTGATGTACAAACGTGGTGTTGCCATGGGAGAGGAATTCAGAGGAAAGGGATCTCAAATCGCACTCACGTAAGTTTCAGACCCTATGAATCCTCGTGACCCATCTAACAAATAAGACCTGTCGCTGGTCCCTTAGGTCGATCTGCCTACGCAGGGCGTAACTGGGAGGGCTTCTCCCCCGATCCATATCTCACCGGTGTCGCAATGGAGGAATCAATTCTCGGAATCCAAAGTGTTGGTGTACAAGCCACCGCAAAACATTTCATCGGAAACGAGCAAGAAACACAACGTAACCCAACCTTCGTCACCGGAACCGATGAGGTTATCCAAGAATCTATCTCTGCAAACATCGATGATCGAACAATGCACGAACTCTACTTGTGGCCTTTTGCGAACGCTGTCCACGCCGGTGTTGCCAGTATCATGTGCAGTTACCAAAGAATCAATGGTTCTCACGCTTGCCAAAACTCAAAGGCCTTGAATGGTCTCTTGAAGGAAGAGCTAGGATTCCAAGGATATGTCATGTCCGATTGGGGTGGAACTCACAGTGGTGTTGCTTCTATTGAGGCAGGTCTTGATATGGATATGCCTGGTGGACTTGGCTTGTACGGAATGTTGTACCCCAACGGAAACTTCAACACCAATGTCAGCACTGCAGTTACCAATGGAACTCTCGACTCTTCTCGTGTCGACGACATGGTCATCAGAATCATGACTCCATACTACTTCCTTGGTCAAGACAAAGATTTCCCCTCTGTCGATCCATCAAGCGCTGATCTTAACACATTCTCACCAAAAAACACATGGTTCAAGAACTTTGACATGAATGGTACCCGTTCCCGCGATGTCCGCGGTGATCACGCTGCTGTCATTCGCGAGCTCGGGGCTACTGCCACCATCTTGTTGAAGAACGTCAACAACACCCTTCCTCTCAAGAAGCCACTCTCAATCGGTGTTTTCGGTAACGATGCTGGTGAAACTACCCAGGGATACCTCAACCAAGTTGATTATGAGTACGGAACTCTCGTTGCCGGTGGCGGATCCGGAACTGGTCGTTTGACATACATTGTTACTCCTTTGGATGCTCTTAAGGCCAAGGCAAAGGAAGATGGTGCCATCATTCAATCATTCTTGAACAACACCCTCATTGCCACCACCAACATTTCCACTCTCGTCATCCCCACCACCCCAGATGTCTGCCTTGTCTTCTTGAAAACCTGGGCCGAGGAAGCTGCTGATCGTCAATCCTTGAACACCGACTGGAGGGGAAATGAGGTTGTTGAGAGCGTTGCCGCATACTGCCCAAACACGGTCGTCATTACTCATTCTTCTGGTATCAACAACCTTCCATTCGCTGACCACCCAAATGTCACCGCTATTCTGGCCGCCCATTACGCTGGCCAAGAATCTGGAAACTCCCTCGTTGATCTCCTTTATGGTGAGGTCAACCCATCCGGAAAGTTGCCATATACCATCGCTCTCGAGAACGATGATTACAATGCTCTCCCAACCACCGCTGTCAACACTACTGGAAAGGATGACTGGCAAGCTTGGTTCGAGGAGAAGCTGGAGATTGATTACCGTTATTTTGATGCTCAAAACATGAGCGTCCGTTATGAGTTCGGTTTCGGTCTTTCATACACCACCTTCTCGGTCGCTGATCTCCAAATTAACGCAGTCAGCGACTCTATCACTGCCACCACCCCAGCACAACCTATCCATCCAGGTGGAAACACCGCTCTCTGGGAGTCTTTGTACAACGTCACTGTTACCCTCACCAACACTGGTTCTGTCACCGGTGCCGAGGTTCCACAATTGTATATCTCCCTTCCAGCGTCTGCACCAGAGGGCACACCACCAAAGCAATTGAGAGGATTCGAGAAGGTCAAGCTTGAGGCTGGTGCTAGCCAAACTGTCTCTTTCAGCTTGATGAGAAGAGATTTGAGTTACTGGGATATCTACACTCAAGATTGGGTCATCCCATCTGGAGAATTTGGTATTGCTGTTGGATTCAGTTCTCGGGACTTGAAGCTGACTGGTAGTGTTACTATTGTTTAATGGTAGTTCTTTTTTCTGTATATGTTTGTCATGGAGGGGGAGTTTACGAGTAATGATTTAATGAATAAAAATTCGTAATTTGTTCTATACTATATTTGTCTTCCCTTGCTGTGATTTCGAGCCGACTCTCTTCCCAATCTATTCCTCTTACTTCCAATTCCTCACCCAACACCCGGCAAACTCGACCTCAACACGCGTAACATGCCTCTCAGCATCAATATCCATCAAAAACTGTGCACAGTGATCCGTATGTCCGGGCCTTGCAATAATACTATCCAGCGCTCCCCATTCCTCAAACAGCGCCCAAAACTGCAACTTCCACATCATCCCACAATGGTTCGCATGATCCCTTGCACTTGTATAATAGACTTCTCTGAATCCCAATTCCTCCGCTTTCAAAGGAATAGTCATATTCTCATCCGCAAACGCTCCCCAAGATCCATCATCAAGATACTCGGCGTTGAAATCCGGTGCATCGCATGCAGCTGGTACCCAGGCATTGTGGAGGAGTGAGTAATTACAACCTGAATCGATGGCTTCTTGACTGCTGTTCCCGCATGAGACGAAGTGGGCGTTTGTGGTTATGTTTATGCGTTCGCTGCCGGCGATGTATTTGTAGGTCGCGGAACCCCAGTGGCGTTTATGAGAGGTATGGTAGAAGAGGAGGGACCAGAAGAGAGAGGTGAGGATTATTACTATGGCGTGCGATATGATTTTTGAATTGCGCGTTTGGGGGGCATTTTGGGGGTTGGTTGGGGATTCGAGGGGTTGAGATTCTTCGGCGTCGGAGTATTTTAGGAAGGGCTGTTGTTCCTTTTCGGTAAGGGAGGTTGCCATTATGAATTCTGTACAAATTTTTGTTTAGTTTTGGTTGATTAATTGTTGGGGAGTATTTCATGGAATGGTTTTTTGAGGGGTGGGTGTTCAACTATGTAGTTGAAACGAAACAGCACTTGTTTCGACCTCATTCGCACAGACAGACACCGCCACATAGACACAATGGGGGGTCATGGCAAAGTCTTGGTTTTCTTATTGGTTATTATTCAGGTGAGAAAGCCTGGGTACCTGGTATCGTCAAGGTTGAAGGGAGTTCCAAGAGGCTCTTCTCGCTTAGCATGACTTGGCATTCGAACTAGTATGCTTTATTTTGTCTAGACATACTCTAAATTTGTTGTACTCAGCCTCCATAATTTTTTCAAATAACCCAATGTTACTCAAGTAAGTACCTAATACTCTGTGCTTTTGTGACTTTAATTAATCAATTAATTTAATTGATTTAAACAACTCCAACAATACGATTTAACAGCTTGACTTACCAGACTTACTCATAAAATAGCATTGTGCTTAACGTGCATGTATAACGAATGATACGCCGAAACGCCGAAACGCGACTACTCCACTAAACACGTAATTTTTCCATAATAAAATATGCCTCAGAAAGACAACGAAAAGAATATTATTCTAGCTCTGCAGACTATGTAAAAGGACCCAAATCTAAGCGCCCGAGCTATAGCAAAAATCTATCCTTGCCATCATTAGACGCTTAGTCGACGAAAGCGTGGTATATAAGCACGACGCGATATTCTAACTAATTTACAGAAAATAACTGACCTAGAGGAATCAATGATTATTCAACATATACTCGACTTAGCTACCAAAGGATTTCCTCCACGGATGTCTGTAGTTGAAGATATAGCAAATCAACTTCTTCAAACACGTTGCGTGCTATGCGTCGGGACGCGTTGGGCTTCTAACTTTGTTAAGTGCTGCCTAGAACTCTAGACGTGCTTCCAGCGAAAATATAACTACTAGAGAGCTAAGTATAAAGATCTGGAAGTTATTCGTAGCTGGTTTGAGCTTGTATGAAACACAAAAGCAAAGTACAGAATCCACGATATAGATATTTACAACTTTGACGAGATAAGGTTTATGATAGGTGTTATATTAACTGTGATAGTTGTAACAAACTCAGAAGGATTTGTAAGAGCAAAAAGAATACAGCCTAGTAATCGGGAATAGGTTATAGTAATCCAGGGGGTTAATGCCCGAGGCTAGAATATTCTACTATTTATGATTGTTGCCGGGAAAAACTATCTTGCCTCTTAGTATCAAAACAGTGGATTTCTACCTGGCTAGGTAATTGCTGTTACTGAAAATAGTTGAACAACAAATGAGAAAGGCATAGATTAGATTCGACATTTTAAGAAGTATTCTAAGTCCTGATCTATTAGTGGTTATCGCCTATTAGTCCTCGACAGCCATGAGAGCCACCACTCTAACAAGTTTGAGAAGTATTGTAAGGAACATAATATTGTTACTCTTTGTATGCCTGCTTATTCTTCTCATATACTTCAGCTACTTAATGCTAGTTGTTTTAACTCTTTGAAAAAGGCATATAGTTAGTAAATTAAAGATATGATGTAGACTTAGATTATCTATATTACTAAGGATGACTTCTTTCCTACCTTCCACGCTATATTTAATATTACAATGACAGAAAGTAATATCTGAGGAGGGTTCTAAGGGGCTAGAATTCTTTTATTTGACCTAGAAAGTACGATTTCTACACTTGATCTTAAGTTAAAGACACTAACGCCTCCAAACTCCCCCCTGAGTTCTACTCAGCCTTGGGTTTCCTAGACACCAAATAACCCTAGTGAAGCCATATCATAGATTACATTCATTAAAACTTGAATTCCCTGCTACTAAAGTAGCTCTCCAACCCCTATTTACGAGGCTATTAACTAGTTTACAAAGAGTGCATCAAAAGTAATGTACTAGCTAGACTATTAAAAGCTAAGAACCAGAGACTTCAACGAGCAAATGAAGCACTAAGTAAGCGCCGGAGAGCTAAAAAAATAACGTCTACAGCAAGGAGGATCACTTAGTCAACAGGAAGCGCAGGACCTGTAGGATGATAGAGACGTTGGAGAGCAGGTAATGCAAGAAATAAAGATAAGTAGTAGTCAGAAGCCAAGAGAAGAATTACGTGTACAGTGCTATAGCAACTGCGGGGAGACTAGGCATAATACACGCACCTGTAATATTGTAGAAGAAGTACAGTACTAGTCAACTGCTATTAACCGAGTCTCCTTTTTACCCCGCACCCCACCAGACTTCTCAGCACTACTTTTATAAATAACATCAGCATCCTTAGGCCAATTTTGCTAAGAATAGTCTTAAAATGATCACCAAGGTCAGGAGTTTAAAACTGGCTAGTCACATGTGAAACAAGAAGTGTGTGAGAGGCTAGTATTTAGTATGCCATCCACCCGCCTTGATACAAGCAGCTACTCTATCAGGCATACTTTGGTACAGTGCATCAAAGGTATGCTTTATAATAAGAGTCCAACAATGCTTAATAGCCTCCTCCATTGCTTCAAGATCCTCCTCTGCTTTTCCAGTAGACTGCGAGAGGCTGGGATAGTGCTCAAAGACAAGTTTCTTGAGGATCCACCAAACATGCTCGATCGGGTTGAGATCCAGGGAGTAGGGTGACCAGTCAGTGCGATCTATGTCATGTTCTATGAATCAATCTCGTACCTTGTGGGCAATATGGATAGAGGCATTATCCTGAATGAACTTGTACCCAAGGTCGTCATGTTCTTGGTACCATGGAAGCACCTGGTTGTTCAACACTTCTAGGTAGGAGTTAGCGCTATACCCATGCTTCTTGGACTCAAAGTCTCTATCCAGGACATAGCAGTCACTTCTGCCAAGGCCCCAAAAGCATCCCCAGACCATGACGCTTATGTTCTTTCCAGTTTTGTAGGTCTGAACCATGTCTGGGTCGTATTTCTAGGCCGTAGTACAGAAACACCACTCCTAGGCTTTACCCCGCCCCCGCTCTACCGAACACTCGTCACTCCACATAAACATCCCCCACTCCTCGATGTTCCTATGCTGATTTCGTAGACACCATGCAAGCCTCTGATTCGCATGCTTCTGTGTAAGGAAGGGTCGGCACTTGCAACGCCAGTTCGAAATGCCATTGGCCTTGAGAATCTTCTTAATGGTAGTCTTACCGCAGGGGACTCCTGTGCCTAAGATGACTTGTGCGTAGGTCTCTTTGGGGTGTAGGCGTACATAGCGTAGCAAGGTTCGTTCGTCGGCAGGAGTATAGCTTAAATTTCTGTGCTTAGTAGGTAGGGACTCTCCGTTGTAGCGTAGGTGGTCGACTCTTATTGTGTATTTGACGGTGGAAATATCGAGTTTTAGCTCCCTCGAAATCTCTGCCGCATGCTTACCCTCCTGCTTTTTTGCAACAATCCTCCCGCGCATATTAGGTGAGAGGTGTTGCCCAGGTAGACGATCATCGTCGGCGGAATGTCTACTGGAACCGTCTCTTAATCTTCACCTTCTTCCTCTCCCACAACGCCGACCCCACGCGACCCAATTCCACAAAGCATCCTGGAATCCAATCGACTGGTTTTAAAACAAGTCGAAGGGAATCTACTACTCTACCCACGGCACCGCACTCCAAATCGCCTCGCTCCTCGGCCACACCTCAATTCTCAACATCCTCCTACAGCCCCTTAATAAACTGCCTACCTCTTAAGCACTCCCCTCGCTCCACGCCGCGGTTCGTGGGGGGCATACAGGGGCTTTCCAGATGTTGTTAGAGGCGTATCCGGATCTTGAGAAGCGGGAGGAGAGGTTGGGAGATCTCTTTTTATCAGGTTGTAGGTGGGGACGGGTTGGTGTTGTAGAAATGTTGCTTGGGATGGGGGTGCCAAGGGTGACGGATGTGAAGATGGTGGGACAATTACGAACTTTGCTTCAGGAACTTTTCCGATTATCATGATGTAATTACATTTGCTATGTCTGAAGCTAAAACTCCCGACTTTCACCAGGCTCACAAACATCAAATATTCCCGTCTCTGGAATACCAGCTTTCACCAAAGCATCTTTTAGCATATTTGCCGGCTCAAGTGCCGGTTCCTCAGTAAGATACCAGGTGCCCCAATGGATCCCCATAGCCTTCTTACACTTGACATCCTTGAACAAATTCACACTATCATATGGGTTGGAATGTAGCGACGAAAGCAGATGTCTCGGATTATACGCGCCAATTGGAATGAGACCAAGATCAAAAGGACCACGATATTGACCAATTTCAGCGAATGCGGGACAGATAGGATATTTATGGTTTTCGTCGTAGTCGTCCTCGTTAGGGGGGAGATCGGGCACTGAGCGGTAGCCTGTGTCGCCGCCGAACCAAACGCTTGATCCACCGGACTTGATGCCCCAGCTTGACCAGAGCGATTTTTCTTTGTCAAAGGGAGTGCGGCCGCTGGAGTGTTGGCAGGGGAGACAGGATATCTCCACTTCGATTTCATCTTCTGAAAGCTTGATTGTTTTTGTGTCCCACCAATCCAACTCTGTGACCTTATCTGTAGATGCGCCGGAATCGATGAACCATTGCTTGTTCTTTAGAGGGACGAAATAGTGTGCTTCTGGGTGGGATGTCTAAGCCACTGGGTATCAGAATGTGTTGCTTTTGATATAGAATTTCAAGGATGTTGATAGGTACGGTGATATCTGTACAAGAAAGCCTATTGTTATTTCTGCAGGCAGCAAGGCAGAATAACAAAGTCAGCCTAGAGGTCTGACTGGAGGTCTGACTTCAAGGCAGAATAGGATTGATGGTTTATATAATTAGGAGTTCATCTTTGGAGAAGGAAATTAAGTCTTTCACTCTTGCTTCTTGGAAATATATCATTGTGAGAAGTGCTGCATTCCAACAAAGGACTCTCCAGATGAAATTAAATAATGAAATGGAAAGCGTGAATAAGTTCCGAGAGGGGTTTCTTACCATTATTTCTTTGATTGTAAATATGTCGAGATGGTCATAATGATTGTGGCTGGCAGGGTCAGCTACTGAACTCATATTTCGCATCCAGTACCAACCTAATTACAACTGCATCAATCTACTAACATGGTTAAAAGTCTCGCTTGAGTTTAAGGGGTTCGCAGACTTACAAAATGCATATCTTTAGCTTCGCATGGTAGCTTCGTCCAACGTTTGGGCCCAAGCCATTTGTACGGGCCGAAGCGCTCCCTTAAAACTGGATCGAAAAGGACCCGCAGACCTGAAGGGAACTCGACGTAATAACATGCATGTCCTAAACGGTCAACGTTGCCATTTCATATCATCCTCATTGAACCTTACCCAGCCATGTTGCTCGAAGTTTCTTATTGCCCGTTCTTGAAGGTAGGAATTTTGGTTCATGTGTTTCCATCGTAGGCTCTGGCCCCGAGGGCCCCGAACAGGCGGCTTTGGACAGCCTTCTATTTGATCATTAGCACACGGTCAACACTCGCTCGCATCTTCACAATTGACTTACCGGACCCATGCCTTCGAAAAATCAACGTTGGTAACGTCTCTCCAACTTGGCCATGGATTTGTGAAGCCCTGGCCGTTTGGTAAATGATGCTCCTTTTTCGAAACGTCAGGGGGACGCGAGGGAGCGTCTTGTGTCAGCGGTGGGGTTGCCTCCATCGTGTTGAGCTTGGAGAAGGCGCGAAAAGAGAAAAAATCAATTTGAGGCAAATGATCTGAGGGGAACTGATGTCGTCGTAAGTCGGCTGGAGCGGCTTTTGGTTACACAAAGAGCAAATCTGAAAACGAGCAGGGTGGGCGTGACTCTATCATCTGCAGGCTACTTATATTAGCCATGACCTGCTTCATGAACCACGGAACATTGGATCCCGATAAAATATCTGCAAACTGAAGTTCGTCCCAAGGATGAGGACACCCTCAAGCAACGCCTGTGGTGCTTCAGGGCTGCGGCTCTGCCTCTTCACCAACAAATCTGCCCTCATCGTCGGCCTTACTATCCAATATGCACAATAGCACCCCTCATCTATCTCTACGCTGCAGAGGCTCAGCTTTATCACATCACAACACCAAGGATTACAACCCTTCAAGGCGGGAACTTTTGCGCCGCAAACGTGCCTGAGTTTCTTTAACCCCCATGTACCATGTACCATGTATCGGTAGTTTTGTCTGGTGGCAGGCTGATAATGCCCCTTTTATTTAGGACCATAGGGCTTAGCCTACCCCATCTAGCCCTACTGGCGGAGCTACATGGATTCAGTTGACTAGCGATTATTGGGGGACAAGCAGCCCACGTTGAGCCAAGCGCTTGATATGCCTTGGTGAAATAAAACAAGCAGCATCTCTCATCCTAAGACCCTCCTGGTATCATCGTACAATAACGAAAATAAGACTGGCAACCAGAACCACTACTATTATAGCCAAATCATGTTAGCCTTTCAAACTATCAGGGACCTTCTGCTTGGCTTCTACGCCTGGATACACTCCAACCTCTTCCGCTTCCTGTCGCCAGTATCCCAATTCACATTACAACCCCAAACTCAAACATTGAAACTGCCAATAATTGAACTGAAGGGTGGCAATGACGTTCGAGAGATTTTGCACGCACAGTGGAGTAGAGATAAACATGAAAAATACATTATACAACTCCCATTCAGGAAAATCCACGTCCTACCAATCGAGTATTTAAGCGACTATGGCTGGAAAAAAGACGATGAGGTATCTTCAAATATTGATCTCCGGGAGAGGATTCTGGGAAGATGGACTTTGTTGGGATCAATGACTCCAATGGAGCCTGGCGACCGAACACATTCTGCTGTGTCATTTATCAAAGATTACATGACCAAGAACATGTCCACTTACTTCAACGCTGTGCACGATGAAATTGGAAATGCTCTAGAAAAGAATATTGGCTCCTCCCCAACTTGGAAAGGTCTGAGTGCATACCAGCTTGGTATTGAGATTAATTTGGAGGTCTTTGAGAGAGTGTTTGTCGGACTTGATCTCTGTCGAAACGATGACTGGAGGGCGGCATGCAAAGGGTTTTCAACCAGGGCAATTAAAACGGCAGCGACATTGATGGGATACTCGTGGTGGAAGCGACCTTTCGTAGCCCCATTCGTAAAGGAGTATAAGGACTTGAAAACCCATATCACAAAACTTCAAGTCCACTTGGGTACTCTTTTGAACGCTCGGCTCTCTCACGGAAAAGCACAGCTTCCAGATGGCGGAGAACTCCCAAAGGATTTTATCGACTGGTGGCTCGAGAAAGCTCCAAAAGCCAAACGAGAAGATATCTATGCTCTCATGCTCGGCATGATTCAATTGAACATTGCCGGAATTCAAAGCACCGGAATGGTCGTAATGCAAGCCCTCTTCGACCTCGCATCCCGCCCAGAATACACCACTGCCCTCCTCTCAGAACTATCCCACGTAACTCAATCAACCGGAAGCACAGAACTAACGCCCTCTTCAATCTCCAAACTCGTCAAACTGGACTCCTTCCTCAAAGAATCCCAACGCCACGTCTGCCAGAACCTACTCTCAATTTACCGCAAAGCCATCACCCCACTCACCCTCAAAGACGGCACCGTCCTCCCAGCAAACTCGTACGTAGCTGTGCCGTCAATCGACCCAGAGGCAAGGCCTCGTTCTATCACCCGTGACTTCGATGGTTTTAGATGGGAGAAAATGCGTTCCCAGCCTGGAAATGAGCAGAAGTTTACGACGGTTGCGAGTGGTATCGATGCGCTGGAGTTTGGGTATGGAGTGCATGCTTGCCCGGGCAGGTTCTTTGCTATGAATACTATTAAGGCTACCCTGGCGGAAATCCTGAGACGATATGAGATGAGGATGCCGCTCGACGGGGAGCAGGTCACGCATAAGTATAACCCGATTCTGGTGCTTGTTCCAATGAAGGAGCAGATGGTTGAATTCAGGGATAGGAAAGAATGATTTAGGGTGGTACAATCTGATATTTAGCTAGGCTAAAACTGTATTACAGAATGGAGGGGAAATGGTTTTCTGTCTTGTATTTACTGCGATATAGCGTGCTCAATAACTTAATTTACTGATAATTTCACAACATACCTACAAATTTAGATAGCTATTGAGACGTTCCGAAATTGGATTTCTTTGTAACCGTGGAGGTAACAACTTGCTTTCCAACGGCAGGAAGATGAGCTTCATGGCTCACCCAACTACTTCATTTCGAGTGAGATATACTGTTTAAGCGAAGAATCAGACCAATGAGTGTAACATTTTGAATTACCACGGAACTAAATACTCAATATCTTGGCTTCAACCCCATTACTCGGCAAATAACCTTTTAATACACAAGAAAAGGATTAACAATACTAGAAAATACCAACAATTTGGCCTCAGCAGCCTTAGAAACTCCTTCAAGCACTGTTAGTCGGAGCCAAATTCATCCTCTTATTCTATATGTCATGAATCAGTAACACGTGCACTCATAAATAAAGAACTACTCACCGAAAGGAAGATAGCGGCCACCAGCGATACAGCTCCTGCTACATAAACCAGAATGTATCTAACTATTCTTAGTACGTCGTTCCGCAAGAAGATGGGCTTCCTTACACTTTCTGCAAACTCGACATAATAACATGTAAACATTCTCCTTGAAGCTCTCGTGACAAGTTTTCAAAGAAATTTCCACTTAGCCCCGAAATAGCATTCTGCAATTCTCCTCGAGGGATATCAGGAAGAAGCTTTTGGAGGTTGGAGAGTGTTGAGTTCATGAATACTGCGCCAGAGATCGAGAGGGCGAAAACTAGCCCGAGAAGTTGTGCTTTTTTTATTTTTGCATTAGCAAGACCGGAAAACAAATAGCCAAAGGAAAATGGAAAGGGTGAAGGTTACCGGTCAGCATGAAAGATACCGCGTAAGCGAGATCCGAGGGAGAAAGGATAGACTGGATGACGGCATAGCCAGATTGAAGATAGGCTCCCAGACCGACACCCAAGATGACTTGATAGCCGTATATACGTGCTGTTGAGGTCTGTAAGTCCGTTCGCGCTGGTGATCGCGTTATTGTTCTAGCTTGATAACGTAAAATGGGGAGGAGGAACTACAAACGAGCACACCACCAACGACAACTAGCACACTGCCGACTAGATACCACGGTTTGTAAAGGCCGGTTTTAGAGAGTATACCACCATTTAGCATGATGGTTGCAGTGATCAGAATTATCAGCGGGAGGAGCTCGACACCGGATTTCAACGCACGCTGCCCTTTCGTGAATTGGAAATAGAGTGGGATGTAGTAAATCAACACAAATGTACCGGCATTATTCGCAAGCATTAGTAAAGCAAGCAGCACCGGTTCTTTCTTCCGCATAAAATGAATCGGAAATATCCTCGCTCCCACCGTTGTAAAGATATTCAACTCTTGCTGGACTATGAAAACGACGAGCAGCAGCCCAGAGATGATAAATAGTGAAATAATTCGCCCAGATTTCCAAGGGTAGAGTGTACCACCAAAATTTATTGCCATAGTTATCGAGGCCAAGGAGCCAGCTTGAAGGGCTGCACCGACGTAGTCAAAGAATTTCAGGTGCGAATTGTCGGTTGTGCTCCGGAGGGATCTGTGGGATGGGAGGATTATGAGGTAAACAGGGGAGAAGACGCCCCCGATGACTAGATTGAGGTAGAATCCCCAGCGCCAGGTTGCGGGGGAGTCGGCGAATGCGCCGCCAATAATGGGGCCCACAACCGTTCCTAGGGATTGGTTAGCATCTCATTTGAAAAGCCGTTCATTCCTTGTGTGAGTCTGAGAGAGTTACCGATGCCATAGACAAGTCCACTATTACAATTAGCAAGGATTCGATGGTAACGAGCTACAGTACTTGCATTAATCCCAAATACATCGGCCTCTCCACATCCGTAGTATTAACACTCAGCAATGTCACTACACCGATGTACATCCCATTTCCCCCAATGCCAGCAATGGCTCGACCGATAATAATAGCTGTCATGCTCGGGGCACCACCACATAGCGCTGAACCACCGAAGAAAAGTATCAGTGAAATACAGTAGAGAATTTTGGTATCGTAGATTCCATAGAGGCGACCAAAAGGGAGGGTGGCACAGAGGCCACCGATTAGGAACCTGATGATAGTTAGTGAGTGGTTGCTTGAAATTGGGCGGTGGGAGACAAGCCCGACGGATAGCCATGGGAGTTTGTCGACTGATCCAAGGTCATTTACTATTGACTTTGAGTTGTTAGTATATCTTTGTTTTCGGTTTGGGTGGCGAGCAATATTGAACTTACTGGTACGATATTGGCTACGATGGTGTTGTCGAAGGCGTAGAGTAGGAGAGTTGACAGCGTTGCAATAACTGTTAATGCCCACTATGAACATGTCAATAAATGACCGGCGAAGTAAAGAAATTCAAATGAACGAACCTTGATCCCGTGAACTGTTCGTGGGGCATGTGCTTGCGGCTCAAGGACCACACTTTCTTCTGGTTCTGCGACTTCGCCATTAGTATTACTCTCAAGCTTCGAAGGTAGTTCTGTGGACGCCATTTCGTTAAAAGTATTATTGTGTTTTTGGTGTAGGAAACTGGCTCAGGTCTCAAGTGGTGCTTCAAATCTGAGGTCTGGTCTACTAAACGAGTTGGTACTCGAACTAAAAGATACTACACGCTCTGTCTGTCTGTTTGTGTGTCATTTTGGGAGAGTCTTGGAGCTTCTGACGTTGAGCTTCACTGCCGGATGGCATGGTGGTTTCTGGGGTAGTGGCGCTAACTAAGCGAATAAAAGCATGTACCGATGTAAGCCCCCCTGTCCGGCACCGAGACATTTACGAGCACGATTGATCAACTAGGGTATCATCTGGCCGATGTCAGGAGCATCCGACCTACATCCACAAAGAAATTGCCGACCCCGGTTTTCTAACAAATGTATTGTGGGGGCAGGTTGCCTAGAGACACACCGTGTTCTCGTCATTGTACATACATTGGTCGCATTGGGGCTTACGAAGTACGTGCATGCTTATAGTTGTGTACGAACGAGGGCTTTTATTGGCGGGGGAATCCAAGGTTTGGACCAACTAAGGGAGCACGTTTCAATACGTGTGAATATGTGGATCGGAAGAGAGTTCACGCAGCAGGGACTACTTGATAACGACATGGCATCAAAAGTCAACATCATTTACACGCCGCGTCGATGCGCAAATGAAGTACATACCGACATGTACTCTCATCAAATCACCATCTCGCCGAGTTGTGATCTGCATCCTAAAAGGTCACCGAAGTGATATTTAACCGGCCTCCATGTGTAGGTGGGTATCTGGTTTCCCCGGCGTCACATCGCAGCTTCCATACTGTATCCTGCAAAGTGATGAACCAATGAAGTAGAGTCCCCTAAAATCGATACCGATAATAATTACCGAAAAATAGGAACTATACTTCTGAATCTCACCGAGTTGTATCTACATCCTAGAGGGTTACTGAAGTTGTCTTCATATCAAAAATGATGGGCGAGATCCACAATGTCAAGCGACCCGATATCAGAATCTTGGTTTTGGGTGATACGGGAGAAATAACCCGGTGTGTGGATTCGCCTTCCTACGGATCCCATATCATCGTTCTTGATTGCGAAGATATCTCGCTCCTTGTTGACGATGCAAAATCAAATTTTCTATATTGGTTTCAGCCACTATTGGCAAGCCTCAAAAGTCTGGTATGGGTAACCACTCGAACCAGTTCCACACCCTTCAGGGACGTAGCAAGCAGCTTTATCAAGACCTTACTGTCCGAGTATCCTCTACTACGAGCTACCAATCTCATAATTGAAGATATCGTAACTCCAGATACCATGCTGAATCTAGCGCTCGACGCCCACGCCAAACTCCAAGAAGGCAGAAAAGAAACGGAGATTACCATGAAAGCATCCCAAACTTGGATAGCCCGCTACGAGCATGACGATAATCTCTCCGCATCGGTCGGGTTGTAACCCCTACGAATAAGCAATTATGGACGCGTAGGGCAATTTTGGGAAGTCATCCAAGCACCTGCACAAAGGGTCACTATCCGAGGAGACAAACGACCCAGAATCAGTACGGGAAAAAGTGGAATGGTATCTATTGATATCACTTCGTCGGTTATCGATCATCTTGATGTTGTTCTAGTGCAAGATTCAGTGGAACTCAGAGGCACAGAGCAACGTCTAGGGCACTTCTTTTCTGGAATAGTCACTGACAGCCAAGATCCAAGTCTTCTACCGAGTCAGCGGGTCATGGGATGGCATAACGGAGCACACTGTTCTCACATTAGTCTCTCGACATCCAAAGTTCATAAGATACCCAATGAAGTGGAAACTGATGTCGGGATAGGACAATATGCGGCATACTCCCTCGCTTTAGCACTAATCGAGGGGGCCACCCGCCCTCGCGATGATGAAATGGTCTCTATTCGAATTCCGGGCATACTCGGTGAAGCACTGTACAGGTTGTGTGCTGATATGTCGATCAACACCTGCCAGGACACATCAAACGACTGTAATTTCGTCATTCGTTTTGATATCAAACTTGGATTTTCCCTGAATGGTCGCCCGATCGATCTCACGAAGTATCTTGAGTCTGCGAGGCTGCACAGGCTCATCAAACAATATCTCACTCTGAACTTCGCCCTTTTTTCGGAATTAACGACCTTCAATGTTTCAGAGGCACAAGGGGCATTTGAACATGCTAAAAGTAAACCCGGGAATACGATTCTAGTGCGAGATGACGACCAAGCTCTGGATTTCTGGGTTTCTGAAACTCCTCCGGTTGAGTTGTTTAAACCCGATGCGATCTACATCGTTGTAGGAGGCCTCGGAGGACTCGGAAGACATTTTATGCGCTGGATGATAGCATGTGGTGCTAAACATATCGTCACATTTAGCAGACGAGGTATGAAATCCCCCGGTGCAGAAGAAGCAATCTCTCAAACCGCTCAACTTGGCGCAAATCTGGAAGTTTTCGCAGTCGATGCCTGCGACAGCGATGCTGTAGACAGCGCACTTTCACAAGTCAGAACATCCCGGCCCATTCGTGGGTATTTCAACCTGTCAATCCGTCTTGAGGATTATCCCCTATCAACCATGACACCCGAACAATGGCAAATCGCCGTCCAAACTAAGGTAAAATCAAGTTGGAATCTTCACCAAGCCTCATTGGATGACGACCTTGATATGTTCATCATGTTCTCCTCGATCGCTTCAATCGCAGGAAATAGAACCCAAGCAAACTATGCAGTCGGTAACTCCTTTCAAAACTCCTTGGCAAGATATAGGAAATTATCACTTGGACTTCCTGGACTTTCAATCGCGCTAGGGGCAATAAAGGAAGCTGGTGTTCTCGCTGGGGAAGACCAACTGGTGAAAACGCTGTCTAATACAGGACTCCATTGCTATGACTTGGATGAATTTGACAAAATCATGGAGGCCGGAATCCTCGAATCTTACTCTTCGGGTAGACCGATAATTGGTACTGGACTTGAACGATTCCGGAATGTAGATGGAGCTATCATAGCAAATCCGGAACAAAACCAAATCTTTTGGTCTGACTGGCCTGAATTTGGGCATTTCTTTGACTACGAACAGTCTAGCCTTGTGAGTGCCAAGGAAAAGACGCTTCTGGAAAAAATCGAAGATTCATATGAGGATGAACAACATTTGATTATCTACGAAGCTTTTTCAGAATGTCTGGGTGACGTTCTCGGTCGGAATATAGCGGGGTTAGATCCGGATATGTCGATAGCTGCCTTAGGGCTCGATTCGTTGAACACGATTACTTGTCGTTACTGGTTTTTCAAAAGTAAGGATTTGGATTTTGGTTAATACTTCCAAGCGTAACTAACTTAATCAGTTCTTCATGTGGATGTCCCAGTCTTTGATATCCTTGCCTGCAAATCCATCAGGGATTTATTAACACGCGTACTCTCTAAACTCAAGACGAAATCCACATCTGGCAAGAAAGAAACAATTCCAGAGCCAGTCCACCATACCAAGACACTACTCAAACACCGGCCTATCTCTCATTCTCAGCAACGAATGTGGTTTCTGCACCAATACCTCGAAGACAAGACGATCAATAATTTATTGCTGGAAAGCGAACTCATTGGTGAGATTGATACTGAAGCATTCTCACAAGCATGGACTATCTTTGTTCAAAGGCATGAATCCCTACATTCTCGAATTGTCGATACACCACTGGGACTGCAGCAACTTCCAATCCAGAATCACTGCTTCCCTTTTTCGGTAGCCGAAACATCATCAGGAGCTTTTGAGAAGAAGTGTGATGAGGTTAGAAATGCTGTTCGAAACCATGTTTATGACATCGAAGCTGGGAATTTGGTTCAAGGTCGGATGGTACGATCATCAAATGGGGAGGCACGATTCTTCTTGGCATCCCACCACATTGCCTGGGATCGGGCATCCGTGAAGACAATTTTCGACGAGACTGCGAAGATATACAAGGCAATCCGGAACGGTGAAGACCCATTTCGGTTACTAGATACCGATCCATATCAGTCCATTGATTACACCGTATGGCAGAACACAATATTGAAACAGGAAAGTTTCATAGAGCCACACTTGAAGTACTGGATAAAGCAACTTGCAAATCTACCAACCTCGGTATCCCTTTTACCAGCGTCTCGCGTCGAGAAACGTCCCGAGGTCAAATCATACATCTTCGATGAAGTAGAAATGGCACTCGACCAAAATTCAACGGAAGTCATTCATAGATTTTGCCAAGATAATGCTATCACTCCCTTTATGCTAGTTACATCAACGCTCACGCTGCTTGTTTCACGACTTACTGGAGATAAAGATATTACCATCGGCATTGCCGACAGCGATCGAGGACACAGTGCGTTCGATGACCTTGTAGGATTTACCGTGAACCTGCTAGCCATTCGGGCGAAATTTGACGAGAGCGATACTCGGTATTGCGACTTCCTGGGAAAATACCGTGAAACTTGCTTGGAAGCATACCAGCATCGAGCATTGCCCTTCGATGTCCTCTTACAAAAGCTCAATATTCCTCGATCAACAAGCAACAACCAGGCTTTTCAGATTGTCGTGAACTATCAGACAGCAGGTGGTTTCAAGGACTACGATTATGGGGATTTCAAACTTACGAATTATTCCCACTATAACGCTAGGCCACAATCCGACTTCCGATTAGATGTCGAGGAGATCTCCACTGGCGAATTGCGATGTCTTTGGACGTATGACGTATCTTTGTATTCCAAGGAAACAATAGCTCAAGTCGTAGAATGTTTCAGATTGCTTATAAATGATATACTGCTGAGCAACCCACAAACGAAAATTTGCGATTTCGTGATTCCAAAGATACAGTTGGCAGCTACCGGTCTTGAACCATATACCGAGCACCACGGGACCTTGACCCTTGACCCTTCGGACCCTTTCACCACTCTCTTCGATCGAGCAGTTTCAAAGCACCCGGATAAGACAGCAATTGTTGATAGCAGCAGTTCTACTACATATCTAGAGCTGGATGTATACACTAGACGAATAGCAAAGCATCTCCAAGCGGAAGGTCTGGAGCCGGGAACCAGGATCGGTCTATGCTGTACTACCATCACAAGAATGGCTATTGCAATCTATGGTATCGTTCGAGCAGGTTTAACATACGTACCAATCGATACGGACCTTCCAGAAGAAAGGATTTGCTCAATCATACAAGATGCAGAGATCAAAACAATTCTCATTGGAGGGGTCGATATGTCCCAAGTGACAAACCTAGGCGTAGAAAATAACCAAATCAAGCAGATTGAGCAGTTTATATCAGAAGAAACCGGCAGTTCTATACCCCTACCACATGATTGTGTTGTGCCACGCCATGGCTTCTGCTGCATTTTCACCAGTGGAACAACCGGCCGCCCCAAAGGAATCATTGTTGGCCATCGTCAGCTTCGATGCCAGATGCAGAGCTATCATGACTTTCTCGGAACAAGCGAGTCTGATAGAATGCTTCTAGCATCCTCGACAATTTTTGATATGTCTTTGACATCAATTTACGGCTCCATTCTTCGAGGCGCAACTTTGGTAATTTCCAGTCAAGAACTGCGATATTCTCCTCCACAACTAATCAAATTCGCTATTGAAAACCAAGTTACAAACTGTGCGATTACCACAACTCAGTTGAAGTTCTTATTGTCAGTCGATTCAAGCCAGCTAGCTCAATGGACATCGCTTAAAAGCCTTGTGGTCGGAGGGGAGGAAGTACCTCCTTGGGTAGCTTCAGATTTCTATGCACTTGGACTTCCAAACGCGGTCTTATATAATGGTTACGGCCCAGCTGAAACGACAGTGTGCAATGCTTTAAATAGAATTGTTCCTTCTGACTACAGCGAGACAGTTATCAGCATAGGAAAGCCTCTGTTTCCGGCAACATTTCGTATTTTGGACGAAGGGTTGAACCATGTCGCACAAGGCAACGAGGGGGAGTTATACATTGGGGGAGACGTGCTTAACGACGGCTATGTGAACCGGCAGGAGCTGACAGCGGCTGCCTTCGTTGACATCTCTACTCGCGAGACGACGTCATCAGATTCTAACCCTGGAAAATTATATAGGACTAGAGACATGGCACGCGTGGCAGAGGATGGGAGGTACTATGTTCTGGGAAGAGTAAATGGGGATCGCCAAGTCAAGATACGGGGAATTCGAACGGAACTTAGTGAAATCGAAAGCGCCACCTATCAAGCACTAAAAGCCCTCGATAAAGGAATGTTTGGGATATCTTTGGTTGCCGTAGTCTACCATCAAGGAGAAACGCTGGTTGCGTATTTGATGGCTGACGAAAAACAGATAGAGGCAGTGATTGGAGAGCAACTGTTGCTCAGGTCATTGCGGTTGAAGTTGAAGGCCAATCTGCCAATCCACATGATTCCAAGCCAGATCCTCATTGTCTCGCACATACCCCAAACGCCATCTGGAAAGACATGTTACAAGGCTATTCAATCTCTGCCGCTTGGGGGTAATGTTGGGTTGGATCAAAACAAAATCTTAAACAAAATTGGAGAAAAGCAAAGTGTTGGAATGAGAGTTGCCGCGATATGGAAAGATTTACTAGCGATGGAAGCCGAGCCATCTATAGAAGATGATTTCTTCTCCCTAGGAGGACACTCTCTCATGTTGTTGAGTGTGCAGCGAGAAATTTGCCAAAGGTTTCAGATGCGAATCCCTCTGGTGGACATTTTCACAAATTCAAGTCTTCACAGTCTTGCAAATTTAATATCCACAAGGATAGCCGAAGAACCGAGGTCTATGGTGATTGGAAAAAAGATTCCTGATTCTGAATCTGGGAGCGAGACAGTTTTCACGCCGGAGAGCGAACGTGTCGAGGAGAGAATTGACTGGGCTCATGAAGCGAGACTTCCTACGCAAATACTCAATCGCGAATATCGCTCGCACCCCAAGCCGCAGAACTGCCCCACTTTGACAGGCATAATTCTTGTTGGGGCGTGTACGATGGCAGGCTCTCACCTCCTTAGTCATCTCCTTGCTAATGTGTCTGCCAAAATCTACTGCATTGGCATGGACTGTAGCCACAGTCCAGGCTCGGATCCAAAATCACGAGTTGTGCAGGAACTTGATCATTGGGGACTTCCACATCATAACCTGGAAAGGGTTGTCGCATACTGTGGAAGCCTTTCGCATGAAACATTGGGTCTGTCACAGGAACAAGTTTCCATGTTAAATGCTGAAGTGGGTTCCATTTATAACATGGACTCGGAGGTATCGCTTCTAAAGAGCTACGAGGATCTTCGATTAAGCAATGTTGAGTCTCTCCGATTTCTAGTCTCACTGGCTTGTAGGGACCAAACAACACCACCGATGGAAATCCACTACTTGTCCACATGGGGGGTACCTCATTTACAAGCGTGGAGCGACACCAAATTGTCAACCAACGATTTCGTAAAAGGCGAATTCGAGATGGACCACATGGAACCGAGTTCTGATGGCTCACTCGGATATTTGAAAGCCCGATGGGTTTGCGAAAAGCTCCTCTGCGAGGCCGCTCGGGTAGGGCTGCCAGTTACAATTTATCGATCATCCATGTGTGGCAGTTCGCAGCTTTCAAATACCCCACTCGACAGAGGGGACATTAATCGACGTATCTTGGAGGGAATTTTGCAGACAGGTCTTGTTCCTGATTTTCGAAGCGCCGAAGGAGGAGGGATGAGCTGGATAAGTGCCGGTTTTCTCGTCCAAAGCATATGCTTCTTTGCGCGGAAGGAAAGAAGGCATTTGAACCAGGCCCAGTTCTACCACATAGTAGCAGAAGATCACATTCCATACACAGATTTGGCTGGGCTTCTAAAGACTAGCCACCAAGGAAGTTCGTTGACTACAGTCGAGCCTAGCGACTGGTTTAGGGCCCTCCGGTGTCGTGGAAACGTGGATATGGTGATGCACGCCAAAGTACTTGAAACATGGGTAAATGCTGGGTGGTTGCCCTTCCAGATGGACGCAAAGTTGACTCTCGCCCAACTCAGGCTGAATGGGATCGTGCCTCCCGAGATCACTGAGGAATATCTCATGAGACATGTCATTGGTAATATGGGCTTCTAGTTGTGTAAGGGACCATCGATTAGCACCAGCAGAACTGTATAAATGTAGGTGTGTCTTAAATGTATTTACTAGTAGACTAGATCACTGCCAGGGGCCTTCCTCCCTTGGCGTCTTATATTCTATAGGGATCGGGGCTGGCTTTATATGCAGGTTGTAAGGTTAAAACCTTCGCCCTATACTTGGCCCCCCACACAGACGTAAAATAGAACACACACACACACACACACACCATGGCCAATTCTAGCAACGACGGCGTTGAATAAAGAGCTATTAAATAATGGATCAGTACATTCAATCGAGTCAAATTTACTCTTCAAATCTATCCAATACCATCCTAAAGAAGAGATTTTTTTTTAGTTTAGCTATTATTCTAGAGAAAACTGTATATATAATTGAGTAAAGAATCTATTAATTAAATAATAAACTATAATACAGCTAATTTTTATTGTATTAGTACATATATAACCTATTTCCCAGGTGAGCCGATCACTCGAGCATAATAATTTCACAACTTTGAATATATTAAAACACGATATGCGACCCTCTTTACTAGAGAGTTAGGCTTAATTTAGTGGTGGCATTTTATATTTTAAGAGGAGTGTCGCGTTTTAGTGTTCTAGTGATCGGCTCACCCGGGTGATCGGCTCACCTGGGAAATACGTTAGACTCAAAAGAAAGCTCTCATTTAGGGGGTTTCAATGATGTAAAATAATTAAATTCTATATGATAATTATTTTTTAGTCACGTCGAGAAGTTAGGCAGATTTCTATAATTAATTTTGCTTCAAATCGCGAATCTTACACAATACTAAGACAAGTGACAATTAGTTCTGGCACTGTCACGCGATTTAGCGTAGTGATTACGAGGACTTTTACAAGGACTTTTAGTGAGAAAGAGTGTATAAAAGGACCTCTCTTTCTCTTCAAAAATTCTCTTTTCTCATCGACTTCTATCTATTCAATTTGCATTACTCTTGGAGAGTTATTTTACCCCTTATTTCTATTTCCAAAATTATTATTATTACTAACACTTTAAACTTTCTATGACTTTTACCTCTTAATCACCTTACCTTTACTTAATCTACTATCAATCATCTACTAAATGTCGTCGCACGCTCCCTCTTCTATATCTATTACCCCTGCACCTGTTTTCAGGTTATTGTCACTGATTATTGGAAGGTGTACTTTACCTATTAATGCTGACTCTCTACTGAGCTCTGTTGGAAGCTCTTAATTCAGCGACGCTTTTGAGATTTATTCTGACACTCCTAATACTTAGAGCAATTACCCGGATGCCAAGGGAGATATTACTTTGAGAGATATAGAGTAGCACTAATTTACCTTAAGAAGAGGTAGCAGAAGACCTTGTACTTCCTTTGTTTTAAGCATATGCTAGTTGAGGACAATAAGTATATCTATATGTACGTAATATATTCCTTGTCTTACCTTCTTTATTATTATGTTCTTTTAGTAACATTTATACCTAGGCATCCTGTTACTAAAAAGGCTGAATGGCGCTGCAAGTACTATACCCAGAGATATACTCTTAGTAGTGGCATAATAGTGATTGTCAACTACCCCTAAAAGAAGTATTAAATCAACTACAAATCTCTACGCATTACCTCCCAAAAAAAAGCACTAACAAACTATTCAAGACGCTCTTGCTAGTACTATAGCGAATCCACTTAAAAAACGTCTTCCTGCTATCTGATTCGCCCAGGAGAACGAAGAGAATTGTGCTCCTGTCGATCCTGACGTACTCGAGGTCCTTGTATGCGACTTTTTATCCCAATGCTCAATAGGATTTAATATCGTCGAGGCATCTGCCTTTCGTACTATTATATAATATCTCAACCCTCTAGCAGACAATATTCTTCCTCAATCACATAACACTATCCAGGGGTGGATGAATCGCTAATATCTCCAGGGAGTACATGAAACCATGTGTGAGGGTTGGAACCCATGATAGAGGCTCGGGCCATGCCCTCGCTAAGCACTGACAGTCTCGCTAAGCATTGACCAAAGTCCCTGCTCAGCACTGGCCATTACCCCACTGCCAAGCAGTTTCCTGGAACATTCCAGAAGCTCTTCCTCTCTGAGGAAGAGCTTGCATGTATGTAGTCTTCATGCACTTCTTAATTGAATATTTGAAACCACACCTTTGAGTTGTTCGAGGTCTGGCATCTCACACCAAGGAAACTATCAAGTATTTTTTATTAAAAGTTAATATTATAGTGGATGAATAGACCTCATCGAATCATCTACTAATTATTAGATTTGTTGCTCAAGGAGTTGAATCGAGTGGAAATGTAGTAGAGATCGTGCTTGGGATAAAGTTAGTAGAGGGGAGGCTTACTAGGCTGAATTTTTACAATTACCTTAGCAAGATCCTTGATAAATTCAGCATTAATAAGAGCAATATCAGGTACTTTTAGATGGATAACGCCTCGGTCAACGATGTTATAATACACGAATTAGCTATACACTTTAATAAGAAGGTGCCTCGAATTTGGGCTGAACGTCGAATTCAGTGTAATAGCCATGTAGTAAACCTCGTTGCACGCTCTATTGCCACTGCTAGAGAGTTAGATGAGGAAGCAGAAGATGATCGTATTATCAATACTTTAAATAGTATTAAGCCACCCCAAACCGAGTCCCTGAAACGCCTCTAGAAGTATGCTGAAAGGCTCTCTTGATCGCCTTAATTAAATCAACAATTCAAAGCACTTACTGGCCTTGCACTCCCTCTCGCTAACACTACTCGATGGACTTTATCTTTTCGATTAATTCAACAAGCATGTCTGTTGCTACAACCCTGACTGGGCTGGTTGCGTTATACACGTGACCATTCTGCACCTATGGATGTTTGCTTTTAAGCTTCAACTTCCCCTCTTTAAGCACAACAATGAATCAATAAAACCTCTTTACAAGACGTACGATATACGATAATTATCACAACCTGGTGATACCGACAATGTCTTTTAGAGACAAAGATAAAACAATTTCAAGACATTTATGGCTTCAACAATACCTACACTATTACCTCTGCTGATTGGGTATATCTTCATAAATATATAACGTTTTTGGTCTCCTTGAGCAAGCTACTCTTGCTACTAAAGGTATCTGTGATAGCCTCGAAAATACACTTCCGATGATGGACTTTATCTTAAACTTCCTAGAAGAGGCTAAAATCAAGCATAAAGACGATCCTGTATTATCTTTATCCATTGACGTAGGATGGAACAAACTCATCAAATACTATAATAACACCTCTAAATCGCTTGGCTACGCTGCCGCCGTTGTTTTATATCTGTCACTTAAATAGCAATATTTTGAAGACACATGAGTACCTAAATAGATAGCACCAGCCAAGGAGGCTGTCTTTCAACTATAGGCACAGGAGTATAGGCTGGAATTAGTTCAAGAAGTGGTTCCTAACCTACAGGATATTACTTTATTAGCTGTCTTGGATTCAAATAAAAAGACCCCTTATAATCTCTTTAATCAATTCCTTAACAAGAAAAGAGCATCAAAGTAAGTTTTGACCCCTTATTTTAACCCCTGTTTTGAGACGAGTTTTAACCTCCTTTTAGATCACCTACTCCTATTGGTAACAAATACGAACAATACTGCGCCCTACTACCAATTGCTCTTAGTGAGTTAACTGCAATTCAGTGGTGGCTACTCCCTCAACAGCAAAGTGATTTCCGCCACCTATACCAAATGGGCATTGATATACTCTCAATACCTTGTATGTCGGCTGCAGTAGAACGTCTATTCTCTTCCGCCAAGTTGACAGTCACAGATCAACGTAATCGGCTTGAAATAGAGCAAATTGAGCATGCTGAATGCGTTAAATCTTGGAGGAATTTAGTGTCATATAATGTAGTGAATGCTAGGCAGGTTCCTGTACCTATTAGTCAGGTGGACCAACATGACTTTTGTGGTAAATGCTACGTTGGATCATGTACATGTGAATAAGAGGGGTATTGGGGGTGGAAGGCTGGGAATAGCTTCATTTTTGTGTGTAGTCATGTTTTGAGAATTAAACTCGTTGAACTTTACTACTTTAATTGCAAGAGCAATTAAATCTGGGGATAGCTTCATTTTAAGTGAATACATCATTTAGTATACGGTTTGAATTATCGTAATAATACTACGTCGTAACAATATGCCTTCGATATTTATTACGCACTATTCACTTTACTGCAGTGATAAAAAGTAGTGGAATTACTGCAGTAATTTACTGTCAGTACACTACTGCCAACACTGGCAGTGGATCAAAAGCAGACAATCTTTTCAGGAAGTAACGTCAAACTGCTTGTTGACGGCCCCCTTTATACACAAGAGAAGAGGTCATCCTGATTCCCCTAGAGAATAAGGTCATCTGCCAAAGCCAGAGACAATAACTTACAGTAGCTGAATGATAACTTCTTCCTTCATGTAATGTTTAGGGTCAGCGTAAAATCAAACAGGAGCGTGACGTAGAGGAACTCACAAAGTAATAAGGATAGTTGTAAAGGGTGAGGACAAATTAGTTTGTAAGGACTTTCCTAAGGGCGTGGATCTATAAAGTGATCTGTAAAGTAAGAATACCCTAGGTAGGGAATTCAGATAATTAAAATAAAAAAGGCAATGTTTAGATCTAATATCCTACAAAGGAGGAAGAAGCCAGGTATTTATATCTTGCTACTTTGGCAGTTTTAGCAAGCAAAGAGGTAAGATCTAACCTATAAGAATAGATTTCCAAGATTATGCTAAGGGGCTCACCCAACATTAATAGTCACATATAGGCATTTCCTAATCATGCGAGCACAAACAGTTTAATTAGTGTAATAACCAAGGACCGTGATCCACGTACAGGAGCAAATAGTTTAGGCAGCAGCTTCCTCAGACCCACGTACTTGAGTCCACGTTCCTATCTTTGCAAAAAGCAGCAGCGAGAAATCTAATCCGAGATCCAGATCAACCAATCACAGTCTCACAATCTAAGGCTGGCACACCATAGACTAAGGAGAATTAGGCATCCCGTCCGCTCTGCTATACACAAGCTTCAGATCGGCAGATTAGTAGTTGGGTAGGTGACTACTAGCGAATACCTGCTATTGTATGTTTCTGCCCCTTTTATTTTTTGCTGCCGATAGCGGCCACGAAGGGAGAACCTGGAAGGGTGCTGGAAGGGCATGGAAAGTGCGATGTGCAACAAAACCCCTGAGAGCGAGTTCAAGGCCCAGTATCAGGGGTTGGTTGTCTTTTTTGTTTCTCTAATCTCAGAGTAGAGATGGGAAGAGATGGGAAGAGGTTGACTCATCGAGTCACAGAGATGTGATATCTTTTTATAAATTTTCTCACGACTTCTCCAAAATCAAAGTAATCCTACAAATTCAGAATTGGAATGCACTTTCGCCCCCGACAATGCATTAATGACATTCGTTCATTTATTTAATGCCCCTCCACTCCCTCCCGTAACTGGTGATTCTGATTCCACCGCCCTCGCCGTCCAAATCAATAGACAACAGACAAGGAATTTATGAAAAGAGAAGAACGCCATGCTATAAACTGGTGTCGTCCCTTTCCCAACAAACACATCCAAACATATTTTTCTATCTTCCCATCCATTCGTCCTTACGAACACAACATGTAATTTTTTGCTTCTGACTTGCTTCTTTCCTTTTCGCCCATACCCCCATCCGAAATATATCCTCATACCCCAAACGATCTTCGAATAGCCCTTATCAACTCCTCCACATCCTGCTGCCCCTGCCCATCCATACTTGGCCTAATAACCTCCAGCAACTCATTAATCTCCTGCGCCGTCTGATCACTCCCAAAGATCCGCTCATTATGCGCAATACAATGCTCATACCACTCCTTACACAAGAAAACGATATGGTCAGCCAGAATCGAGCGATGTCGTCCAGTAAAGGGTTGTAAGTTATTATACCACATGCCCTGGATAATGCTGATCAGAGTCTCAAAAGAGATGCCGCAGCGCACCATGAGATCCGGAACCCATTCTCGAGGTCCGACACCATTTTGATGCACGACTGCATATTCTTCGAGCATAGGTACGATAATGTTGGGACTGAACGTCGTCTCGGATTGATTGAGACGACCTGCCATCTCTTGGACTTTGGCGTAGACAATCTCGTATGGTTTTGCTCTGGCGCCGTTGTTTATCTGAATTGTTTGGTGGGCAGCGTTAATGAGGGCTGTCCAGGTCGCTGCGATGTCCGCTTCACCACGATGATTGGCTGCTTCGTAAATCACCAAACAGATGTCATAATATTCCGCTGGGTCGGCGTATGTGTTGTAGAGCTGAGAAAAAGTTAATATTGATTTTGAGAACACAGGGAGCTACCTAGGTACAAACCTCAGTTAAATTCAAGACAGGACCATCGAGAGCAGCGACAATTTGATCCCGAATATCACCGCCTCTTTCATCTACCCGCAGTCGTCTGAGAAGATCGGATTGAATATTTGCCACATCTAGAAGTTCGTTGATCTCGTAAAGTAAAGTTTGTCGTGCCGTTCTCCCAACTCCGGGGCTCTGTGTCGAGGCATTTCCCTTCGCTCTACTCAGGTATTCGATTCGTCTAGCAAGGGTGACCGGGAATTCGGACTTGGCAAGACTCAATTGCACAACCGCCGCATCATAAAACTTTTTCCCATGTACGTAGTACCGCCATAAGAGATCTGATCGCTCAACACTCAGGTGCGCGGAACGAGCCAAGAAATCAACAACAAAGGGCGAGTTGACATCGAGGAGACGGCTCTCCCAATTTTGTGCAAGGTACCATTCATACAAGTTGAATTGAAAGAGCTCGTCTTCGGAGTCGTTGACGACTGTATGAGCTTCCGCGCGTTTCACAGAAATGACCGTTTCTCGCCCATCAACCTCGTCTGGTTGCCCTGCAGCAGCATCGTCGACAGCTACCAAAACACGATGCACAAGATCATAGCACTGTAGCCGGAAGTTATAAATTGAACTTCGCGGATCTCCAGCTGGTTTGTTCTCCTTAACCCATGATTGTGCCTTATTTCCCCGGTCGTGTTCTTGAGCGACGTTGAGAGCTAAACTGATCGCACCCGCGTAAAACTGGAGAGAAACGAATTGGTCGACAGCATTTTGCAAGTTTTCAAATGTGAGCGATCCGGCGACTTGTTGAAAAAGGCGGAAACTTTCATTCAGAAGGCCTCGAGAATTCTTTTGGGTTATCGAAGGTTCTGAAGCCTTTTGGAGTTGTTCTTGAGCCTTGAATATAATGACATCGTCAGCGCTGCAGAAACTACCACATCGACGTCGCAGGGAATCGGCAACTGCGTCGACATTTGAGCCACTGGCAATGTTTCGATTGACGATGGCTTTCACTAAAACCTTGGCGAGGTCTTTTCCTTGATCGGTTGAGAAGAGGTATTCAAAAGTGAGATCTCGAACTCGTTGCTTGATCATGTCATCGAGAGATTTCCAAATCAAGTCAACTCTCTCCTCGAAAAGCATCTGAACAAATGATATTCCTTCGATGATGCTTGAGTTTAACTTTTGGAGCGAGAGCAACGCCTGGTGTTCGCCTTGGAGGGCAACCTGTTCCGCCTGACTCGCTACATGCTGAAGACTCTCCGGACCAGAAAGTCCCTCAATTGCTCTTTTGTTCTCATCAAGAAATGATGCCAATTTCGTCAGCTCGTCTTGAACAGCCATCATTTTTTCTTTGGCGACAGGGGAGCTTATAGCAGCAGTGCCGTTTGCCAAGATGTTTTCTTTAATGACTGGTGTTTTCCACAGGGATCGAAGGAGCCTGGCCATGTATAGTGCTAACCCTTCGTGCCGAGAAGAAGGTCGAACATTGTCGGCCGCGTGTGAAGGACCTTCTGAGATCGAATTCTCATTCAACGATGGCCGTCCCCCGTATTCCACAAATGCCTTTTTGGCCAATTGCAAGGTTTCCGGGTCAATAACTCGCGCAGTTCTATTTTCGCCGGGTATCAAATCGCTTCCTTGACCACATGCCACAGCCAAAGCAGTTGCGGTCGTTTCTCCCCTTCCATATTGCCGGATAAACTTCTTGATCTCGTTTTCCAATCCATCATCACCACCGCCATTTCTTACAGCTGCCGCAAATACATCTACAAGCCTCCTCCGTCGGATTATATGAATGCCGCTATTTGTGAGAATTGCGACCTCGGTGGGCGCATCATCAAATTGTACGGCAAGTTCATTGCCAAAGCCCAGTGGTTGCCGCGAAGCCGTAAATGGTGGTGTGACAAGGCCGATCGCTTCCGCGCGACTTCCTAGTGATAACCAGCAGCCAGACTCGTAATATCGTGAAGCCTGGGCCGTCAGGGCGCGTGCCTCAGCAGCTATTCTCCCAGTATCCGGAGCAGAAAGGAAAAGGTTATCTCTGCCTTCTTCACCACCCTTTGAAACAAAGCACAAGAAGAAACCAGGGGGAAATCTAAGTCCCTTTCTAGTCCAAGCCAGCGCCATGGAAGAAGTTTCTGTCGCCGGATCTACTCCCTGATATGCAGGTCCAGTTGGTCTAGACTCTGTTGAAGGTGGAAATTTGATGTGCTGAACTTGCATGCTTTGCGGTGCTCCTTGTCCTTGGAGATACCCATATCCCCTCGTCGCACTGAGAAAAAGTCGACATCCGGTTGTAGTAGTGGCCATCAAATGCAACTTTGAACCTTCCTGAGATGAAATGGGGTTTATGGAAACGATTTGCAGTTGGTTTGTGAGCAAGACTGATGAAGATATCATATGACTGATATCTCTCAAGCATTCAACTCGTCTCTTCTCGATTACTTGTGTCAGAGTGGTCGAGCTTTCCATGTGGAATGTTCGAATGGATGATTCGGAGGATAATGTATAGAGAAGTCGTCTGCTATCGTCCACCACCATCTGAACAATATATTCCTTCGATTTGGTCCCCCACACGTTCGGCATAATTGTTGAGTATCCAGGACTTGTATGGTTTACTTTTCCGCATCGCCCTGCAAACCACTTCTCCTCCTGCTGATATGTGAGTTCGTATATCTCGTTGTCTCCATGTCCCGCAAAGAAAATCCGTCCTGTTTCAGCAGATCCTTCAATTACTTGAATGTTAATACCTCTAATCGTAAGGGCCATCCGAGTTTGAAATAGTTGAACCGTCCGTACGCCCGATCCTGCAACCGCCGCAGACACTCCAATTAATATAATCTCCTGTGTTGTCGCAACCACTAGCAGATCGGTAATCACGTCGACAAAGACGTTCTTCCGAGGCTTGACCAGCTTCACAGCCGTAATATTATGTGGTTGATCCTCGAAACCAATCAATTCTGCATTCGGATTCGTGTAGTCCCAGAGGTACAACGCGCTGTCAATAGCAACCCAGGCATGGTTTAATTCGGCAAACAGCCCCATCGCTGTCGAAGCCTCTGCGCGGTTGTATTGTTCGAGAATTTGGTCTGGGAGGTCGTACGTCTTTGAGCGGTGGAATGGTGTCCATGCTGACTCGGTGGTATTGTTAGGTAGTTCATACTCAGAAGAGATACCCTCTGCGAATTCATTAGTCTCTGTATTTCTAGCCCTTGAAAGGGAGCAACTTACGCCGCACATAGCTGTCGAGATCTGGAAAGCTGGCCTCCCTCTGCAACACCTCGTTGATCGTTCTCTGTGCTCGCTGAATAGGCTGTAAAGCTTGCGCCGGGTCTGCTTCTGGTTGCTGGGGGTCCTGGGGATTCGAAGGAACTCTGCTTTGCTGTACAGGATTGAAGACAGGAGCCCTTGGAGGTGGAAATCTATTCGCAGCGGGTGTATTGAAATATGCGCCTGGTAAAGGCCTCTGGGGGGTTTGGAAAGCCATCTGCAAAGCTCGGGCGGATTCAAGAGCTTAAGGTAACAATACCAGACGCCGCGATTGGTGGTTAATTAGGGGCGGTACATGAGGGATCGAATTGGCGATGGTGAGAAGCTGTAATGGGTTGCGACAGCGGGCGGGAAGGGGAGTTCTTTGGGGTGGGAAGTGTAAATACTCGAAAGCTCGAGATGCGTCGCGAGCGCGTTGACCAAAAAATCACAGCCAAGAAACATGCACCACGTGATCAACAAGAATCCTGGAATTTATTTGCAAGTAATGGGTTCACTTATGTTTTAGTGCAGAGGAAAGATTAAACTGAATGTGATGATTCTGCATTTCTATTTACTATATGGAGTTGCTTCGCATGTAGCTAGCTACTGACACTTAACTGGTTTCGGCAAGGAAGATTAAAGATGGTTCTAGCAGACTCAATCTTTTCTTTCCTCCGAACATCTCAATTAATAGCTGCCAAAACACCAAGGGTAAAAATGTACCCCGAGCCATGACAGTCCCAAGACTAGGTTTCTCCCCTCCTTGCGAGCTATTTTCAAGCCTTCTTAGCTTCCCTTTCCGCCTTTTTTAAAGCTCTCTTCCTGATACTCTCATGCATATTTTTATTGATATTAACAACAAAAGCACTTCCAAGCCCAAAGGTATTCTCGACCCACCACTGCATCAAAGCATGGCTCCAAACAGGCGTACTGGTATAAGCCATATTCTGCGCCCCACCACTTCTCCCAACCTTGCCTAAAACCGCCCTGACAAAGGCTCTTGGATTTGGAATCATAGCACTAGTTCTTCGAACCTTGCTCATAGCCGTGGTAACCAGATAACTCAATGCGAGCTCAACATCAACACCCGAACCCTTCAATTCGCCAGCCAAAGATGTAGACCAGTGTTGCAAGAACGCTTTGCTGCCGGAATATGTTGCCAGGAGAGGAGTGGGCATCCATCCGCCGAAAGAACCCATGGTGAGTATCAACCCGCGCTTCCTCTGAACCATTCCGGGAGCAACGATTTGTGTAACTCTCAATGTAGCAATACAATTGATGGCAATGATATCCCGGACCTCGTCTTTTGGCGTGGTGATGAAGGGAACTGGGATCGAGTGACTTTGTCCAACGTTATTGATCAGGATTGCCACGTCTAGTCCATCAACCAATGCCTTCAACTTGGCATAATCCCCATCATCATTCTTGGAGAAGTCCATGGGAAGGATCTTGCACTTGACAGAAGTCCCAACATATTTTTGTTCAATTTCTTGGGCGAGCGTTTGGAGCTTCGATTCGGTGCGGGAGACGAGGACGAGGTTGAAGCCTTTTTGGGCCAGTTGGATGGCATATTCTTTGCCGATTCCATCGGAGGCTCCGGTGATAACTGCCCATGATCCTTTTTTGCCGTATGTTCGTAGCTAGGCAACTATTTAGTTTCATACTGGCGTATCTGTATTTCGAGAAACTCACATTCTTTCCGCCCAAGACAAACAGGCTCAACAGTAATCGCACATAGCTAATTACTTTTCGACTAGCAGTAACTAGCCCTAAGATAGCTAGAGCGACCAGAAGACCTTGGGGGGGGGTTGCTACCATGGCGTTGAAATCCATGGTGTCTGGTTCAATTGCGGTTGATGTTGAAGTTTGTTGGGGGACCTGGAGATTTTGTGGTTGACGTGCTTGCAGGGTTCACGATGGACAGCAGCCTGTCAACGCGGCAGTAGTAGCTTTAGGTCAACCTTGTAGGATAATGTAAAATATTTACCCAAACATTTCGGACAATTAAAATTATTGTTCGAGAAGCTCTGGGTAGTTTTCCCTTTTACTTTACCGTAGAAAACTAGAACAATTAGAGCAAAAGCAACAGGGCAGGTAAGAGAGCTTTCTTCAGGTACGCCTACCTTTGCAAAGTACTGCTCAAAATATAGGTAGGTAAACCCTATTAAGTCTCCAAGACCTCCGAGAAGAATAGAATTCTGGCTTCTTTTCAATGCTCTCATAAAACGGTTGAAATTATATAAGAATTTCTAGTGCAAAGGAGGTTGGGGTGGATGCAGAGCGAAGCTCGGGAACTTGAAGTAATCTTATTTACTGCCGAGGAAGCTCTGAACGACTCCAACACCCCGATTTCCTGTCCGATTGTTCTTCGTCGTACCATCATCAGCAGCCTCCAAAATGTCTTTCCTATCAACCGTCCTCTCTTGCCTCCCTCAACACGAAGGCCTCCTCCCCAAATGGCTCCTCTTCGTTCATCTCCCCATCCAATACTCCTATATCTCACCTCTAACAACCCCAGGTCTCAATAGCCTCAATAGCAAACACAGTCCAAGCCTACGCAACCCTCACCTACTCCAAACAAGTCTACCTCGGACCAGCCCCTAAACCCAACGAACCAGCAGAAGCCTACCCAGGCGCCCGCTCCCCCGCAACCGGTCTTTCCTCCCGCACCTTCGGAACCTGGTGTGTCGTTCAATCCTTCGTTCGCATCTACGCCGCCTACTATATTTCGAACCCGCAGATCTATGAGATGGCTATGTTGACGTATGCCGTTGCTTGGGCGCATTTCATGAGCGAGTGGTGGATTTTTGGGACGGCGAGGTGGGGGAAGGGTCTTGCGGGACCTGTTTTTGTGGCTAATGGTAGCTTGCTTTGGATGATTAGTCAATGGGGGGTTTATGTGAAGTAGTGCATTTTCAGGTGGTGGTATAAAGTAGTAGAATTGGGTGGAAATGGTATGGTGGCTACGATTTGCGATTGTACGAATGATTTGGGAGAATGGCAGCTCGTTGTCCGAGTTGGACCGCACATTATCTCAAATTGTGCGACTGGGTTTGGAATAATAACTGATTTGGAAGGCACGATGAAGGACGTTAGAATTGAGGTGTCTGGGATACCAAAAACATAATTGCTAATTTCTATTCTAATGCTAGCAATTTGGGGGAGAAATTTCCAAAAATCAGTGGAGCTTTCTGTACAATGGTCCATCACAATTCCGTAGTCTTGCAGCTGCTTGTTCTGGGGTGATATCTCGCTGTGGTTCGGCCATCAACTCATAACCAACAAGGAACTTTCTTACTGTAGCACTTCGGAGAAGAGGTGGATAGAAATGCATATGGAAGTGCGAAGCTTCTATCTCTTCATCCGATCCTTCTAATGGAGCTTGGTGGATTCCGGAACCTAGCATCGTCAGTTAGGTTGATATCCATAGAGAAGGCCAATGGAAGAATACATACTGTACGGAAAACTCGTCTCAAACAAATTATCATACCGTCTAGTAACCTCCGCAACCGCCTCCGCAAAATCCAATTTCTCCCCATCATCAAAATCGACAAGCGCACGCTTATGCTTCTTGCTAATAATCATAACCTCAAAAGGCCAAGTAGCCCACCAGGGACAAACCACCAAAAAAGCACCATTCTGGAACACGATTCTCTCTTCCTTCTCTATCTCCAACTTCGCATAGTCTTCCAACAAAGAGCAACCTCCATGTTCATGCTTGTATTTCTTCAACTGCTCGAGTTCTTGTGCCGGCTCTTCTGGAAGACCGGTTGTGGTCCATACCTGCCCGTGCGGATGCGGGTTCGAACAGCCCATCGCAGCACCCTTGTTTTCGAAAATCTGCATCCATCTATATTGTGCGTTTGGAGCGGTAATCGAGATTCCTGCTGGTGTGAAACTCGTTGGGTAGGAGATCTTAGCTAGAGGGGAGGTTGGGGATAAATGCGCCCTGTAGATTTCTGTCCATGCCTGAATAACCGGTAAGATTTCCTCCTTCGAGAGGTCGGCGAGTGTTAGGTTGTGGTTTGGTGCGAAGGTTAGGACGTAGCATTTTCCCGTAACGGAATCTGCTCGTAGGAGGAGACTCGAGAGGTCTAGATTTGAGGTTTAGAATTTGGACCTTGGCTACAACTGTGGGATGGATGGACAAACCATCTGCTTTCTCATCTTGCTTGTATTCTGCCTGGTCTTCCTTTACTGCGCTGTAGTCGTTGACGAAGACGAATGTGCTTTGGTATTTGGGGTTTGTATCGCCTGAAGCTCGTTGGTTTCCGGGGCAGAGGTAACACTTGAATGGATCAATGAGCGGTTATTTATATCGAGGGGTTTCTTGAGGGCATACCGCTGGATCGTAATCAGGGAGTGTGATCTTGGAAGCTGATTCTTGCTGTCCTCTTCATTGAATTAATTCATGTGTCTCAAAAATTTTGGGAGCTGCAACTTACTGCCAGGGTCTCTTAGTGCGATGAGGGGATACCAAAAGCCATGTACCCCGCAATGGGTTGTACCTCCGGTGCGAAATGTCGTCCAAAATCTTTTCCGGCATGTTGCTTTTTTGGCAGAAGCTGTGCAAAGCAAAACTGTAAAGGACGAATGCGAGTTTATGCAACTTTTTAAGGAGAAGGAGGTGTCCAGGTGGTTTTTAAAAGTCTGGAGACAAATTCATGGTCCCTCGTTCGGGCTAACAACGGCTCAGGGGTGGGGTAATTGGCACCGAGGCGATTCTTGGTTTCTAGACTCACTCTTGACTTTTCCTCACTTCATTATAACTTATTAGATACTTGCATGCCTATTTCCTCGGTCTTGCTGATCAATTCATAGGTTTCTCTATTCCATTTAGGCCCAATTCCTGAGCTGAATTATTGTTTTCCATCACCTCTTCGCAGTTTTTGTTGAGGCTCTACGCTACATTACGCTTGCAACGTGTAGCGGAAAACTGTCGGGAAACTAAAATACGAGAGTGGTCTTGGTATGACATGATTCCCCCCCCCTCTCATCCCCTCGCCTCACTTAAGCGAGGAAGTAACCATCCTTCCTACTTTCCAGGAAAAGCGGCAGTAAATACTCCAGGTTGGTAATTCTTTATTGTTTTGAATTGGTGGGATGGCTTCTTTTAGGACAATACTTTCAAACATTCAACCAACGGGTACGATGGCCCTTCATTCTTCCAGTTCGTGTTGGAGAATGGTTTTATTAATCTAGTCAGCTGGCATAGTGACATTTTTAAATTGTTCCCAAATATTGAAGCTATGTGAGCTATTTGCTGCCTTTTATTGGCCATCGCGAGCTTGCTATTCTAGCGTTTGAGGGGGTTTATGCTATGAGGTTTCCACACTATTTACTTTGGTATTTTTTATTGCCATTTGCTGTGTAGAGAGTCACGTATGCTCTTTCATCAGTGAAGCAATGGAAACGCGTTGCAGAAGAATTTATTTCATTTTCTGTGATTGTAACACAGGTAGTCAATCCCCGATAAAATCACAACTGCGCATCGTATTACCCTTCAGATCATGACCTCCCTCAGAGAAGCTCAATACTTCATTGACGACAACAGTTCCAACTTCTATGTCAAATGTGCAACGTAACACCCTAATCATCGAAACCGTTACCCAAATTCTGCATGTCCTGCTGTGAAATAGGTACAGAAATCGCCAACCGAGATTTAGACACTCGCAGGTGGTTCACAGCGTCTCCAGATCCAAGCTCTCTTTGGAGCGTGTTGTTCAATGAGAGTTCTGATAATGGAAGGTACCCACAACAACCAGATATTAGGCACCTCCTCAAGTCCCGCCATCTCCATATTCATGATTTCAGCCGGAAAATCTGTGTACATCTCTGCCCACTTCGACGGGTCGTAAAAGAAAGCATCTAACAGATCACCAAAATTTTCCGCCTCCTCTTTCGGTTCTCCATCACTACCCTCATTAAACGCCTTGAACACCGTGCTAGTAAATGTGGGTTCCGTAACCTTAGGAAGGCTCAAGAGCTCCATTCTGAAGACCGCCATCTCGTCTTTGCTAAGTTGGGGGTCATATCTGTTGTCGAGCAAATATTCGTCAAGCGCGAGTCTGGTGATACCTTGTCGTTCTGCCTCACTGAGACATTCCACAAATCTAGTACCGACGGCGTGAAAGTGTTTGTCGAGGAACACCGTATCTAGCTCGAAGTTGAAATAGATCACATCGGGTGAGCTCTCGGAAGCAAAGCAAAGCGCATATTGATTGATGACCGTGTCTCTGGACTCCTTAGAGACGTAGAATGCGGCGGGGAGAGGTGCGATGCTGTAGTAATGTATTTCCCACGACGGATCGTAATCTTCCACGTAGGCACTGGCGACATTATTTGCATCTTCGTCGGCGGCTTCGGCGTAGTACTACGGACTATCTTTAGCATTGATCTCTCTGCCGCATTGAAAGGCTCTTTGTTTGCATACCTGGATCTCAACAAGGCGAGGAGTAAGTGAGAGAACCCAGATCTGGTTTTGGATCCCCGTTGGCAGCAGAGGGAAGAGATAGAAGGCTCCTTCCTCCATTAAGTCCATGTCGCGGAGGAGGAATCGGTTGCGCTGGAAGAGTAGCCGATTGCTTAGATTCATTTTAGAAGCCATATTTACAATCGCTTAACTATCCTCACTTGTCAACTATGCATTCTCTGGACGAGGAGTTGCTGAGAACATACCTGGTTTATGGTGAAGCTCTGCATATTATTGTTTGGGATTGGAAAGATGGCATGTTGAAGATGACGCTCAAAGTGGGGTTACAAAGTTGAAAGTTTAAAGTTCAATAAGGGGAAACTTGATATCCCATGTTGAATTAACTGCGAAACTGAGCTTAGTAGGGACTTCGCTTTTACTCGACCACTCTGTGGAGAGAATTCTAGAATTCAGTGTGAAGGAGTTTGGACACTGGGATCTTATGACTACATGCATCATTACGCTACCAAAAGAGAAGATCTTTAACCTTACCAGTTTACTTGCCTATTAGCTCCACAATTGTTAAAACGCAAAAGCGAACAAACGTTTTGTGTTTTCTTACACCATCCCTTTTCATCTCAATGTAGATGATAGTACAGAGTTAGTGGCTAAAGCAGGGTTTAGAACTTTAGTAAGATCGAGAATTTTTTCTATATATAGCTACATTTTTTTTTTCAAATCCACAACTTTGTTTATTATACGCAAATATTTTTCTAGAGATATCGCCAGCCTATTATAGTTGCTTATATAGGTTAAGAACAACCCACTCCAGTGTTGAAATATCAAGTTAAATACTAAAGTGCCATGAAAAATAAGGTCACGGGGTGTCATATATAGCGAAGTTTTCACCTCCAAATTCAAGGCTCGTTAGAGCATTTTCCGCACCCGATTTGTACGTGACATAAAGATTTAGTATAGTAATGTTCTTTCGGTATTGTGTTAACTATGCTACATTAAAACCCTGCGGGAGTGAATAGCCAGCGTTGTTGTTCATACTGCCTGTCTTTCGAGTTCAGGATGTGTTGGGGTATCCACCTATTTGACATCTCACTATCCTTGAATTTGTCCCCGTCAAAAGTGGGACATTCCCGCTTCTCTCTCTATCGCATTAATTCCCAATTTGTCAATCTCTTTTCCGCCAGCAGCCTTCATCCCAACCCCCCTTTTCTCGGCAAGAATAGCCTTCTTAACGCATTCTCACACCCCACAAAATGTTGAAGAAAGTCTTCGTCCGTGTACAAGGCGAGCTGTTTCCTCAGACCCTCCTCTCTCCCATCCAAATATTCCAGTTCTTCCAAATCTTCCAATTCGATATCCTCACAACACGCCGAGCAGGAAACGCCCCGTTCTAGTTGTTTTGTAGACGAATTCAACAGCAGGAAGTCAACTATAACCATCTGGCGAAAATCTTCTTCTAAATCAGCCCAAACAGCTTCTGCCATCACTCTAGGGGGAGCTGAAGGTCTTCCCAAGAATCCTCCTTCCTTTCACACTTTGAATTCCGCATGACTTTTATCGATGGTTTTTTCCATTCGGCTAGATGCCATTCTGTATACTATTGTCAGCGATTTATCCAAGCATAGAGAAACCAAGAAAACAGGAGAAACGTACGCAATCATTTAAGACCAGCAACCATGGGTTTTACCTCCAAGGTTCTTGGCACTATTCCAATCTATAACTCCCATTTTGTCATATATAACCCCCCAAGAGCCATATTTGCCTGGGATAACTTGAGCGATTGGTATGCCATTTTTTACCATGTCCGCCTGGGTGATTGCGAACATATCTTCTGCGTGTTCAACTCCGATACTGCATGAAATTAATGAGTGACGGGAGCAATTGTTGCACACGCGTTCGCAAGTAAGAAGGTTGAGAGAAGCTCAAAAGTCGCCACATATTTTGCAATGTGGTGATGTCAGCGCCGTGTGCAATTGTCGGATTGTCATTGATGACGCTATTTTGAGGGCAAAAGTAGCTTCGATAGCGTGTTTGCAGTATATAGTACGACTTCGTCGAAGGCGGGGAGGTGTCTGAGTCTTTGTTGGAATCCGTGATTAATATATCTATGGCGAGAAAAGCAAAGTTAGCCTATAATAATTTGGAAATTGGAGAAGGAGAACAGAACAAACGTACGTTAAATTACTCAAAGATTCCAAATCCAAATATTCTATGAGAATGGTGTCGAAAATTTCCGCGGGGAGCAGTTTGAAATAGTCCCCTAAGTCCTCTTGGCGACTATCTCGAGGCCAAAACCCAAAATAATTGAACAAGCCACGCAACCCAACGGGATTGATTTGCCCAAATGGAACCTTTGCTCAAGACCGGTTTTCTGCTTGTAGAACTCTTTTTTAAATCCTTTATTTGTCGCCAGTGCGTTTGTGATATGGTTGTGAAGTAGTCATTGCTCTTCAACTACAAACTTTGTCGAATGGATGGGAGTTTCTGCTTGTTGGCTTTGGGCCATGCCATCCACGCGGATAAGAAGTTGGATATCCATTGTGAAAGTTGAATGTGTCGAATTGGTGATAGTTGAATTGTCGGTAGTTGGATTGCCGGTAGTTGAAAGGGTGATAGCTAAAATGCTAGAAATTGAATCGCTGGTAGTTGAATTGGTGATAGTATTGGTGGTATTATCCGTGAGGTAGAATGCGAACGATGGAGGACTGCGACAGGAAGCAAAGGGGAATGCTTCTTTTAGTTCAACACTTTCTGGAGTCATAAACTAGTGAGGGTGGCTCAACTTTCATTCTCGAACGGTTTCTGACGCTAGAAAGGTACCGTTTAATTTAGTGCGAAACTCGCTTAGAGTAAGTGATTCTTTTATAACTTCATGCATACCTACCTCCATCGTTATTACCTCACATACTCTAGGATAACTCCAGTTACTGAACGAGAGCAGGTAAAATCTATTCCGAGAATCGCCTTCGCTATCTCAAATAATTTAGTCATTTATCCTAGATATTCTCCAAAAACTCAATGAAGTAGATGGACCTAAAGCGGGTACTAGTTCTTAGCATACATCAAGAAAAGGACTGCAGGATGCGATAAACTTAAAACTGAATTCTGACTTTTAAACGGTCATTTTTAAATTAGTTCTGTCATAACTCTGAGAGACCAACGTTTAAGTGTTGTTCGAGTCACTTCTTGGAGTGAAATTCTGACGTCCTATCAGCTAACAAATATCTGAGAAAACCCACGGAGAAAGTGCTCGTTCCAAAATCACTCAGTTCCAGCTTTTTTTATACAATTTATCATCAGTAACCTGCATCTAAAAACATCCGCCAACATGGACATTCTAGTACTCGAAAAGCGTCTCCGTCAGCTTGATAGTGTCCATACCCAAGACGAAAAAAAAGACAAAGCACCCTTTCCGCAATTGCACCACGAGATCGAGATCGAAGCTTTGCGTATGCGGCAAACTATGGAAGCGAATTGCAACGAAGTACACAATTTCGAGCTCTATTTCTCAAGTTGTATGATTAGGTATTCCCTTAACGAAGCAACTGCAATCGATGCTAGGGGGTTAATGAGAACGCTGCCACTCGAGAAAAAATATGTGGGTGGCAATGTTGATTCCGGGGAAACGACGTCCTCAATGGGTCTTTTTGGTAATCTTTCTACGGAGGTTATGGAGGATGTTCTCAACTATATGGATCTGGAGAGTGACCAATCTGAAAGTTGCAAGTAAAAGCAAGAGATACCGTGTAGCCAATTCCAAGGAATATCATTTTGTCTTTGGACATGCGCCCCAAGCGATTCGGTCGTCACTTGCGTTAGGTGTGGGCTCATTCGTTACTGCTCGCCAACTCCGCCAATTAATGTATACCTATGAGTGTGCTGGGTTTGGCAACTTTGGACGATCCCTTTACTTGCCAACTTGGGAACGTGCTTGCTCAAGGTGCATTACCAACTCAATTCAGTTTCATGCCATAGAGACCAGCAAAGCCGAAGAAATATTCGGAGTCATCAAAGAAGGTATTCACCAATCAAGCCTTGCAATGGTAAAAACACTTCTAGGACACTGTTGTGACGAATTTCGGAGAACAGCAAGCAGCCATCCTCGAAGAACGGAGCTTGTAGCTTGGTATTCTGCAAGCCAAGTAGGAAAAAAGAATTATGGCTCAGTAGAAAATATGTTTAAGTTTGTACCCAGTTTTCTCCTTCTTTCGCTCCTGGCTCTAACTACTGACTTTTATCTTAGAGTAATACGCCAAGGAGCTTTTCCCCTTCGTGGCTTATGCATCAACCCTCTTAGCCTGAAGGTCGCTGTCGAATTCCCCATGGTTGAAACGCCAACCCAAGTGCTCCAGGCCTTCCATTGTGTTGGCTGCCTTGCCGACTACAAATTCGACACCCCCCGCGACTTCATTAAGCATTTTGACGACTGCGAAGGAACCATAGGATTGGTAGTGAAAGATCTATGCGACTCTATATTTGCTTCGGGATGGAAAACGAGTAAAGAGGACGATTATTCCTCGGTTTTGGCTCAAAAAGTCACCAAAGTCTTAACCGTAATAAATGCGCGACATCCAGAAAGCGTACCTCCAACAATTTCACGACTGGGGATATATGGGGTCGTACGAAGGAATGGGACTCGCATGGCGCCACTGAGGAAATTTAACGCCTGGAAAGTCTCATGAAGACAATGAATTTCTGGATGAATTTCTAGACACACAACGGATAGCCGCGACACCGTTCCACGCTACGAAACCCTGTGGAATATCCGTTATTTTATGGCAGAGGTAGATAACTAAAATTAGATTCACAATATTTATTCTGACGGTCAAATTTCCCGTCCATTATCGCTAATATCTACCTAATATCTACCTAATATCTACCTAATATCTAAACCTTGAACTCTTGCCCTCTACTCCCATCAGTTGGTCTCAATAATAAGTCTGCATTACCTAAGTGTTCTTGGAATGGTACTTTAATTGTCGCCAAATTTAGAAATGGTATCTCTTTTTCGCTAATGACATTACTGGCCGATTATGCTGCAACTTTAAAGTGTTAAGTATGAATTCTATCTATTACTAGTCTATTAAATTGTATTATTCGAGATGATTTAGATTAATCAAGTTAACTGGATAAGGCACCGCCCTTCTGGGAAGTATAGAGCACTAGATACCTTTCTAAGTAACATTTACCGAAGATAATTACCCGAGATTTTTTGACGTATAGTTCAGAAATTTACATAAGTTATCATTTAGGTTTATTACGAAGTTGGTTGCCAGAACAACAGGTGTGTGGGCGGGAAGAGGAAAATAAGGATATGCAATACCACCACGTTTCTATTGGACACATCATAATATTTATAACACCAAGATAATAGTTTTGTTTCCAAGAACAACGCAACTAAGTCATTATTTGTTCACAGCCGGCTGCCAAACCTTCAATTCCCAACCCCCATTTCCCCTCTCACACCTCCCCAATCCCACTCTTTTACACACAACTCCGGCCTTTTCCTCAAACATCTCATCTAAGTCCTTTACAGAAGTCTGCGATCGTTCTGATTCCAACCTTTCAGCTACCAACCCCTGTAAACTCATTCGTGCCGTCACCTCTTCAATATCTTGAGTGGACATTGCGGCTATCAAAGCAATTATGGTAAGAAATATACCAAATACGACTAGAAGTAATATCGAGGCAACAAGTAGAAAGAGGGCCGATTCTGGGATCCGAGCAACGATCATTTCAGAACGTTGTTGTAATTCGATAGCTGGACTTGGAACAAGTGTTCCGGTCACAAGGGACAAGAGCGAAATGCTATATTGCAATGCAAACGTATCAGCCATTGCTTGCACTGTTGGTCCTAATGCCGCTAAATTTGTGGCATCCTGAAGTTTGATATTCGCTGCCCTTGTTTCTGTCTGAGCTAAGCGCATCATAGTCGTTATAGACGTGTTACTCGGCTGAGAGACCATACTTGCGATGGAACCATTGATGGCCGTGTAGGTAGTATCATAGACCGTAGTACTACAGTAAAAAACGAAAGCCAGGCCACCGAACTCAAGAGCCACGACTTCCGGATCGTCTTTAAATTTGATTCCGGCTCCTGAAGCGCGAAGGGTGTTCCCATTGACACCGAAATAGAATGGATTAGAAGCCACTGGAGCCTCGATAGAGGAATTGCTTGTCCCAGAAGAGTTGGTAAAATATCGAATGTCAAAGGTGTTTTGTCCAAGGAGGTTCCCATAGATCGCCGGGTACTTTGCACAGGTGAAGGGAATCGAGACACCGTTTGTAAGGCTATTGCGACTTAGACCACATTCTTTGATGATTGGTGTACATTGAGTAGAAGCAGAATATGTAAAGGCAGTAAAATCATGTTTGAGTGGTGCTCCGTTCTGTGGTATACCAACAAAAGCTCGCGGCGGGGTAGTTTGAGTGAAAACATTGACACTCATATTGGAAGAAACGTTGTCAAGAACCTCCAAAGATGTTATGGGGTTGATGAGAGTCCCCCCTCGAATATCTGGCCGAATAGAACAAGCGTTGTCGGATTGATCTCGGTAAGTATTGTTTGTTGAAGTGCAGTTTGCATTGAGGAAATTGCTGTAGCTTGCTGTACCGGGGTACACCTGGCTGAAGTTGTAGGGTTCAGTTCCAAAATGGAACCAAGTTTCTGCCGCATAGACAATGCCTCTATCTGTTGTCAGCATTTTAATTTACACATAGATAGTATTGAAAATTTGGGTAATGTGAAATCTCTCAGACTCAGTGCTTCCCTTGTAGAATCACAACGTGAAATAATCGAATCTACAATCAAACCTAACACGACAGTAAAGGGACAATCAAATGTTACTTACCCGAGAATTGAACAAACTATCGCAGTCCACGCGACATTCTTCAAAGACCTAGGCTGAGAGACACCATGACTCTTCTTATCCCGCACATAATCTAACCACCGATACATCGTCGAAAGACCAGCACTCTCAATCAGACCAACACCAAGATAATATTGGTACGGAGTTGGAAGTTCGTTAGATTCCGAGAATTGCGTATGTCGTAGAATCTTTGACGCCAAAGGGTATGCCGCAAGTACCACAGCAAAAGCTGCGAGAGATGTTGCTATGGTGCTGGATATCGAAGCCACTTTCATAAGATACGTTACGTTAATGTTCACATATATAATTCCATCTTCATCTCGAGTACCCTCCGATTGGAGACGCCCTTCACCGACGACATTGTGCCGGACGCGATAATGGAGGACCAAACCGAGGAGACTTCCAACAACTATCAATAAGGGCAGTGTCAAAATGAGAGAATAACCAAATATTTTCTTGTATTTCCCACGGATGGATTTCGGGGGAGCAAATTGTGTATTTTGGCCGTGGCCGGAAGGTGCTCCTATTGGGACCGGGTTGTAATTGTAGACTGAATTCATGCTGTTGAGTCGCTGTTAGCGGATGAAGTCGCTCGACGTTGACAATTTGATTTTGAAAGGGAATATTGACCATCAAATACCTCCGAAAATTTGTAGTGGCTTAGCTTCAGCCGCAATTGGGCTGATGAGTCTTGTGATGGCATCCCTTTGGTGGAACATGATTTGATAAGTTTTGGTTTGGTGGCTTGTACAGAGTCAAAGACCCGCGAGATCTGGACCACGGGAAACAATAAAAGCGGCACTGTCTACTCTGTTCAGATGGAAAATTATTATTTAATAAAGATTATTCTTGAGAATAATTATTACGTGAAGTAAATAAAGTCCAAATATTTCCATCTATCATCAAGTGTCAAATTTGTTTACATAGTCCAACTAATACAAGGTTCTTTTAAGCCTTTCGCAGTCGGCATTTAAAGCGGCAGTAAGCAGCTCCTTGTTGTAATTTTCCAAGTACAATACCAAGCGTTTGATTGTTCTAAGCTACGGGGATTAATAGTTGAATTTTTGGATTAGTTATGCCAAAATAGCATGCCGCCTTATGATTTTATTTTGGTACTTCCCGAACTTGTCTTACCCCCTAATAGCCATCCAGGTTCCCTCAACCTAAGTAATAGTGGAAGGTACTTACACCACCATCATATTTCCCGATGCAAACAGATACGTTCATATGATGAAGTGTGCTACAGTGGTTTAGTATCTCAATATCTCAAAAACCCTCGCCGTTAAAATAACAGCCCTTTAAAACTTGAATATCCTGGCATCACATGTTTTAGTGCCATTTCTCTCTTCGCAGAATGCGGCAGTGAACACTTTAGGTTCATGCCTGCCTCCTACCTCGTTGCTCTAACTTTTCTAGGAAAATTCAACCGAAAAATTGGAACAACGAGGGTTACTATTTCCACCAGAAGGTAGTTAGTCTTAACCTCAAAAAAAGTGGAAATTCGTAAGCCCGCCAACTTCAATTACCCCTAAAATATCCCACAGTTCTGGAATGAAATATTAACTGCCGGTTTGAATTGTCTATTGCTGAACTCGTGATGTCAAACAGGGTCACCTGGGCCTCTGACAGTCACTTGACGATTGCCCATTTGTCATAGAAAAAAACTGGTATAAAACTAATGTTGAACCCTTTGGGTGTAAAAACTGTAGATGGTAAGAGCTTTGTGAATAACTGCCAAAATCTTTTGAAGAACTTGCCCTCTGTTTACACTTACCCCAAAGTAGAAGTCGGTGAAGAGCGCCACTGGCAGAATTCAGATTGCAGGGATCCGCATCAACCGATAAGCGATAAGCGATAAGAAAATCCATCCTTGGAATAGTGGTGGCATTTCCAACTGTTTGTTTGTCAACGAATTACCCCACTCAGGTTGGTAAATTGACCGTTCTGTACTGTCGTTCTTCAACTCTCCTTACCTATCTTAGTCAGGTACTTTACTACCTGAGATCAATACCTCCTGTCTTTGACCAGACTTCTCAACACTCTTTTTGCTTACCCTCACTTTTGATTTCGGCGGTGTGCTGCGAAGGTCAAGTCCACCATGACTGCAAACGAAAGCGCCTCGAAAGGTACCAATTCCCTCAAGTTCTTTACTCCAACCCGATTTTTCAGTCGTTTTAAACCTGGAAAGAAGTCGAAAGCCAGCTCTAACAAGCCTCTAGCACGCGATGATCGCTCCTCAACTCTTGCAAACGGCGCCGAAGCTGCAGCAGAGCCAGAATGGTCAGTTGAAGCTGTCGTAAACACTCTGCCAGGCGGCGCTCCAGAAACCAATTCTCTCTCGCCAGTCCCATTCTTCCACTTGCTAGAGCGTCTCAAGACTACCAAGCGTGAAGGCTGGCGTCGATTCAGCATCAACGAGTAAGTGCTCTGCCCTCCTCGGGTCTTCAAGTCTCTGGCATTGCTGACGATTCTCCCTTTACAGAGGCGAGTCCATCTCCGACCACATGTATCGAATGGCTATGATCACCATGGTTGCACCTACTTCCCTCTCTTCAAAGCTTAACATCCAACATTGCACCAAGATGGCCCTCGTCCACGACATCGCAGAAGCTTTGGTTGGAGATATCACCCCGGTAGACGGAGTCACGAAACCAGAGAAGAACCGCCGAGAGAGCACCACCATGGACTACCTCACCGATAAATTGCTTGGTCGCGTCAATGGCGGAATATCAGGCAAGGAGATTCGCGCGGTCTGGCAGGAGTACGAGGACTCAGAGACATTGGAGAGCAAATTCGTCCATGATGTTGATAAAATCGAGTTGGTTTTGCAAATGGTCGAGTACGAGCGAGTACATGAGCATAGATTGGACTTGGGCGAATTTACTTGGGTTGCGTCTCGAATTGTTCTTCCGGAGGTGAAGGAATGGTCGGATGAGTTGATGAAGGAGCGAGAGACGTTCTGGGCTGGTAAACCTCATACTACCTACAATGCTGATGGAGTTGCGAGCAAGGCGACAGTAGCTACACTCGAGCAGAAGGAAGAGTATTATGGCAAGGAGAACGCAAATGTTTCGAAGTAGTCTGCTTTCATGATACCCCTTATTTAGCTTGGTTGGGCTGTAGACGGGAAGGAACCTAATGATACCAGGCGTTTGAGACTTACTACCTACATTTGGTACCTTTGGTACACATGGTAGAACATGGCCACATTGATTCGATAAAGCAAATAAATGAAGTTCCTTTCGCTTGCGTTTTCATGACCCTTTGCAATTGGTGGCGCAATTGACAAAAAGTGGCAATAATGCTTCAGGTTAATGTCTACCTACCTTTCTCGTTATTCTAACTTTCTTATAGAAAATGACCTAGTTCCAGGTTGATTTGGAAGGATGAAGTTCGATTTATCTGGGTTAATACTGCTTGCTATAGGGTTGAAAACAAGGTTCTAGTTTGCCCGGCCAACCGGCAAATTCAAAACTCGGCGCAGGGACGGGCAAGCTCCCTTGAGGTGTCGCAGCATCTTGTATTTACAGCTCACCGCATTATCATCGCCGAGATAACCCTGCCACGAGCTCCCAGACCAAGGATTCTACTCACCAGTATCAGATGTCCCATGTGGGAATAGCTTCACGGTAATGATGGAATCCAACAACCCGATGCCCATGCCGGGCGCATTCAACCTCTCCCAACATCGCGACCAAGGCTCAAGACCTCGATTGTCCGGCGCGCATTCTCACATCTTCAGACCACCAAAGACACGACCCGATTCCGCCGCTTCATCGATGCTACTCTCTCGCTCTCCCTCTACGATGTCCTTGTCCATGTCGAATACCAGCCGGCCTGGCATATCTGGAAACAGAAAGCGATCCAGAACGGAGGCCGAAATGCCCTGCGCTGCAGAGGAAGATTGGGGTTCTACAATGGTGAATAGTTCTGAAGCTACTGGTGCTGAAGTTTGCCCGGGATCGCCTCCCCCTCTTGCGCACACGAAGTATGTTCTAGCTGGTGGGATGGATACACCTACGATGAAGGCGGCTCAGCTAGCGCTGGTGGGGAATAGCGATTATTCGGATGTTGGATACAGAAGATCACTTGGTGAGGAGGAGAGAAGACCACAAGGAAGTCAGCAATACTCTAACTTGGACGATTCGGTTTATCTACAAGCGGATAGTCTGGGAAGGGACGCTAATGGAAGGGGTAGAGGTTGGAATAGCCCTAGCGGCGGATGGAGCAGAACTGCAGCACAGGTGGTTGGAGGTGTTGTCGGAAAGGTCTGGGAGTTTTGTAAAAATGGCGGAGCGGCATTTCGAGGTTTCCATGCTGGTGGTGGAAAAGGATATACCATCAACCAGGCAGGACCAATCCTTACCTACGAACCTGATGAAAATAATTTCTGGCAGAACGAGAAGCAGTCTACCTGGGGCCCGCCGGATCGCGATTCCACACCTCTTCCGGGACGATTTCCAGACGAAGAACCTACGGTCGAGTATTCGAAACCCGAGATGGATATTCCCCCGGCGAAAAGACGTCAGGTCAGCAGAAACAATACACAAGATGAGCTCGCGAAGAATTGGGTTGTGGTTCAGCCAAATGCTCATAAAACCACACCATCTAAACCTCCACCTCGAGGCCCACCCAGTTACACTTTGCCAACTGCATCTTCCGCTACAAGACGTTCTATCGCACCTCCTGCTCGACCAGCATCTCGCGCCGGTTTTACAGCAGCCAGAAGACCCGTAGTAACACGAGTATCGCATGCCGGATCCCCAGCACTCGCACCAAACCGCGGCGCAAGTTTTGCTAGCCCCCGTTCAAGTCCGAATAGCAAAATTCCTCGACCAAGCTCCATGAGAGAATCACCAACGAAAACTCGGAAGGGATTGGATAGTCCTGCGGCGAAGGAGGCACAAAGATGGGCGGCTTTGAAGAAGAAAGAGGATAGAGATGCGGATGAGAGTATACGACGACTTGATCGTCAATTGAAAGCTATGATTCGAGAGGGCAAGGAAGCACTAGGTACGAAAATTGAGGTGGAGATGGAGGATGATGTTGATTTAAGTGATGGGGTTGGTAAATGGCCTGTTTGAGGCTTTAAATCAGGGGGATGTTAGGTATGTGTAAGTCTTCAGCGAAAGGGTAAATTTTGTTTGTCTTGATTTACCTTTCCAGATGACTTTGCACACTAGGTTTCATCAAACCGAAACACCTCACACAAGAAGCGGATAAGATCGGATGTACAGCGGGCGAGATACCAATACTCTTCAGTAATTATACCTTTTGTGGGAAAAATTGGGCGTTCTGGGAGTTCAAGCAATGAGAATTGGAGTTTGGCTACTCTGACATGGGTTTGGATTGGATTTGGGAGGGGTACTTCTTTAGTTTTTTCTGCACAGAGAGCGAGGCAAAGATTTACGAATCTCCTTGTAAGCGAGCGCATTAGGGCATTCACGAAATGCCCACTTTTTTATATACTTCTACTTGTTTATATACTTCTACTTGCTACTGATGCGTTGATCTTGTTGTTGATTTTGTTTTGCTGAGATTGTGGATTCTTTATACCCGCTTTGGTGGGGATTGGAGAGGGGGGTTGATGTTGTATCGTAATTTGAATTGGATTCTCTTGTGGATGCTTGGCTTTGTGATTGCTTCTGGACACTTGGATTGATACGGAGGGCGCTGTAATTTTATTAAACATCCCCTGTATCCTAGGCACCTTAGGGGCTAACCGTCTTCCTACAGGCTTGCTTAGCCCTAAAGCGTCAGGGCATCGACGCCCTTTACAGGGAGCGTGGCAACTGAGAAGCTTTCAGATCAATACAGGTTATCAAGCCTGAAGCATTTAATCGCGTTCTCCATATCAACCTCCTTCTCGTGGTCTGTGGACTTGATATAGTAAAGTATTGTCAACTTAGGGAAAGAAAAGGGGGTTATGCCACTTGGTGTAAGAGGTCGTCCGTCGTTCTCTAGATACTTGCATGAGGATATTGTGCTAGAAACAATAGGGTAATGGATATGAAAGCAGCACTTCTAAATTTCTCATTGTTCGATGCACTAGGTTTATTTGATTTAATTCCGCTTGGCCTTTTGATAAAGGGGTTTCTGGAAAAGGTGAGAAGGTGGGGATAAGTATCTTAGTATCTCAAGCTAGTACTAGTATGAAAATGAGGTTCATAGGGTTTTTATACTCCTACTTCCTCATGTGTTTGGTCACTTGGGTTTTATCTGAAGTCTATCTAGGCTTTTAAGTATGTATTGGAGTACTATAATGTCTCATTGTATGTGGGGGGGGGGGTTCAACTTGTCATATAAATTAGGATTGGATACACAGGCTGCTGTTTTCTGACCATACATCTTTCTTGTCATCCAACCTTCGGCATGGATAGTATCGGTCTATAGATTTATTGCTTGAAGTTATTCGTGATTCCCGCGTATGCTAGGCGAGCTTTGGATATGTACGGATGGTTATAGGTAACTATCATAGGATTGGCGGGTTGATACGCTGGTTGGTTTTTCGATTTCGATATGGGACTCTCAATAGGTTAGCTGCTAAGTGGCTTCAGTTGAAGTCAACTACTCTGGCTTGCTGTTTGATTTTGGTAGTGTGGATTGAAGACTGGGTATCAGATATTCAGCTCTGTGTTGCCGCCATGCATTGTTGAGAGGTAATATTCTACCAATTTATGTATATTCGTGTGTTCGATTGACAGGTGGCCAGTAGAGCCATTTTTTACGTAAATGACGACACGTTGGCTTGTTGGTGCTGGCTTTTAGGTTGTGGCGAGGATTTCAATCTCGCAGTTTGATCTCTACCTTTTCAACCGATTCTTGAAGCAACAAAGAGTTTCGAAGGCCATATCTCCAGGTGATCTGCTGTGTGTCATCCAAACTTGGTACCAAGAACGTCGTACGAATATGTTGTATCTTGCTCTTCAAAGAACATTGGTGTTTACCTGCCGTGTTGGTCTCCAACTGTATCCCTGTATCACCAGTCAGAGTGGCATTGAATAACTCGAGAATGTTGTTAGAGGAATGAAGCAGGGTCTTAATTCCTTCGTCAAAGAGTTTCGTTGTTGGATATTTCTTCAATTGGCTCAGTTACTTGGTCAGCTTCCATTGCGATTATTTCGTCAAGCCATATCTCCTATCTGGGTGGGAGGTTCACAAATAACTTTATTGGCTTTTCCCCCCCTTTTGACATTCAAAATGTATCGTTGGTTTGGGTCACAAAATGCCTCGTGAGATTTTCCCGGCAACGGAAGTTGGAAAGAATTGGCATAGACAAAGAGGGTAGATTGTTGGTTAATAAGAACATGTATTTAAGGACAGAACGATCCCTTTTGAATGGCATCTTTACAATCACTTCTCTCCTAAACTTATTCTTTGAACTTATTACTTAGCTTGAAAGAGCCAAATCATTGTCATCATAGCAGAATTCTGGCAAAAATAGTTTCAAAACAATGAAGGAAATTCCATGTATCCAAAGAGGACCGGAAGGCAACGACGCAACTATGGAAGCAGCCAATCGCAGTGGATTTATACGACACCCCAGACCGGATATGTCAGGATGGTTAGAATGCTGCAGTTGCAAAAGAGAATATGACCCAGCGAACTGGGGTTATTGCTGCCCAGATTGTACTCACTATTGTAGTGATTGCACCGCGCCAGCATAGTCATACCTTGCTGGCTGATTCAATGCTTTGCATAGTTAGTTTCCCTTTCACCTGATACAATTGGGCTCAAGCACCGCCTGTTATGCAGTTTAAATAACACTCTAAGCTGGCACGAGGATTTGAGGGCCAAGGAAAGGAAGGTTGAAGCAAAGCAAACAAAACATAGTTCAAATTAGAGAGTCTGCGTGTTTTTCTTAGGTTTGAAATTTGCTAATTTATTATCACACACTCATTTATACTCTTGGGCTGGAAACTAGAATACTAGCTTTACTTATAAAACCAAAATATATTGATGATAACTATCCAAGATCTTCTCAGCATGTCAAGTCGTTAATTTGGTGCATGATTATTGTTGCTATACTAAACTTTCATTTAGAGGAATACATAAGCAAATAGGTCAAGGTTACGTGTAATTGTTAACTAGTTTCACAAAGAGGAAAGTTTTCCAATCTTCGCCAATATTCCTTTTTGAGTGCTGGGTTACTTGAACACCTTTTCTCATAATTACCACTTGCTATTTGTTTCGATTCAGTATGTCAATGATAGCGCTATTCAATTACAATCTTTGCAGTGGATTCTCATCACATGCTCACACCCCCCTCTTTTTGCAAGTCCAATTCCTATGTCCTCCAAGCTCCGTGGCTCCAATTGGGTAAAACTTTCGTGCTATTAAATCAAACATGCCAAGCCTACCTTAAGGTTCCATTAAGTTCAAGTTATGATAACCAGATTTTCTCTGATGCCAAGAACTAACTATATCAACTTTCTGTTTCTTTAACGGAATATGGTTCCACAGATCTCATGAAGTTGCCCAGAAGACCGATATTAAATCCTTAAAAAGCAAGCAGTACAAACGAAATCATTAACTTTCATTGAATTTCCGACTTACACCCATACACTCGCTGAGACCTTTAAGAACGCGAGAATATAACGAGCCAAAACCATTTTCTTTTCTTTTCGGTGCCCAAGAACTTTGCTCTATATTGCGTTTGGAAGAGATAAACTTTTGCCAAAATATTATGTGTGTTGAGTTGGGATGGTCCTCAGTACTGTAGGTCATGGAGAATTGATTATCCTATAAAGGTAGACTAGCTAGATCTATATATAAGGAGTGTGTGCTGACAAAAGAGGGTATTACGCTATGGTAGCGCTTTGAACATGTGACACAAAACAAGTGATACAAAACAAGTGATCATACCAGTGATCATACAGCTAATCAAGATAGCAGATAAAACAGTCGATGAAGTAGTAAATCAAACAGTAGATCATTATAGAAGTAAATAATGAGAAAAGTCAGGTGATGTTATGAATCCAGCACAACAATATGTATGACGTATACCCTGGTGTTGGTTAAGGGTGACAAAATGATGTGACAACTTGACCTGGCTTACTATCGGTGTTGGATTGGTCCCTGTGTCACAAGTATGTTGTTCGAGGAATGAAGGAGGGGTTTGATTTCACCATAAAAGATGTTGGATCACTGCTGTTGGCTCTCGACCAACAGCTCCTTTCCTTTGTCATTCTGAAATCTACTCCATGATGCGAAAAGGAGTTTTTCTCAACGAGTTGTTGGTTTTGTACCGTACCGTCTCCTTTTCTTGTGAAAGTATATCTCATGCTAGTAAAGTTGTGTCATGGAAATGTCTCATACTCGTGTTGTTGGAATTAGATTGTTTTGAAAAGATTGTGAGGATCAAGGGTTATTCCAATCTTGGTACTAGCTTATTATGTTTGTATTTAAAGAGAGAATAACTTGCTCTGAGATATAAATCTACTTTCTCTGCAACTCGTGAGTCGCGTAGGAGGAAGGTTGCAGATGTTTTAAATGACATCAAATCGTTCATTTCATGGTTTTCATCGAGATTAAAATTCTCAAGTGGGTATTAGGATTGTGTCGTGTTGAAAGGGTTTTCTCTGATATTTTAAACACGGTGACACATAGGTAGTATATGAGTGATGGCGCAAAACGTCCCCAAAGGTGCGGCAGAGGCAAATAATCAGATTGTTAAACTTCCACAACAGCGATATAAAACTCTGCCTTTCCACCCATTATAGCCAGTGATTCCAACCAAAGCGAGAGCTCAATCTCCTCCTTAACATTCTTCTCGAATCTCTCAACCTTCAACTCTCCTCTTTCATTTTTGTAAGTCCCGTTTGAATGGAGAAGGAAGGTTTGGTGAGTGGTGCCTAGGGCAATGCCCCGTTGCAAGCATCGAACGCGAGAGAGCAAGAACAGTTGCCAGAGCACCTTTTGACCCAGGGCTTCGGGAGGGAGGGTCTCGCTGTCATTGTCGTCGTAGAAAATACCCCTAAGGGATAATTCGCCGTGGGCAATGCCCAAGTTGCCGACTCAGATTTGGAACTTGAAATATTTCTCTGATTCGACTGGTGCTGGTGGCTGAGCGGTTTGCGATGCCATCTTTGCTAGGAAGAATGGAATGCCTAGTAGTCCTAATTTTAGTCTCTTGATCTGCATACATTTTAAAATCCAAAAGAATTACTAACAAACTAAGGGCTTCGAAACTTTAAAAAGAATCTTTTGATAGCAAGAAGTGAGTTGTGCCGGTGCGAATTGGATTGGGTGTGCAAACTGAATTGTTGAAGTCATCAGTGTGAGAATTTTACACAGGGATATTAATTGTGTTGCCACGATCCACGGTAGTGCTTCTATAGAGAGTAGCATTTATTTGCGTGGTGTTACAAAATTTTACATTTATTTCCAACAGGCAATTTCATCGGATACAATTATTGAGTTGCGGCAGCAGAAGAACTTCCAGCCCCAGAAGAACCGCTAACTCCACTTCTTGGTATCTCCTCTAAAGTCACTTCGAGGTGTAACTCCCCCTCATGACGTACCAGCTCCTTGAGCAGAATATCAAAGTCAGACTCCTTGGTACTCTTGCTGAACGCCATCCACCGGAGCTTTCCTTCCACCCTAATCAAGCCTTTCATCCCTCGGACTGTGCTATTATGTGTAACCCCATGATTCATTCCCTTGCCGCGCATCTTTGGGTGAAGGATCATCAAAATCTTGTTATTTAATCTGTCGGCGATGGGCTCCCCCTCCCCCTCTAGGACTCCCTCTACTACCATCTGTCCCCTCGAGATCCCCAAGGTTTCATTTTTGATTATCACAGGCAGATCTCGAGGCATATTTGCGATAGTTTGGTGGATTTGTGTATCGTGGTTGGGTATTCGCTGAGTCTTCTGCGGGCCTGACGAGTCTATCTCAACCTATTAGTTACTCGAAATGTAAATCTACATAATTTTATGCATGTCTTACATGGTGCGATGAGTATTCAAGAGATGGTACAGCAATTTTGTATCGTAATAGTGTACTAAAAGCCGTGCAGAGCAAGATGATGATGTTCTTTGCAATGCCTTAACTTTGGTTGGTGGGGCATGTGATTTTGGCGAGAGGAAAACTCAGCAACACACAGACCGGCCCGCTACCATGCGCAGTACCTTGTGAGGTACAGCAATTAAAGTATTCTTCCAAACACACCAATGTGAGTGGTTTTTATTAATGTGGTTATAATTTAATGCTCTTGGTTGTTCTGAGCTGTCCCCTAAATCTGTGTAAACAGCAACAGTTTGAAGCGAGATCGAAGCGAGGCCGGTGTTACCCCGAATGCACCGTGACCTCCACCCAACATATCTATCTACCTTACCTGTACTTTTGTGTGGCATCTATAGAAAAATCATTAGGGTTTTTTCTTAGAAAATTTACAGGCAGCAGACCAACAAAGGAAAAAGACACTGTTAGAATGGATGTGAGGATTCTGATTTTGGTAAAATTCTACTATGTCTTTTTCCAGTAGGAAAGAATTATTTATTTTGCATAGGTCTCTCAGGCTTGTGAAATTTTATGTTTTTGCTAATCTACACAAGAAACGTAAGCCCCATGTGCAAGAACTATTCCATTATCCTAAGGGTCTCTCCAACAATAGCCCTCAGCAGGTCTCATGGAGAAACAATTGTCTCAACCATAAGGTCCTGAGAAGCCCAATGCTTTTTTCCAACAGTCCAAAACCTTCCAAGTGCCCTTCAACTGAATAAAGCGTGAATCCCTTTCTCAAACATCATCATTGTACTTAACCACATGCCTCACTTGCCAATAGCTTTGTCTGTGAAACAGATAATAATACTAATTCAGAACACGAATACTCAATGCAGTACCTAATCAACATTTAGAAGTCCAACAGAATTTATTTGCCAAAAATCCACAACAACTTGGCCAGCAAAAATCCTCGTCTTCATAAAGCCATTCTTCTACAAGAAAATCCCCATCTCTTTTCAAATTAGTAACTAACCACACTGCTCATTCACAACCCAAAGACCAGAGACTCTTACCCCCGCAACCCAAACTCAACCTTCAAACCCCACCTTAAATGTGCCATTCTTCAATCTCCTCCTGCGCACAATGCAATCGTCCTCACTTCACCATGATAAACCAATGTCCAGAATCCTGTTTAAACAGAGAAATATGCAAACTCTTAAATTCAGAGGAAATAACACCAGATAGATTTTGTGATTTTTGTATTCTTAACAACTGGCACTGGGAGGAGAATCAGGAGATGAGGATTTAGGAGTGCATGGAATCAATAAATAAAGTCGAATAGCTAGAAAGGGATTGTTTTGGTCAAAGTAATTCTGGGGGTTATTGATTTGAATGGATTTTCTTAGCTTATTCTATCTCCTCTCCAACTCTTCTATTCTATTGCTTCCCTGCCACCTGCCTGTTAACGTTCTTGCCATCTGGTCTTTTATCATCTCTACCTCCAACAATAACTCTTAGATTATATTCCACTAGGTTGATTTAACTAGGTATAAAAAAAGAATTTCATTTATCCAGGCCGAGATCTTTAGAACTAAAAAGGCTGCTTTTACAGGGGAGTTTTTAGTCTATTGGAGGGTAAAATGATGTGCAACAAAATATACAGGTTGCCTAATGTAGCGAAAAACACGTGAACTAGGTGGTCATTGGTGTGACTTCCAAGCACATTACTTTTGGAATCGAAAGTCATGAGTGAGCTAGCGATTGTAGAGTAAATCCTGCATTTATCAGTAACCCACGAATTGTCGAGTAAGCTTGCAGTTTTCAAGTAAGCTATACTTTTATCAGTAAGCAATCAAATAGCAAGTAAGCCATCATCAAGTTTGGGGGGCCAAAATTCAAGTCACGAGTAAGTTAACAATTGTCTATTAACACTACGTTAGAAATAAACACGACCTTAAACACACTTCGTATCGAGATTGAACAGCTTCTAAGAATTTCTCTCAGTAAAAAGTAAAGGAACCAAGTTCTAGTAAGATTCGTAGAGCGCAAAAGATATCTTCAGATGTTTTAAGCTATTCTTGGTGCTGTTGTAGGTGACCTGCCAATGGCAGAATCTTCCAGGTTAACAGTAAATAGCTAGATTTTTCTTTTGCTGGACTAATGCATTATTGGTAGAAATGATAGGTGAGGGGTAAGTAAGTAGAAGAGGTGGCTGGGTACCCCTCTTTTCCCTTAGACAAATTACCTTAAGCATACGGTAGTATTAAGGCGTTTTTAGTTTAATTTTTAATACACAATATAATTATGGAGAGAGCGGATGAACGAGAGGGCGGGGTTTGATTTGGTGTTGATGGGGGGGGGGATTTGACTTTTGAAACGAGAACTGGGCTGAAGATCAAGAGGTAAGAACAGGAAATAATTGAAATGGAATGTCGTTTGTTAAAGTAATCATACAAGTTGTATTTAGTGATTGATTGATAGGGTAGATGTCCTTTGTTTGTTTAAGAGGGACGAGTTTTTGTGACTCCCATTTGGCTAGTAAGGGCCAGCGCAAAGGTTAGGGGCCAAAAGGTTACGAGTAATCAGTAATCTACGAGTAAGCTGTAGGTCAGTATTTACGAACCTAAAGAAAGTAGCAACTAAACCACTGACTCATCAACACCAGCCTATACCTCAAAAACCCTAGAATCATTCATCAGCTAAAAAATTAGGAGCCTTTTCACAGAGATACCCCTATACATTTCCAAGTCCCAGAACCCTTTCCCGAGGTACACATTCCCAGTATCACTCCAACTTTCCAATACATTCCAAACTATAAACGATAAACCTAAATAATACATTATTTATTCCAGTGAACAAATACTTTTGCTCTATACACTTACTACTTATCATCCAAAATTCCCAGCGAAAATACCCTCCCATCGTTCCTTCCCTACCCCCAATTACACCAACTCCTCAGAACAATGAGAAGAGCAAACGAATGATTCTCCCAAAGAGGTTGGATAATCGTTCGTTAGGTTTTCCCATTATCCCACCAATTTAGAACAACGAGAGCTAGGAGGAAGGTAATTCGTACGATCCTGTCCATCTCTCCCTTGCTGCATTCACAAACAAGAAAAAATTCCACCGATATCGCAAGAAAAAACATAGGTATGAGATGACATCAAGATAGACACTAATCACTCATATACGCATATAGAAATGGAGTCGACAGGAGTTTTGGTCCTTGGCTGGCCCTGGTCGCTCCTGCCTGCAAACACAAATTATCCCAAACGCACTCAAAATGAGACTCGATTCTCCGAAACGATTAGAATAATGTACCCCCATTCTCCCAAAAGTATTGGTACAATATTGTCTACACAAATCCTCCCATTTTGCCCTCCAAAACTCCATGCAAATCACGTTCCTGTTCACGTGACGTAGTCCTCAGCAACATCGTAATCGAGATCATCGCCCATTCCACCATGCCCATGCCCATGATGACTCCCACCCCCTGCTCGAACAGGACTAGAGTCAAGTACCATAGCGTCATCCTCTTCATGTTTAATATCCGTCTCAGTCTTCACAGGCGGTAGTGGAGTAGAGACCCATGCCATCTCCACTTTACCAACAGAAGGCAGTTCACCATCTGGAATGCCGTACATGAATTTCTCCGCCGTGAACCGATCCTTGAACGTAATACTAGTAGTAGAAGGCGTGACATCAAGAGAAGTGTATTCGCCAATACCCTATAATTCAAATTAGGAAAATGGCAATATCAAAATCAAGGAGGTAAGGTGACTTACGAGTAAGAATTGTCTGAGATTCTCATCCTTCTCAGTATCAGTAAAGTCAATTCCAGTAAGAGCAATCTTCTTAGGTCGGTTGTCAAGTTTGTAAGCCCCTCCTCCTGCAAACGGTGCGCCGCCTCGACCTCGATAACCCCCTCGGAAACCACGAGGTACAAATGCTCCTCTGCCTCTATAGCCACCCCGTCCTCGACCACGGCCTCGGTACCCATATGAGGGCTCCTCAGCAGTAGGATCAATACCCAATGATTGTGCCTCCGCTTCTAGAGCAGCAAGTTGGGCTTTCAAAGCATCGGTTTGCGATACGGGTTTTACATCACCAGTTGTAGGAGTGGTGGGGGCGCCGCCTGACTTTGCTGTCTTTGCAGCCAATTTCTCCATCAACTTTCTCTTTTCCTCGGCTCGACTCTTTGCTAGCTCTTCCTGTCGCTTCTCGAGCTCTTTTCTCGCAACTTCCATCTCCAGTTTCTTTTTCATCTTTTCCTCGTGGACTTTCTGCGCCTCCTCTTGCTTACGAGCAAATTCTTCAAGATCGATTTGAGGTTCTGCTTCCTTGGGGGGAGATGATTCATGGTTGCCATTCTTGGCAGCTGAACCGTTCGCACCAGTTGCTGGAGGTTGTGGAAGAGAGCTATCATTGGTATACCAATAAACCTTGACGAATCTGTTATCGAAAATGACCTTTGGTGAGTTGTATGCCCCACTTGCACCATTCCAATCCTCGAATTTGACGATTGATAGCCTCTTGTAAGGCCTCATCCCTATTTCTTTGATGCTGCCAAATTGAGAGAAGAACTCCCGTACTGCGTCCTCCGAAAACTTGTCCTCGGGAATGTTTTCTACCACGATAGTAGTCTTGCTTCTGTCGAAATTTGGTCTATCGGATGAGAACTCCGCACGTCCTCCTCGCCTGCTAGCATTGCCGCCGCGATCCCCTCTTGAAGGTCCACCTCTGCCTCTTCCTCTATCACTGCCTCTTGTGTTATTGTTGAAATTATTGAAGCCAGCACCGAGACCGGGACCAGGTCCATTTTGGTTGCCATTCAGCTCAATTCCCGTCATAAGGCCAGCATTCGTAGGATCGTATTCATCAGACTTCTTTCCAGGTGGCACGAATATTGAGTTGTCGCCATGCTCATACATGCAGGTATTCCCCCTCGCGCAGAATCCCTTTTGGTCGTAATCTCGACATCTCGGTCTCCTCGGCTGATTGAGAACAGGTGGTGGTCCGCTACCAACAGGCGAAATAGGAGGAGCATTTAGATTCGGATCCCAACCCATATTCTGCCCCATATTCTGCATCGACAACATAAAAGCCATAGGGTCCGCAGGATCGAAGGTCGGCATTCCTAGCGGTGGACTCGGCATCCCAGGCATAGGCATCAGATTCTGGGAACCGTGATGAAGCATCGGTGGTTGTCGACCTCCAGGAAATCCTCCACGTCCATTGAAGTTATCATATCCCCCTCGGCCTGGCACCCCCCCACCACGTCGTGGCTGCTTGAACATTCTCGAATCTGGTCCTCCCATCGGCATAATTCCTCGATCCTGAGCATCGCCATCACCACGATCGTTATATGTACGTTTCCTCGAACCATTTGGTCCTCCAAAAGGTGGTCCTCCCATACCCAACGCAGGTCCGGGGGCGTATGAAGGCATCGCAGAAGGACCGGTCGGTGGCGCAAACGGAAGTGAAGGTCTTCGCTGGGGAGGTGGGGCAGAGCCTGGTAGGTATGATTTGTACGCGATGATATCAAAGACGTCGCGGATGAAGACGGCAGAATCTTCCTTGAGGAAATCTGGAATCTCGGCCATGCAGAGAGCCCTCACAGTCTCTGTGTCGCCATCGTGTCGAAGGAGAGCAAGGACGTAGTCAGCAAGGACATCAGCATCTGCATCTGATCTGGGGAGCCAACAATTAGCGCAACTCGAGTGCAAACGGGGAAGGAACGAAGGCCAGACGTACGTATTCTCCAATCGCTTTACAATCCACTTCTTCAGCAACAGCGCATCTTCTTCTGGGAACAACATCTTTTTGAAGTTTGTTCAATTAAGCCATGTAGTGTTCACTCTTAGTTTGAGGTGCTATTGGGTCGAGGGGTCGAGGGTTGACGTAATTCACCGAATTTCATGTTGTCTATTTGCTCCTGCCTCTGTCGCGACAGTGAGGTAGCAATCTCGACTAGACTTTTCGTGACTACGAGGTCATTTTAGTGGGTCCATGGACAGGGATTCGGCTGTTTTCTCAGCCTTCACTTTATGCCCGCTAGTATTTTTCCTTGATTTTTTAAAAGCTCATTTATCTCGCGTTGGACAATAAAAACACTTCGCTACTTCTTGTCGTTCTAAATTTCTGGGACAGTTGGATTTAATTGCTCTAATTGTTCAAGATAATTTCAAATTGCTCCAAGTGTTTAGGGTAATGTATATGTATGTACTACCCTAGAAATTTGGAACAAGGAGGGCTAAGTAAGCAGGTACGAATCGAAGTATTTTCCGCCCCTGTTAGTGTCCATTGCGAGCCAGATTGTGTAATTACTAGAGACATTTGTCTAGCTCGCGGTGAACAGATGAGTGGCACAGTTACTTTCAACTCCAAGAAGTACCAACTCACATAATTCGGCATAAAGAAGATACAAACTGCAGACCATGTACAAAATACAAACTCGTTGTCTCGTTATCACATAGCGATTTTCATAATCCATGCCACCAACTTCTTGGCCTCGAGAAAATATTCGAAATTCTTATCTCAGAAATCGTGATGTAATTATCTACTTCTCTTCTCTACCTCTACCACATGAATACACCGTAGTATATACATGTCAAGACACCGCCTCTCCACCCTCCAATCAAATCCAATCAGACCCCGTATAGGGTCCGATGAAACCTAAACACAAAAAAAGTGGTATCATAAAAGCAACCTCCCAAGTCCCCTTTCCTTGCCATCCGAATAATTACCATGCCATTCCGACCCCAATCCAAATCCAGGGGGTACCTGGATCCCCATTTTCCTTCCCCCTTCCCAATTCCGAACCCATCCATTTTCCATCCTATCCTCTAGACAAAAAAACCCAACCTTACAGAAAAATTAAAACGCAACACCAACACGACTCCGCCTTACCCCGCCCAACCTCTCAACCTCCATCTCCTTCTCGAACCCCAAGTTTCCCCGTCCAACAACCCGTCTCCCCGGACTACTCTCCGGCGTAATCGTCTCATTCTCATTCCTCTCCTCAAACTCCTCAGAGTAGGTAGTAGTAATAGTACTCAACGTACTCACAGTACTAACAGAATCCCTTCTCTCCCTGTTATAATTGTAATAAGATTCATCAACCTGAGGGAGCTCCACACACTGGTAAAACCCGTCTTTCTCAGTAACGGGTTTAGGTGTGTTGGTAATAGAATCCATCGAGTCGATTCTCTTATGGCCATCGTCTTTTGCGGCAGAGGTGTTGGGAAATAACCAGGTTGAGACTCGGCCAAAGGATTTCTTCTTTCGGAGAGGTGGGTGAGCTGGCTTTTGGTTTTGTACGAGCATGAGGGGGAGAGGTGGGGGGAGTGCGTATGCTTGTGGACGGAGGGGTGATTTAGGTGGTGGTGAGGGAATGGTTGGGGAGACTGCTGAGATTTGGAGGGGGTGAATTTGTTTTGCGGGTGCGGTTTGTGGGCGTTGGATGATGGTTGTGGTGGTTGTTGAGCCGCTAGTGGCGGCAACGCGGTTGGCAAATGAAGGTTGGGTGATAGGGGTAAGAGGCATTGGTTCTAGAATCTATCAGCATCATTTATAAGATATCGCACGGACGAAATACAAACCTTTGGTAGCGTCTGAGTAGATACTTCGAGCACCCCTTGAAGTAGCCCTCGAAGTAGGTCGGCTGTTGAAGTAAACACTCTTTCTCTCCTCAATAACCTCATCGATGTCTCTCAGTCTCTGTTCCAGTTCAAACTTCTCGTGCAAAGCACTCTTGATACGTTCATAAGCCGGTGGCTCAGTCATAGAGCGTAACCTCGCTTGTTCCGGAACCCTTGGTAGCTCGCTTTCGATATTGGCCAACAGTTCCTGAGCACTGATCGACCCAGGTCTTGCTTGAAAGTTGGAAGTCCATTCTGAGGAAGCTCTGGAGCTCGCGCGCAAAGGTTTCCTTGGGATCCGAAAGGATAAAGCACTCTCACTTCTCGTATGGGTAATCGCCGAGGCTGGTCGAGGAAGTTCTTCCATCGTATCGAAGTGAGGAAGTAACGGTGAAAGTCTTTCTTCTCTATATATGCTCAACTCTAGAGGCCTAAATGTTGGAGCGGCTCGAGTGGGCATCGCCTGTCCTACATGTCGAAAATCGGATGGAGCACCTATAGCCCCAATTCGCGGCCGGCGCGGACCATTATATGCATTTAACCTTTTTCTCGCAGAGAAACGACCACGGCTTGATGCGCGGGATGCAAATGTCCTTGTTCGGTCAGCCCATTCCCTCCCTCTACTCGTTGGGGGTCGAGATAAAGGCTCTGAGATGGGTGGGGGAATTAAACGAGGCTGCTGGTGCTCTATCCTCATGGGTCTTTCTATCTCTATACGGGAATTAGAATGATGCAAGAAATGAAAATGCACTTGCTTGCTTGCACTACGAAGGAAATTACTGACGACTTCTTGAGGAATCAACCTCACTCCCACTCTTCCGTGGCGACGAACAACAATTTACCGCTGTCCCCAGCCAGGCGGTATATGCGGCATCCAAATAACCGCTCAAGGTCTTCATTCTCACGACTGCATTTCGCACGCTCACAGAGCCAGAATATCTCACAACACGAACGAAAGAACAAGAAGATAGCGAAGGAGGAGGATGAGAGGAGAGCGAGAGGAGGAAAAGAGAGGAAGAACAAAGAAAAAGAGCAGGTTCTTGGGTTGAATTGTAGCAAGGTACCACGGCAGATAACGAGCCATCTCACCCACACGTCGTGGGAGATGATTCGCTCCCCTCGCTCACCCGCCAAAATCCTCCTGCACCAGGCGCCTCGATGATTTGCAGAGGAATATTGAACCTGGTGGGTGGAGGAGAGTTGGTGTGGTGCGAGGGGGGGAGAGGGGGGGAGAGGGGGGAGAGGGGTGTGCAGGTGAGTGGATGTGCCTGCCCATCAGATCCGGTCCTACGAGGGCTCACCAGGCTCACCAGGGTCATGAAGCCGGTCATTGTTTGGTCGCAAGCGGGTACACATTGCAGTGTTTGGCTCGTTCTGCTTCCTTCTCGCCTCCTCTCGCCTCCTCTCGCCATTGGCGTGTCCATTTGCGCACACGACGATCAACGTTGAGGGCGATGATAGGACGACGTCTGAATAACCGCTATTGCCTGCTCTCCAAAGCGCTGGCTGACGTCCGATTTAGCATGGGCGTTGGTGGGTCGCGATGGTCCCCGCCAGAAACAAAACATGCCCTGACATGCACACCATGAAAACTCGCCTCGCCAATCAACTTCTTCATCGCAACTCTCATCCGACACACCCAAGAGCTGCGATGTTTCCACGTGCTCCCACCGCGCCCCAACCAGATCTGCTGGACTTCAGGTGAGATTTGAAGATATTCCGTCGTCACAACGTCGAGGATCGGGAGGCCTGAAGATTAGGGATACTGTTGAAATGTTTCATGCCAGGAACCCGATCTTCTGCAGTTTGCCTCGGTTGCCATTTCCCCGCAAGCCAAGCCGAGATCGCCCCCGAATCCTGAAGCCGGGGATGGTCTAATTTCACCAAGCGCTGAAGAGGATCATTTTATATAGAACACATTCTTTTTTCATCTTTTGGTTCATTTCCAGAAGGGTTTCGGATTCACCACGCGCGGAATGGCCTCCAATTGTTTGATTTTCCCAAGCACAGGACGAATCTGCCACGGAATTGGTCACCTTAACCTCGAGTGAGATGGAAGCTGTGTGGTGTTCTAACTTCTTATGAGTTTGCTTGCTATTTATCACTCGTTTTGATTATTCCTCTTTCAGTAACTTCAGGTGTATTTTAGAGAGAGATGACACCCAGGTAAGACATATAGGTTCACAATTCTTTCGAATCATTTATTCAAATCTCTCTTATTTCCTACCTAAGACTCAACCGATTATTACCAAAGTATCCGTAGAGATATTCTGGTGATGAACAATAATAAAAATCTAACCGAGAATTCTACAGCGTTGTTATGATTTCGTATCGGTCAGGATCTTTGGCACTTATTTTCTTCCCGCCCCTAAGCTTTTGGTAGCTTACTCAACATTACTTTTTTTCTTTAGCTTACTCGTAACTTTCTTTTTGTAGCTTACTTGACTTTCTTTAGCTTACTCCACTTTTGGTTAGCTTGCTAGAGTTAGACACATACTCTTTTTTTAGTTTATCATATTCGGCTGCCTAGTTGTTCCGATCCGATGTCGTATTACGGAGCACTCGAGCGGGGAAGTCAACATTTCCAAGCATAATACCTTACCACTGTTGTTCAGGTCTATGGTACGTAAAATGATGAACCAAGCTTATATTTATATATGCCGAAAATGGCATATGCTGACTACTATCTTCTTCTCTTCGGTTCTCTCAGCAAGCCACAACCCTTCCAGTCTACGTACGGCAGACCTACCTCCCTCGAATCATCGAACAAGCGATTATCACCTACACGAGTAACTTCTCCCGAAATCATGCTCCAACCAGCGCTGCCACCTCCTTGGTAATATCTATCCAAGGGAATAGGGACCTGCTTCCAGCTGTCGACCCGGGGACTGGTGTATCCAAAAAGTTCTCCAATTCGATATACAGACTATCGGCAATCTGAACAGTCGCAACGACCCAAGTAGTAGTATTCGTCCAGGGTCCAAGTCCTTGTGCCCAAGGAACTTGCCCCAAAAACTCAGCTGTTTGCCAGGTTCCATCCCGAGACCTCAATACCGCCACTCCGGCCGAGTCCACATCGTGCTGTGCCACGAGAAGAATAGTGCCTTTATACTTTGGTGGAAGTAAAATGGCATCGCTCCATCCGAGGTTTGTTGGTGGGGAGATGGGTACAGTGACTTTCACTCCTCGATCGGCTCGCATATCGAACTTATACAACTCTCCTGCCCTATCGTTGGAAAGTAAGGTCCATCCGTTTGCCGCTAGCCCTTCTGTTCCCACTATACTGTTATTGATGGGCTGGGATACCCACCATGGGGTGACTTTCTTTCCATCTTTGGAAATTTTCAGGATGCTAGAGCCAAATGTGCTCACGACATAGGTGTTACTGGATGGATCGTGGGCAATATCTTGGAAACCTCCGTACAGTCCCTGTGTTGTCTCGGTCAAGTTGACTTGGTACACGATTTTTTTCGCTGATGGGTCCCATTGGATGAGGTAGTTGGTTCCTGACACATCTGCGCCGTTGGTATCAAAGGCAGCAGCCGTGTTTGGCATGATGGATATAAGCCCCGTCCTCTCATCAACCTCTATACCCGCCAAGTGGAAAGCTGGGTTATTGGCAATTCCCGGAAACTTCAGAATGTCGACGACTTTTGCGGCGTAAGGATCGTAAACGACGACAGTGGCATTGTAGAGGGAGCTTTTTCAAACACCCGCGCGTTAGTAACTATTCTTCTTTTTCGTGCCATTGAAATCCACGAGGCAAAATCAGAGACCAACCTGATGTACAGAAGACAAGACTTGAAGTCAAAGTCTGAGTTTTCGGGGTATAGCTGGTACTGATCGATGGTGAAATTACCGCTGAATGGCTTGCAGTTGCTCTTCCCTCCGGTTGCTAGATCAACTTGGGGTAGGGCTGAAGCCAGTCCTAAAACCGCAGTGAAAAGGAGCGCTATCTTTGGAAGCATGATGAGCGTTGTCGTCAAGGAGACTCGATTACACAGTAGAGAAGGTTGAACAACCAAAAATTGGACATCATTTGGTACCTTCAGCTTAAGTATAACAAACCATACTGTAAGCTGACATGCCAATTTTCAACCCTAAGTCAAATGCAGCGCAATTTTTCCAATTTCATTACACGTTGTAAGCTTACATGTCTTTCTCCAAGGCGGAATTCAACATCCAACGTAGACTAGTATGTTGGAAAAGGGATCGGAGTTCCGTACCTGCAGACTTTTTTATTGAATTGCGTGTTACCCCCGAACGTCATGCTGACAGCATGCCGTTGTTTATCGATGCTGTGCCTAGGCTTGAGCCGCATGATCACATACATCCATGTTTCTTGAATGGCATAGGCCTTCCGGTGGGATGTTGTATTACCTCTCCACATGGTAAGAATTACTAAAACCTTCCTGTATAGAGCGAGCACCCATGCCAACCTATCAGTTGAGCTGATGTGTATGCATCGGTGCCGTTCCAATGCATAATCTGCGATCTCGTGCCTGATCATCTCATACTTCTATCTCATGTCGTTAATAAATACCAAGATTTCAACACGCAGCAGGGGTGTAGATGATTATTGGTTCGATATTCAAAGGGACATGAGAGCCGGCGATTATTAATGATTCCTTGAAGGTGGTTCTCGCTCATCATTTCTTTTTTTAGTAAGAGTCTAGATCACTATGATGCGAATTTCATATCAGTCACATCTCCTCATAATTTGCTTTGCCTTCTGTGCCAGTTTTTTGTTCCGATGGCTGGGCTGTTTGATCTGGGAGTTACGAGGGAGATCTTTCGAAATTGAAGTCGTGTCTTTGTATCATAAGGGTTCTTGTACAATTCCTCATTTTCCTTAGTTATTCATGGGATTCCAACAGGGGTACATCAAGTTGGCGGTTTGTGCGAAGAATGCTTTGAAATTCCAGCTAGCACTTCCTGGCCTTGCCCTCGAGATGCATGCTTTTCATTCCCCTTCAAGATGCAGCACTCTCAAGCACAATCTATTAAAACCGGCATTTGACATCGAGCAACCTTAGCCGAGGATCCCTATGTTCTTTTTGTATCTGAATTCCAGACCACAATCTCAAGTTCATCGAATTGTTTGAGACCAGGATTTTATGGGAGAAATCTAGCAAGGGCTCAAGTAAATAACAGTGATGCATGCTTAAAACCAATTTCAAGAACTTGGCTTGTTCTGGATGACAGTCCTCCTCTCATTTCTTGACGTAGAATGTCTATGATGGACGTGATTATCGAAATCATTTTCTATATTTCGATTACTCCACATCGTTCATACATCTCATATTGGTCGGATGTACATTGAGCATCAAATTGTTGGCGATTTTCATTTGGTATCTCTGGTGTGCAGCCAAATGACAGAACTGTTCTAGAAGATTGATTTTACAAAACAATATGGATGCTTGCGACGCTTATTATCTTTTGTTTAATTTCATTATTCTAGAAGATTCGTGATTCGAAGAAAGAGCGGATGGTTGAGTTATTGAGTCTCCTTCCGATTGATTTGTTTATTCTAGAAGAATTATTATTCGTTTGAACATGGGATGATTGAGATTCTGGTTGTTCTTGTACTTAATCTAATTATTCTAAATATCTAGTATAATATGTTCCCGCCAGTATTCTTAAGATGCGATGATTATTATATAAGGAAACTTAAAAAATTAAGCTTTCAGTAAAGCAAGTCAGACAACAAAATTGTGCTAGAAGAATTATTATACGGGAGAACATAGGATGAATAAGATTCTGGTCCCCACTATGTTTAAATTGACTATTCTAAACATTTTAGTATAATGTATTCTGATGAACGATTTTGAGATGTAACTATAGATGTATAACAAACCCGAGAATTGAGTTTTCAGTAACTCCAGTCAAACAACTAAATTGCTCTAGAAGATTCTTTCTACGAGAAGATATGGGACTGTCAAGAGAATGTATTTTTTTTGCGTTGAACTTGGCTATGCTAGAATATTCAGTATAATATCTTTTGGTGAGCATTGTTGAGATGTAGCAAGCAACCGGCGCCTTCGATGGGAGTCACTCGCTTAATCTTGGACAACGCGCAAACTTTCTACATTTTCTTGCTGCTCCTTTTAAGCCCCCCCTCCTTCCCAACCTTTTCAAGCAAGAACAACAACAACACAACAACAACCACCATGGCACTCGACGAAGTGACGACCTAGAACCTCTTGAACAACGAGAAAGAACTGATCAAGGACTTGGGTGAAGCTCTTTTGACTTACTTTTACCAAATATAAGTTATAGAATGCCTGCCACGCTTTCTCTCTGGGAAAGGCAGCTTATCCCGATCTTAGATATCCCTTTTTCCACGCGCCAACATTGAAAAGAGCGATCGAAGATCGTCTCTACATGTCAGAAGCCCCCTTCGCGGTTTGCCTCCTTACTATCTGCGCTCTCACAGCTGCCCGAATCAACGAGGGAGCATTTCCATGTGGCCGCGCCTTCGTTCCGAACTTGGCAGAGACATTTTTTGTGAAAGCTGATGAATACACCCCTCGCATCGGCAACATGGAAGAAAGTGCGAGACTGGACTTTATGAGTGCTTGGGTTCTCCTAGCACTGTACGGCTTGCAAATTGGCAGAGCACACGTGGCCCACAAGTATATGGGGATATACACAACCTATGTGGCAATTTGGCGACTTCATGATAAGAAACCTGGTCGAATCTTTGGGAAACTCGTGAAATTGAAATCCGAAGACGGCTTGTCGGTTCACTTCGAGAGCGTGTTGATCTTATTCTTTCTGCTACAATTTGCGGCAGTTCTGGTCTGCGTACACGATCAACATATACTCTTCGATGGTTTTTGGAACGATGCCACCTATGCGCGAGTCGCAAATTAAAGTCAAGTATCAAACTTTCGCGGATGAAACTCTTCTCGCACTGGATTCATCCCGCCTCACAACTCCAACATCTTGGCTTCCCTGGACACAGACGGCCGAAATATATCGTTCCCTGGAGTCGTTTATTGCATGGAGAAAGCCCCTAGATGCAAAGGGCCCGTCATCGGCTGTTGCCAAAGTATATCGCAGCGTCGACCCACAAGGCACCACTCTGTTAATATATACGAACCTCTACATGACCTGTCTATTAGCTGATACCTTGGCTATTAAGGCTCGTCCTGCATTTGATGATCATGCTCCTCTCCAACGTGTCATAAAAAACTTTGGGAAATTGCTTATGTCGTCGGTGGCCACTTTTTCCGTACCGATCCTTTCAATTATTGGCGGAATTGGCTCAGCAATTGCAACTGAGCTTATAAAGGGCTTTTTCAGCATTTCTACTTGGTATGTTCTCTTAGAAAAGATGTACGCTATTGCTCATTCCATCTTACGCTTTATATTACATTCTAATTCTTTTATTTTAACCAGAATTTAATAAAAATCATCAACGAACTTCAGAAATTCATCACGCATCTCGACGAGATAGCAAACAAGATGATTAGACTAGTTCAGCAAGCTATCAACCACTTCGAAGTCATACAACGCTTAGATCAAAAGAGGGGACCCCCCAGCAATAACCAGAGCCCAACACAACCAAATGTCGATACGGCAGTTGAGCGGGAACATGCCTTGCCGCGTGAGATAGTTAGAGATTTGTCTTGGTCTTTGGAAATTACTGAGGAGATGATCTTGAAAAGATTTGATCAGGAAGCCGGTGGTTGTGAGAGTGTATTCTTCGGAGTCTGGGGTGAGTTTCATAATCTTATGGAGAGAATTAAAGCCACTATTCATTGAAAATGTTAATTAAAATAACGATATTCCTATGCTATCTTCATAGCCACTTCATATCTCAGTCAATGTGTGAATAAATTCATGAGTGATAACTCTAGCATGCCTTTATGTGTGAAGTCTAATACTTCGCTTGTTTTATATCATGTCTTGCGATGCCTCTTACTTGTTTTGTATAGGATTCCTAAATTGTTTTGTATAGGATTCATATCCTCGCATCGTATTCGGCTCTCTAAGTCAGTACTCGGCTCTCTGAGTCAAGTGTTTTTATCTATTATCTATATAATAGGTCCCTTTTGTATGTAGTAAAAATTCAAGTCATTTTTCACTACTCTTTTACTCCTATATGCTCTCTTTTATCCCCTGCACATCTAACACTGTAAATGTATCTTACACTGTATATTAGTTTCAAAAATGATAATGTATCAAAAGAGTTGGAGAATTGGAATGATTCAAATGGAATTACGTGTATTAGAGATCTCAAAGTTTTTTTCAGCGTCCAATATATTTGCGTAACTCGCTTATTTATTACTTATCATACGAAATGTTTCAGAGAATTTAAACTTGGTGGATGAGCTTACTAAGCTTTTGTAAAGTAGCAATCTACTGTCGTAACTTGTTTTGTTTAGGATATTTTGCCAAAAGACAAGAACATTTGAATGATTAGAAACTAGTTACGCTAATTCAAAACATCTTCTCAAAGTTTGTATTATCAGACAATGTAGGTATAATTTGTAAAAAGAGGATTCTCCAATTAATTTACGGTAATTCCCCTTCCTGTACTCACGAATGTCTTTTGGTAGTTGAAAATTCTCTTAAGGTAGGTTTGGACTTGCATTTTGTTTCGAGTACTAATACATCTGCGAATGTCAGAGCTACTTTAAAACTTCATAACATATTTTAAATGAGATAAAACTGGAGGCTCCACTTGAAGTTTTAGGGACTGTCTTTGAATGTTCTAGCTGTTTAAGAACTTAACGCCACCCTTGAACTTTCACCTTCTTTATAATTTTAGAGTTTTTCTAAAATTCAAAGCTACTCTTGAAATTTGAAACTGGACTAGAACGTTAACCTACATACGATATTTAGACCTCCGTTTGAAAGTCAGGACTTATTGAAAACCTGAATCTACTCTTGAGCTTTGGAACTCATCCTGAATGTTAGAATTCCCCTAAAATTGATTTTCTTAAATGCTGAAACTCATCTCGAATGTTGGAAGACAATTTGAAAACCACGTAATTAGTCTCATTACTTGGCACAAGCCAAGCCTCTTAATTTCTGTCATCCCCACCCCCATCGGTACCGTCTATCCACAAGATATGGAAAACCAATCCTAGGAATTGGTGTTCTCATAGTGATGACTACTGATTTCAAATAGATGGAATCACCTTTAGAAGTCTCTGCTTGAATGGTAGATCATTCAATAAGAGGTGAAATGACATTTCTAGAGGAGAGAAAATTTTTGTGAAAGGAAATGAGATTGAGGCAGTTATGGTGAAGAAGAATTGTTGTTTCACAATACCAGTGAAGTAAATCCTTTCGTCTATGTTTACATCGCTCTCTCGATGTGTGTCTTGCTAAATTGTACCCAGCCCACCAGACCCCACCAAAATACCCACACTTCCCATTACTCCTCACAAAGACAAATAACAACGACCTTCACATCCAATAAGGAGCAACAACAGCGTTTGTGGTTTAGTGGTAAAATCGATGCTTGCCAATCCAATTAGAGAACTAATTGGTCTATATGCATTGGCCCCGGGTAAGTTCTTCAACACGCAATATAATTAAACATTCCTTCTAACAACGAATAGGTTCGATTCCCGGCGAACGCAATATGCTTTTTTGCCATTTTGGGAATTGTTTTGCGTTATCTCAACTTTCTAGATGGTTTGGATGTGGTTGCAGGGTCTTTACTTTTGGTTGTGGGGAAGAGATTTAATTTTTGCAGTTTTTTTTATAGTTAAGCGAAAAGAATCCACTTCCCCACAGTGGAAAAGAGAGTAGATGGTGTTCCAGAGCGTGTCATAGGGATGCGTTTCTTGAAGCCTTTCAATTAATTACTTCGCGTGCTATAAATGAGCTGTGTATTTATACCCTCTATTTCTAAAACAATCTCTGATTGATTGAATGATCGCACGATTGAAACGCAGATTTTTTCAGGTTCAAGAATAGCAACGAACAAGAATTTTCTCATTCTAAACTAAATTTATTACGATGATTTTACTCCATGTTGACCAGCTCCAAAGTGGCGAGTAAGCCATGAGGCACTCATAGGTTACTCGTCAATTGATGGGTTACACGTGACTTTTTTTTTTTTTTGGCTTACCCATCAACGCACGAGTAACCCCCCCAAGAAACCCCTTTGTACTTACCAGGCGAATCTGATTTGTAGGTTCGCTCACTTTTCTAGTCAAATTGAACCAAGGCGTGAAAATAACTTAGTAGTAATCTGTTGTGCTAGATCCATTATATCATCATTATATCATCATTATATCGTCATTATATCATTTATTCATTATGTCACTTATGTAATCATAATTCACTCCTTATATATAGGCCTTAGATAACTACCTACACAAATCAATCAATTCTCCATGACCTACAGTACTGAGGACCTTCCCAACTCAACATAATTTTTAGAAAAAGCAAAGCTGCTGAGACTAAGTTTTGTCCTCCTCCAAGCATTATTTCTCATACAAATGAAGCATCACCGTCGCGCGCGGTACAGGATCTGGAATAGCACACGACAAGAGATATTATAAGAGCAGTAATTGTTTTCGCATAGAATTCCGAGTCCAAAAATGGTTTGTTTCTTATAACAATTCTTCAAAAAAGCAACCCTAATCCCAAGCCCATCCCCCCTCCTAAAAAAAACTAACAGGCCCCCTAAAAATTCTCTTAAAAAGCACAACAAAAAGAACCAACAAAAGCCCCCCAGCCGAGAAAAAACACCAAACCAAAAACTCCTCCTTCCTCATCCTCATCTTCATCCTCTCCCTCATCCTCATCCTCTCCTCCTCTCCTCCTCTCCTCCTCTCCTCCTCCTCCTCCACCCCCACGACATCCTGGATGCACCAAAGGCCAAAAACGAGTAAATCGCAAATGTCAAGTATTTATAGCTAGAGTTGAACTCGATAATCATAATCTAAGGCTCTTAAGAGACATTGTAAATCGCAAATTATCATTTTCTTACTCTCGTATACTCTCTCTCCCCCCTATTCTATTGCTACCTCTTTCTCGTAAAAAAGGAGTAAGTTAAGTAACCCTCCACCATCTCCCAAAGTCCGAAATCACCCCTCGCTATCTATCTACTGTCTTGTTCCTCTCCCTTTTCCTCCTCTATCTCTTACTTGCTTATATATATACAAGTAGTAACTTTGAAAAAGGAAAAGAATAGAGGGCGAGAGGTGTAAGGGGGCGGGGGTCGAAGGGGGGAAGCAAATATTTCGGCCGAAAGTTTTTCCTAGCGTGGGTAAGGGGAGTTAGGGAAGCAAACATTTTCCCCCTCTTCCCCTCCCCTCTCTCTCTTACTCTCTCTTACTCTCCCTTTTATTTCTCGGAAAGAGATAGTAAGGAAGTGATGCGACAGTAAGAATAAGAATGAGAATGTGATAGCAAGGATGTGACAACGAAGATGGTGCGCGATATTATCAAAAACAAGCTACCCTACGTACACCCAACTCTACACGCGATGCCATTAAACAGGTACTCTCTAATTAGCTAGTTATAAAGAAGATAGCTTTGCAGGTATATAATAAATAGGACAGCATGTGTGAGAGAAAGAGAGCTTAACTTAAAAATTAGTCTATTTCCCACCTATAAAAGTAACACTTTACGATTTACGATTTCCCTTTTGCGTTTTAGTCGTTTTTAGCCTTTAGTACATTCAGGATGCCGTAACCCCCAACCCCTCAAACGCCGCCGCAAACTCACCCTCTTCCCTCTCCTTCTCCTCTCTCTTCTCCCTCCCCTCCCTCTCCCTCTCCAACTCCCCCTCCCTCTTCTTTCTCTCCTCCCACTCCTCCCTTCCCCCCTCCTCCCACTCCCTCCTCATCCTCGCCGCCTTCTCCTTCCTTGCCCTCGCCCTCTCCTTCTTCTCCTGCATCTCAATCTTCCAGTAAAATTAGGACATTTTGTTCTGTGGCCTCAGGCCCAAGTGAGAGTTGTGGGTGGGAGGGTCGTCGGAGGTGAGGTTTGAGAGAGGTGAGGATTGTTTGCCAAACTTTTATAGTGTAAGCGAGGTTGTAGGTGATTATAGTAGTATGACGATTGTTGATGTCAACTCGGACAATGAGAACGACATGAAAACGTGAAGGTCAAGTTGTCCCAAAAAGGAAAGAAGGAAATACGTACTAGTAGTCATCTATGGTCATACCTTCCTTCTCTCGCTTATCTTGTTTACATAGCAACGTCAGCCATAAGAAAAATCCTCTACCCGCCGATTTACACGATGCTTCCTGCCTCATTCATTGTTCATGACTCGAAAAATTGATTGAACGTGATCATCATTTCTACTCATAATCTATCTTGTCCATACAAAAACACCCTATCCTCAACCCGTCAGCGACACCACAGTAGTTCTCTCCGACCTCCTCGCTTTCTTAAAGCAAGCAAACTCACTCCTACTCCCCTCCCTCAACCTTTTCAACACAGCTCTCATCTCCGGCAATTCACTCTGAAGTCTCGTTCTCGCATCGTTATCCGTCCCTTTGTCTAATTCCTGATAAATCTGGCTCTGCATCTCACTCGCGCGATCAGTTGTATACTGACTGAGAGTCTGTGCCACGAACTCCACATCAAGAGTTGCCTGCATGAGTGCTGTGAGAGTATATCGTTGTCTCGTTTTAAATGCTTCGAGAAGCTCTCGAGATGCTTGTTCGAGGAGGTATGAAAGAACGTGGGCAGTGAGTGAAGATGCGGTGGTCGAGACTTGGGTGTGGACTAGAACTAGACTTAAGAGAGCCTCATAAACATAGGCTCGAACTTCCTTTGGTTTCTCATTGGCTGCTGGTGGCCAAGCTGGATCCATAATCCCGTTCTTGATAATGTTACGAAGACTTTCAACCGCTGGTCGAGTATACGATTGAAAGAGACGGGCATCTATCTGACCAAGGACATCGCGGATGGTCTTCGTCTCGTCCGTGAGCTTCACTGAAAATGCGTTTTCGAATTGAGTAGTAAGGTTTGGCACCACATCGCTTCGTAGAGATTGGAGATTGCTCAAAGTGAGAAGCATGCGGACGTTCTATTCATGTTAGTTTTGTCCGACAATATTGGAAATAATAACTTACTCGATCGCTAGCATTGACAGTACCAGCTCCAATGCTAGTCGCAATAACTGTTGCAACAGGACTTGCTAAACCATCTGTCTCCGTGGTCCAATCATCTTCTGTCTTTGTAATATTTCGTTCGGCATTTTCTACCATTCCGCTCAATGCCTTGTACAATGTCGTAACGAACTGGCTTCGGACCATTTGTAAGAGTTTCGCTGGTGGTGGAAGAACAACCTGAGTACTACCAACTTTTGCTTCGGAAATATAGAGTATTTTTTGCATTCCCGACAATACAGCGCTTTCGAATGCACCGAAATTTGCAGGCATTCTTGTGAGATTTCGTTTCTCAGGGGATCGTCGCCAATCTTCTAGCACCTTGATGTTTTCTGCATCTTTATTCCAGGCAGCACAAATTGCTGTGACACATCGTTCTCGTGCACCACCAACCAAAGTCTTCAGCCGCTCTAAAGCAACACCATCCCCATTGTCAATGAGTGAGATAGAAGCCATTTCACTTGCACCTGTCCCAACTAACACCAACAACTTGGCAAGGTAGTGAACTCCACTAAGCGAGTTTGACCACGGGGGCCAAAAAGCAAACTTCTCCCATGCTTCACCTCGTCTGGGAGATGGAGGAGGTAGGTTATTTGGATCGAAAGTAAAACGGGGGTCACGAATTGATGTAGGTGTTAGTGCCGATGAACCTCCAGACCTCGGGGTCATTGGAGTTGGAGGTAAGGGGGAAAATAAAGAGGATATATCATCGATGGGAGGATCTGCGAAGAAAGAAAAGACACTCTCGCGGATCATGTCAACCAGTTCGATTGTGCCTTTCTGCAACTCGGCTGTACCTTCGGCGGAAAGCCTGTGATGCTTTCGGGATTCGCCATTTTGGCCAGCTGGCAAGGTTCTCTGTGCTGCCCCATCGAGGAAAGTTTGTATGGTCTGCCAAAATTCCATGACCTCTCCAAGTATACCCTTGGGGGAGAGCAAACTGCTGAGATAAATATTCATCTTCTCCCACAACTCTACAATCTCTGCAGAGTCTATAGAAGTAGGCTTATCCTCCGCTGTTTGACGTGCAAGTGATCTGAGATGCGACGCCACTACTTGATTCGAAGGCCTCTCACCGTTTGCTAATCGTCGGCGAATGATTTCAATCTCAACCTTGGAACGCTCTGAAGTAGATGAAATCTTGTTCTTCAAATAATCATAGCGACTAAGAAGCCAAACCCAAATAGGGTTATCGTCGACACCAAGTTCCAGTAAAATACCAATAAGCTCCATATGTTGGTCTTGTGGGCTACCTTGAGGACCGTCGCCCCTGGCAGTCATCCCCTGCATGGCAATAAGTCTCTTCCAAATGTCTCTCTTAAACTCGGATATCTGCTCTTCAATATCATGCCATACACGAGCAGCGAGCAATATTTGGTGTAGCTGGGAATCAGTTGGTGGTGTAGACCCCAGGTTTTCAGTAAGAACTTTAGCATCATCTGCGAATCGTCTTGCTTTGCCGTATTCCTCTACTAATGTTTCATAGTCCTTCCGTTTTATGCAATCCGTTATGGCTCCATTGGCCTCATACATTTCCTTGTATCGCTCAAAGGACGTTGACATCGTTTTAAGACTGTCTTCTTTTTCGCGACCGCCTAAAGCAGGGCCCCAGACTTCTTCAGCTTTCGCAGACACATCTAGAAGCGGTTTCTTGATGCCCAAAACTCCGTACTCGCTTTCTTTTGTCAACGCATTCTTCTTTTTGGTGTCCGGGGTAAGGAGAGCCATAGAAGCTTGGTTTCCACTGCTCGTCCTGAAACTATTCCGACTGGCATGACGCGAATGAGGTCTGCTTTTTGGAGGAGCCGGTTTTTCACCTCTATACTTCATTTCCGTATATACATTGTCAATGGTCGCTTTGGCACGGACGAAACGTTCAAAGTTGGACTCGACGAGAACCTTGAGAGAGGCAGATTTTTGGTCAATAGACCTGGAAAGTGTATCGAGCCCGTTTAGGAGGTCATTTGTAGATGCCGTCGAGTGGACCTGGGATAAGAAGAGGGCCGGCGAGAAGGTCGTAGAGGAGAGGAGGAATCTATTTCCTGAATCCCGTTAGATATATCTCCCCTTCAAGATGGGTTTCCTGACTTACGAAGCCCGGTATCATCCTGTACTGGCAGACCCAGCTGCCGCAATATTCTCACCACGCTCTCCGTTGTACCCAGGGGGTCTGGCTCATCCCTTTGCACTAGATTCTCGGTCCCATTTCGTGTCCGCTGCGAACCGGGAACCAGACTTTTGCGATCGCCTGTTGGTCGTTCCAATGCAGAATACCGGGATTTAGAGCGTCGAATCCCATTTTGCTTCGCTTTAGGGGCGGCTTCTTCTTCATCTGAGGCATCGCTAAGGTCCTTCTCCGCCGGCCATTCAATTGGAAATGGAGTTGCAAGCTGATAATGGTCCAGCACCGTTTGCGCGTATGCTGATTCGGCCATGCTGGACGTATGAAGGGGTTTGAGGGTATTCGCTTTTGACTTGAGATTTATTATCGTGTCGATATCTCACTAATTTCAATCACATCGTCTCCCCGCCAAGTATATCCTCCAAGTCTGTACTCGTAGTTGGTGATAGTGTTGTGAGCTTCCAAGTGACTAGCGTGTATTGTAAGCTGTCAAGGTCGGAGGTGCTGTCAATTACGGCCCGTTTCCGCAGCCGCTTTGAATGCCGATCCGAGTGCGAGCTCGCAATAGAAGATAAACAACGTTCGCGCTCCCAACTTTCTAGGATAATAGAATCTAATGGGTGTTAAAGAACTAGTTTAGCATTTTAAGTTATTCTATTATTTTATAAGACTAAATCACTTCAAGATTTCTTGGAAAGTTGTTGTTCTATTCACTAATTCTTCTTGTTATCACAAGCCGCGGCAGCTTCCAAACTCCGCTCTCGCAAATCCAAAAGCTCTGCCTCGCCAAGCACCGCCAGCCAACTCTCTTACTCTTTCCGCTCTCACAACAAGCTATTGCAAACCCTTCTACAACTCCATTCTTCCTCCGAGCCTCCAATTCCCTCCACTCCTACTTCGCCTAGCTACTCGCAACACTTGTGCTGTTGTTGCTCTCTTTAAAATGCTAGCAGTTCGCTCCTTTGCTGCTCCTGCCCGGAGGCAAGCTTTCCAGGCGGCCCCCCGCGTCTGGTCGACTACATTTGTCGCAGTAAGGCTGAACCACTCGAACCCAAGCTGGCTTTGTTATACGCCGACTAACTGGTACTCAATTTAGTCCCGCCGCACATATTCCACAAAAAAAGATGAGGTCGCAAAGTTCCACGGTAAAAAGGACACCGATGTAAGAAACTCCGATAACAGCTCCTGCTCCCAGATAAACGTCTATAATCGAATGGGGGACTCAATCGGGGTTGAGGATATTGATTGGAGGTTCTGGGAGGCTGACAATTTACAAGGGACTGTACACTGTTAGTTTGATCGAGGGTGATGGTATTGGTCCGGAAATCTCTCAATCCGTCAAGGACATTTTTGCCGCAGCTAAGGTATGTTGGACCACCCCATCATACACAATTCTTCTAACAAGAATATAGGCGCCAGTAAAATGGGAACCAGTCGATGTTACACCAATGTTAAAAGACGGCAAGACAACTATTGCTGATGCCACAATTGAGAGCATCAACAGAAACAAGGTTGCCCTCAAGGGTCCTCTCGCAGTAAGTGAATGGCGCTGAAGAGCGAGTACCATAATGATTGACTGGCTATAGACACCAATTGGAAAAGGTCACGTCTCGCTCAACTTGACTCTCCGACGAACATTCAACCTCTTCGCAAATGTACGACCATGCCGTTCGATTGCTGGATACAAAACTCCTTACGACAACGTAGACACTGTCCTGATCCGAGAGAACACCGAGGGAGAATACTCAGGCATCGAGCACGTTGTCGTTGATGGTGTTGTTCAAAGCATCAAGTTGATCACAAGAGAGGCAAGCGAGAGGGTTCTGCGATTCGCTTTCCAATACGCCGAGAACATTGGACGACTGAAAGTCCGCGCCGTTCACAAGGCAACAATCATGAAGATGTCCGATGGTTTGTTCTTGGGAACTGCAAAGCGTGTCGCCAAGGACTACCCAGGTGTTGAATTCGACGCAGAGCTTTTGGACAACACTTGCTTGAAGATCGTTACCGACCCAACACCATACAACGACAAAGTCCTTGTCATGCCCAACCTCTATGGTGACATTCTTTCCGATATGTGCGCCGGTTTGATCGGAGGTCTTGGACTTACACCATCTGGCAACATCGGAGACGAGTGTTCCATCTTCGAGGCTGTTCACGGATCAGCACCAGATATCGCTGGCAAGGCTCTTGCCAACCCTACCGCCCTCCTCCTTAGTTCGATCATGATGTTGAGACATATGGAGTTGAACGACCACGCACAAAGAATAGAGAAGGCCATTTTCGATACCCTTGCTGAAGGAAAGACATTAACTGGTGACTTGGGAGGAAAGTCAAAGACTCACGAATACGCGGCCGCCATCATCAGTCGTTTGTAGATATGTATACCCTTAATTCGGGCCTGTAGACTGTACCATTGAATGAATTGCATAGCCAATAGAAACCCTTACATCTTGACTCGGACTCTCGTACTTCAGTAAAGTGTTGCAAAGGCAAATGTTCGAGGTTCCAATTTTGTCTAAGGATGAAAATGGAGGTGTTGCTGTATCGATTTTACCTGGGTGTAATAATACATCTTGTCGTTCTAGATCTTTCGGATAAAGGGAGAGCTAATGTTAGCTGTTTTGAGTACCTGGGTGAATTTCCAATTTTTTCCCCATGCATTTAGTTTTCATGGCTCAATCATTTGAACACACCTTACCATGTCCCCCATCAATCCGAATACCAACTAGCAATAAATCTACAATGTCGCATAAACACATGTATCTATATGACAGAAAGATAAGAGAATACATCGACTAGTATAAAGAAATAATTCTCGAAACCAAACAGGGCCTTACTTCAATGGGCGTAGAAAGCTACGAGCGAAATATTTACTGCCGCTTTTACTCCGTACTCTCCTCGCCAAAATGACTTTCCTTTTGTTCCTTCCCTACCCCCCCTTCAATTAACCCAACTCTTTGAACTAGTTGGAAAACCGAACGAAGGATTGCTCCCAAGAGTTGGGTCAACCGTTCGTTTGGGAATCCGTTACTTGAGAAGCTTGGATCAAGGGGAGAAGCAGAATGTATTCACTGCCGCGTTCTTTGTACCTACCTAGATACTCATTCATGCTTTGCGAGCTTGGACGCTCTTGCCTCTTTATATCGTGCGATAATCGCCATTACTCTAAATGTTTAAAAAAAATTAGGAAATAAGTTTTCTCATTATTCCTGGAATAACAATCGGGGAGGCAGGAACTACTGGGTGAGGTGTAACCAATTGGCGGTACACGTGTGTCACAACTAGAAAAGGGTCACACCCCGGAACTACACACCCCTCTCCTCTCCACATTCATCCACCTACAAAAACCCCCTCCCACTTTCCGCCGGGCCTGCATTAAAATTGCGCTTTAAATTTTATCCATGTCGGGCTTTGGTGCTACAGCTGTGAGGGACCGGGGACAAAATGTTAAATACGATCGACTTCTCACTTCTTCACCACCGCCGGAAACCCTCCCAACCTTTGATGTTCACGAGGCCACTCAGCGTATTCTCGATCGGCATCTGGAGAGCTTCAAGAGCAGCAAGAAACGACAGTTGGTCATGATGAGTGGGACTGTTATTGGGGCTTTATTGTTCCTGTACTGGGTTATTGGGTGAGTTTTGTGTTTCGGATTTTTAATTGTTTCTGGGGACTTCGTTCTCAAAATTTATGATTTCCCCTTTCTCACTTCGCCTACATGTGTAAACACCGCTAATTCAACCCAGGGCCAACGGTTATTCGCTCCAAGGATGCGATTCTGTTGAGGTTGGATACCAATGCCAACCTGAAATTTCTCATTACTGGGGACAATACTCTCCCTACTTTTCAGTCCCTTCTGGGATTTCTGCAGATATCCCAGATACTTGTCAAGTCACCTTTGCACAAGTCCTGTCTCGTCACGGTGCTCGAGACCCTACCGCTGGGAAGACAACAAAGTACAACGACACTGTCAACCTCATTCACGCTAAAGCTGAATCCTACGGAGAAGGTTACGAATTCATTGAAAACTATGAATACACCCTTGGTGCAGATCAGTTAACACAATTTGGTCAACAACAACTGATCAACTCTGGTAAAAACTTCTACCAGCGATATCATACTCTTGCTCTCCACACCATCCCGTTCATTCGTGCTTCAGCTCAAGATCGAGTTTTGGAATCTGCTCAAAACTGGACTCAAGGCTTTCATGAACTCCGTCTTGAAGATAACCCCGCAAAAGTTTACTGGCCATACGACATCCTCCAAATCAGCGAAGATGCTGGTTCAAACAATACGCTCAGCCACAGCCTCTGTGACGCCTACGAAGACCCAGAAGTCGACATCAAAGACATGGCAATGCAAACCTGGACCGATATCTTCACTCCTCCCATCACAGCTCGTCTCAACGAGAATCTCCCCGGTGTGAATTTCACCAGCGAAACCACAGTTTACATGATGGATCTCTGTCCCTTCAACACCATCGCCTCACCCACCGGCGAGATCCACGCTTTCTGCAACATCTTCACCGAATCGGAGTGGAATCAATACGATTACCTCCAATCCCTCGGAAAGTATTACGGTTACACATGGGGAAACCCCCTCGGTGCAACTCAAGGCGTAGGATTTACGAATGAGCTTATTGCACGACTAACAAATGCTCCTGTGAACGACCACACCTCCACGAACTCCACCCTCGATTCGTCCAGGAAAACATTTCCGCTCGGAGGAAGCACGAGCTTGTACGCGGATTTCAGTCACGACAACGATATGACCGCCATCTTCGGAGCCCTGGGTCTATACAACGCAACCAGACCACTGTTAAACACCACTATCGAGGATGTTCGGGAAACCAACGGGTTCTCCGCATCATGGACTGTTCCATTTGCTGCGAGAGCTTACTTTGAGAAGATGAGTTGTGTTGGTGCTCAGGAGGAGTACATTCGTGTGCTTGTTAATGATCGGGTTTTACCATTGGAGACTTGTGGAGGAGATACCCTGGGAAGGTGCACGCTGAGTTCTTTTATTGATAGTCTTAGTTTTGCTAGGGCGGGTGGGGATTGGGATAGGTGCTTTGTGTAGGATTATTAATTAATTAGATTGTACATGCCCTAAAATAAATAATTCTCTATCCTGATTGGGCGTACCCATGGGACGATATTGTGCTTGAAGTTGTAGTTTAATTGATTGTTTCCAGAGGGCTAGGAGAACGAGGAGCAACATAAGTCGATTGTTCTAGACAGTTCGCAAATTTGATTTGCCTAAAGAACCATCACGAGAATCGATTCTTCTCGAGGGATTTAGAGCATCTTGAGGCAGATTAGTTGCATAGATAATAACCCTTCACCCCGAAGTCCTGCTTTGCCTCTTGACGTCATGGATGCGTTGAGAATCTCAATTTCCAGAGCAGTTGAACATTTGGATAAGTGCTTCGTGTGGAATTAGACAGAACATGCTCTCCCTAAAATACATAGATAATAACCTTTAAACTCCAAGTCCCTTCATTGTTTGTCCCTTTGCTTTCTTTACCCTCTCTTTCGTGGATGAATTAACAAGCATATGGTAACTTCATAAACCGAACTCCCCAGTCTTCGAATCATCGTAAACGCCCCTGACATAGTCGCCTGTCTAAGTTTGAAACAGCCCATTTCGTGACCAAATATACAAAATCCCCGCCCCCTATTTCAATAGTCGATTCCTATAACAAGTATGCTGTTCCGCCGAAAACAATCATTCCCAATCCAGTCCACCAGATAATATTGAGATCGACTCGTTGCATGAGAGAGCGTTCTTCGATTCCTCTCTTGATGTGTTTCGCATTTTGGTTCATGGGGATTGGCAATTCTCCTGCTCCAGCGGTTCTCTTTGCTTTCGCGGCTGCGGTGGTTGCTGCGGCGGTGGGGTTGAGAGTGACGGTTGGAAGCATCATGGGAGGTTTGTAGGCGAGGAACATGGGGTTCATTGGGGTGCCGTCGAATTGGTAAAGGTCGAGTCTGGTCATTTTTGTGTATGGGTCGATGTAAACTTGCCATTTCTAAATTGTTCTGTTAGTCTCTCATCCTCGGAATTGGACTGGAAAAGGCTTACAGCCATGGTTTCGGACTGATTGTATCTCGTATATGTTGCGTGAGTTTCCGATTTGCAGGGATCGGATTGAAGTTGTCTGCCGTCGCTGGTAATAGGAGTCATTGATAATGAGAGGTCGGTATTCATTACAACAGTTCCATGTTGAAACTGCATTATTCCGGTAGGGCATTTGGGGTCGGCAGCTATATTTGTCCATCAGTATGCGAGATTGGTGGGTTGGCGGCTCTCGAGAAACCTACGATTTGAAACGGCGCGGTAGTATGCCTCCTCATAAAATCCATCTTCTGTGAAGGAGTAAGAAATCCCAGTGTGAGTTGGCTCGATGAAACTATCATTGACCGGATTGTAGAAGCCCTAGAACCTCCTATCAGCATTTCTGGTTGCCAAAATTCGAGCTTGTCTCCTGTTCCCAGAATGGAACGTACCGGACCCGTTATGACCTTCGCAGACTTGGTCGACCATGTTCCCACGAGTTGAGCATCAATCGCAGCGGATGCGGAGGTTGCGAGGCATGCGCTTGCGATCAGTAGCGACTGTAGGGTGAAGGAAGGCATTGTGGTGGTTGAACGAGTGTTGGTGGTCGGGTCGGAAAGTTGGAATTGGCAGGAGAGATGATGGGAGGCAAGATTTAGAGACGGCGGGTGGATCTCCAGATCTGGTAAGCGCACCAGCCACACCCGTGGATAGCCAACGTTTATGTGGCGCAGCTGAGGACCCCTGTCGCCTTCCAGCTTCCATCTCTTCAAATTCTTTCTTGAGAACTATACGAGTACCTGGGCAGACGACGGGAGATGACTTCAAAAGTTTGAGTCCCCATTGAGAAACTTTGGAAGTCTTTCTCAAATCTCCGAGGCCGACCAACCTGGAGGTCCTGAGCTCCCCGGGGGTTTCCATCCAGTCTTTCCAGCAATTCCTCTATCCTATGGCTCAACAACCCATAAAAACACTAGACACCACCGATATGGCTGCTTCTACAGGATTAAAGGTTGCAAAAAAGGAACTCCGGGCCTTGATGAAGGAAACACTCAGAAAAATCCCTGAAGAATCAATTATTGCACAGAGTAAGTTTGACAAAAGAATACCCGAGTACACTCTCACACTAACACTTTCCAGGCAACACGGTCTTCCACAGACTCAACACATTCCCATCATATCAAAATGCGCGCCGCGTTGGGATCTACTTGTCAATGCCTACAGGAGAGTTGCAAACTGATGAAATTGTTCGACAAGCTCTTGCCAGTGGAAAGCAAGTCTTCGTTCCATTTCTACATCCTCCAAAGACACTAGTCATTGATACGCCCAAATCTGTCATGGACATGGTGCTTCTGGACTCGATTGCTGATTACGAAGCGCTGAAAAGAGATAGTTGGGGGATTCCTAGCATTGATAAGTTGACTGTTCATGAACGGGAACATATCCTAGGAGAGAGGAACGAAAGTGAGGATTTGGATATGATCTTGGTGCCAGGTGTGGCTTTTGACTTGAGCCCGTGTGGATTTGTGAGAAGACTGGGCCACGGGAAGGGATTTTATGACTACTTCTTATACAGATACAGTCAAAGTGGTGGATCACTTGGAAATGAACTATCAGTTGGGCCAAGAAAGAGTCCGTTGCTGTATGGTTTAGCTCTCCGAGAGCAATTTCTAGGAGTAGAAACTGAGCAGTCCGTACCAGTGGGGGAACAAGATCGCCTACTGCATGGTGTGCTGGTAGGTGACGGAACTTTCGTGGATACCATCAACAACAATTCCTAGGATTCCTCCCCTTCCCGTAGCTGAATCCCAAGATCATAAGAACTCCATCTGCATATTTCCTCCCAATTCCCACCATGATTTTGTCGTGATTGTATAGCCGCCCAAATTGTCAAATCATTAAACGCCTTTTTGTTGCATTCATCCGTTCAAACTCTGGATCAACGACACATTGTCTCCCTTCAACAAGATTTGACCTGTAGAATGGTTAGCGATGCCGCTGCTAACTGGCTGAAAATGTATATGTACCTAACGATCTCCGGCTCTCCTCTGTTGTCTTTGTTGCCTGCTTTACCTCCACTGCATCGTCGATAACCAGGTTCATAAACTCGTCGAAGCCCTGTAAACATGTCTCTTAGCACTACTTCGTTTTACTATTTGCATTATATGGTATGCGACTCACTCTAATTCTACCCTCAATTCTTATCGCCAGTTGCTCGTACAACCAAATTTGGACAGTTGAATGTTGCTGGAGGAGCTTGAATATGAAGTTGATTGGTGGGAGCAGGACTTTGCGCCCGCCGCCTCCACCGCCTCGATTCATTCTGATGTTGGTTCGTGTGTCAAAATTTCTTCAGTTTCGGTCCAGGCAAAGATCCTCCAGAATTTGTTGAGAGAAGAGGTTGACTTGCAGTGTTGTTTGCGCTGCGCGTGCGAATAGTCTGGTGGGTTGCGGTCTGGCTGAAGCTTTTGGGCAAGGCTGCCCGCCAGTGAAAGCGCGCTAGTGGGGATTTATTTGGGGGGCTCAACACTCGCTCGCTCTATGACAACTTCAAGCCTTCACTCATAAACAACTTCCACTCTCTTTCCTTACTTTTCCTCTCTTTTACTTATTAGGATTCACGGCACTTCAAAAACGACTAGAGGGTTCTGCAGCTGATATCCACCGTTTCTACGGTCCTCCACCTAATTTCCTCCCCCCATTTGCCCCGCCATCACAAATCGCAATCATGGCTACGACTGCCACCACCCAGCAAGCCTTTGCGCCAGTCCTCACGGCTATGTCAACTATGCGCGATGGTCAAAGGGAGCAGAAGAAGCAGGCACATCAGTTTTTAGAGGGGTTCCAAAAATCAGTACGTCGTATCATTCGGGAGGGAACCGGGAATTTCAAGAAGGAACTTGAACGCTGATGATTTCTCTAGACGGAAGCATGGCAGATGACTATTGGCATCCTGAATTCGCAGGCTGATCTCGAGGCAAAATTGTTCGCGGCCACAACATTGAGAGGAAAGGTGGGTGGGATGGGATCTTTGGGAGATATTCCATACGCTAACTTGCTAGATAACTTACGATGTCAATCAAATACCACCCGATGCTCTTCCAGCTCTCCGAGACCAAGTCCTGGGCCTTCTCAGTCAGTTTGCAACTGGTCCTCGACCAATCCGAATCCAATTATGTGTGTGTTTGGCTATCTTGGCCATTCAAATGACGGGGTGGAAAGATGTGGTGCAGTTAGTGGGCTCGACATTGGGATCCTCCAACGAAAGTCACGCCTGTATCCTCGATTTCCTAAAGGTTCTTCCCGAAGAGGTCACCGAAGGGCGAAAGATCAATTTGACAGTATGTGGGCCGAAACACACCATCCCGCGAGCATCTATAACGACGTTTGGTTGGGGAGAGATAGTTGTATAAGAGTCTAATGCGTAATATTAGGAAGATGAGCTGCAACAAAGAACGCAGGAGTTGCTGGGAGATAATGCGAGCTTGGTCGTCCAACTTCTGATCAACTATACTCAGTCATCCGGTACGTTTTAATTGGTTATTACCTGAGCATCATACTAAATCTCTCTAGATTCGGCTTCAACAAATCCGCAACTTCTCGAAGTTATTACATCCTGGCTCCGGGAGGTGCCGGTAGGGGATATTGTCAACTCCCCACTTTTAGACGTTATATTCAATGCGTTGGATTCAGATAGGTCCTTTGAGGCAGCGACAGATTGCCTCTGTGCGATTTTCAAGGAGACACGTGAGGTGGACGAGTATCTTGCCACCATTCAGGTCCTCCTACCTCGCGTTGTTGCACTTCGTCCTCGTATACGACAAGCTGCCGCAGAAGGAGATGTTGATGCAGATCTTTACAAAGGCTTGACCCGGATTTTCGCAGAAGCTGGGGAAGCATGGGTGGTTCTGATCGCTCGTGAGCCTACAGCATTCCGACCACTTGTGGAAGCGGTCTTGGAGTGCGCAGCTTTGGACACGGACCGGGACGCCATTGCTCTGACTTTCATTTTCTGGTACGAGTTGAAGCTGTACCTTGTCCTCGAAAAGTATATTCAAGCCCGGGTTCAGTACGTCGACGTTTATTCAAACCTGGTCGATGTGATGCTCAAGCAACTGGAATTCCCAACCGAGACTCCAGGAGAAACAGATCTTTTTGATGGAGACCGTGAAGCTGAAGAGAAATTTCGAGAGTTCCGACACCTGATGGGAGATGTTTTGAAAGATTGTTGCGAAATTATGGGCGTGACGGATTGTCTATCCAAGGTTCTGGATCGTATAAAGGCATGGATGGGTGCATATGCAGGCCAAGCAACCGCCAATTCTGTCCCTCACTGGCAACAACTCGAGGCACCTCTCTTCAGCATGCGGGCGATGGGCAAAATGGTTGATAAGGATGAGGATATCATTTTACCTCAAATCATGCCTCTAATTGTTCAGATCCCTCATCACGAAAAATTACGATTCGCCACAATCATGGTCCTGGGACGCTATACTGAGTGGACCTCGAACCATCCGGAACTTTTGGAATCCCAGTTCACATATATCGTCTCGTCATTTGCAACTGATTCCAAGGAGATCATTCGAGCGGCTGCCATGGCCATGAAATTCTTTTGCACGGATTGCAAGCACTTACTTAGTGGCCAGGTTGTACAGCTGCAACAGTTTTACGACCAGACTCTTGACAAGCTCCCGGGTATCAGTCAAGAAGAGTTGACTGATGGGGTTGCAAATGTTGTCGCAGTTCAGCCACCTACCCAAACCTTCGAACTCCTCAAACTTTATTGTGATCCGTTAATGGCCAGATTGATGGCCAAGGCCAACGCGGCCACAGACGAGGAAGGAAAGCTCGCAGTAGCAGGTTCGTACACTCACTCACTCCGTTTTAACTGCTTTGCTAACCCATCCAAGACCACTTGCAGTTAATCACAATTTTCATCCAGATTGTGGTCCCATATGTTGAACCTGGACAAGAAAGCCCTGCTGTTAAATACTGCCAGGAGATTTTCCCCATTCTATCGACCATCCTGGACACATTTTTAACATTTACACCAATCTGTGAACGAATCTGCCGCTGTTGGAGATATATGGTCATCTCATATCGAACTTCAACAGTTCCTCTCCTCCCTCAAATGGCAAACAAGCTTGCCACCGGATTTTCTACGTCAAAACAAGGGTGCTTCCTCTGGGCGACAGGCGCTATCCTGCGAGAATTCTCGGAAGATCGTGAACATGTGGACGAAAACACAACAGAGTCCATATACTCTTTCTTCGAAGCTCAGTCGAGAAATATGCTTCAGATGATGAGCGATTTGCCACCACAAGACTTACCTGATGTTATCGAGGACTTCTACCGTCTATTGGTGGACGCATTGCTTTACTACCCACATAAATTAATTGGCTCAGATCTCTTCGCGCCCATTTTGCAGGCTGCCATCGCAGCATTAGCTCTGCAGCAAAGAGAACCTCTTTCCGCTACCCTCCACTATCTTCGAGACGTCATCGGATATGGAGGAGACAACCCGCCAAGTTCAAACAAAAGTCCAAACCCGGCCGAGATTCAGCACGCCGTACAGACGCTGTTGATTGCCAATGGCGAACATCTCGTGAAGTCAATTTTGGCCGGTATGATGATTACCTTCCCTGATGACTGTTTCACAGATGGTAGTGGTGCACTCTTGGGTTTATTTGAAATTTTGCCTGAACAGACGGCTGTTTGGGTTGACAAGACGGTTCGCTTGCTCCCAGCTGGCACCATTCGGGAAGCAGAAATCGATCGACTCATGAGCGGAATACAAGAACGTTTGTCGCTTGGAAAAGATGGTCTTCGCAAGGTCCGCAGTCTGCTCCAAGATTTCACGAACACTTACAGGAGACGATACGTCGCCCCTAGAGATGGTTTAGGCAGTCTGGAAGCGGAGAGATTCCATTACAAGGCCTGATAAATATTCTCCCTTGAGGTCAGAGGAGAATTTATACCCACGAGCTCTCCTCTTTTTCATAATTTCAGTTTAGTGCTTTTTTGTTTGGTTGATTGCATGGCATAGCGATGGAGATTGGGTCAAAGTCTCGTGGTTGTGGGTTTAGAGGCTGCGTCTTTAGTCTGGAGAGGAGGATGGATGGATGAGCTTTGAAGCATAGGTGAAAAATATTTGATGGGTAGACGGGTAGGTTTGGCGGATTGTTGGGATGGGTTGGGACGTGTGATTGTCATATGGATGGATGGGTGGGTGATGGATGACACAGAAGGCATATTTGAGCGTATTCATGAACTGAATGGGGTGGAGTTAAGGAGGGGATTTCCCGGTGGTAGTCAACGAAAAATGATATATTTCAATCTAAGTCCAGCAGCTTCCGGTGGACTCGACTTTTCTCTTACTTGACGGGGGACTAAAAAGGAGACTGAACACGCCATTTCACACCCTAACCAGAGCCTAAGATTACGATTACCTTGATTGTTTCAGGAGATTTGGGATGACGAAGAATGGTAAGAGTTCATTTTCCTATATAGTTCATATACTTGTTCGGGCCTTCCTGAAGTAACATACAAATAGGCAGTTGCTCTGCGGAACGGAGAAGGGTAGAAAGTGCCTACTCTCCTCTCTATACTCTCCATTTCTACTCTAAATTGACTCTCTTATGTGTGTTCGAAGAGTACTCATCTCAGCTGCCTCAATGGCAATCTTGTCTGGATTTGGCGTTGTGTGTGTGGCTGAGCAATGGTGTTCTTGTTTTCATTGGCAACGGCCTCGATAACCCCTCCTGATTTAGCAATCTCTCTTTCTGGTCCCTGCGAGGTGAAAGTCAAAGGCGACCCATAAGGAAGGTACGACACCAAGCAAGATTTCTCTCCCTGTCACCCACAACGCTTCTTCAGGCCGACAACCTTGGTTGGCAATCGAAATGTCACCACCGGTTAGAAAGAACCAAAAGTTTGGAGTTGTGGGGGGCAGTCCTGTCCAGCATCCAGATCAACACCACTTGTTTCCACGTTACTTTGAGCCTCTCACCCACGTTCACCATACAAAATGTCGCAACTAGATGCCTACATGAGTGTTCATAGAGAATTATTCTAAAATTTCAGGGCCTTCGGGAGGCAGCCATGTTAGGGCACCAAGAAATTACAGCGTCAATATGACATGGAAATATTTCATACGGAAAAGCCGCCAGGAATTAGGCGGACATGCCTTGAGGCAAGTGTGGTCTGCAGATAGAGCCACATGGTATCGCTATTGTGGGTTTCTCCTCAGCAGTTCGAGGGGCCTTGCTAATGCTTGATATCGAGTTCTATATCCCATCACTATCACTCCATAATCGAAAAGAGGCAAAGGAGATGAGGGTGTTTTCTTAGCCACTCAGTTCTCGCCTTGCCCTGTACCAGTCAATTCGCAGTCGTCGCCTTCTCGCAAAGAACACAAGCCAGGATCCAAGCCTCCTCGTCCAGAAAACTCGATCGAATCCCCACGAAAAAGCATTTCAAAAGCTCCACAACCTGAAGAAAGCTTCAATTTCGTTGGAAAGAATCGCAAATATGCTATTTGGTAGCTCACTCTCCGCTGAAAACAACGCGGGAGTAGTTATCCATGAGCGGACAGAAAGGCGATGGAGCGTTCCACCATCATATCAAGTCACAATCACCTCTTTCTCGCAAACAACATAGGTCGTAGCTTATGCCTTCTCTTCAGCTAAATATATCGATCGAGCCCCCACAAAAGGATGCACTAAAACTGGAACAAAGCTTCACTCTTGTCGCAAGAATTGCAAGTATGCCATTGAGGATGAGGACACCACTGTTGTCCCACACTAGCTATACGCAAGTTGTTCAAATTTGAGTCAAGACGTGGTTGTATGCGTTTGAAAACAATACCTCTCTTAAATTAAACAAAGCCTCACTTCCATTGGGAAAATCGCAATTTGCTATTCAGTCGCTCATAATTGTAGGAGTAAGGATGTCCAAGTGTCATGTGTTTAGGGAGGGATTCGTGAAGTGACTCGTGTTTTCCAACCTAAAATCAAAGGAGGTAGCTCCTTCCTGCTGTTGTAGTGGCGAGGAGTGAGCCAACATTCAAGAAAGGTACGACCACAAGACGAGCATGTACTTCCACCACTTCCTCCCGCCTCCTTCGTAGCCCCCTCCCTCTCGAAACCCTCTCACCACCAAACTCCAACCCGCTACACTTGCACTCACACACTTGGAGGCGTTCAGCCATCATCCAGCAGATGGTCACTCTTGTTCCTATTTTTCTTCGCATAAGTCCCTTGCTGACACTCTATCCGCGTATGTTACTATTCCTCTTTGACTATCAAAGATCCTTTCCAGTGCTCCCAACACTACCCATCTACTAGAAACTAACTGTCACATAACAGAATGTCTTTCCTCAACAGCAACAGCAACAACTACCGCCACCCCTACCCTGAAGAAGACGCCCCCACCCCACGAGTTACTTCCTCGGCAATGGTAATTTTACGCATATTTCATTTTCTTTACCCTTTCCCCAATACCCTCTGCCAACGAAAACAAACCTTTTACAATCCAAAACACCTTTCGGGAACGCATTTCTACGATTCAAATCCTCTTCAAGCTCGAGCTAGCATTTCCTTTGTCGAAACATACTTCAACTCAACAATATAACCCACAATTCTTCCTTTACATGACCCTTTACTTCACTTCAAGCATTTTCAACTTGATCAATGCTAATACGTTCTTATAGGAAGCTGTGGGCCGATCTTTCTCCAGTCTCCGGTCTCGCTTCGGGCCCATTTGTGACCAATCCAGAAGGATCGGTTGTCGTTGCCCCCAGCTCGGGGTATTTGTTTAATGGTAGGGAGCCGCTAGGCTCTTTAGTCTTCCCTGCTGTAGTAAGTCACTTTTATTTGATATTGATACTCATCCTCTCACATTAGCATCTGTCGTGTATTTCTCGCTAACACATTTCTCAGGAGGCAAAGGGGAAGGAGGTGGAGGTGGTGAAGGTAAGAAATCTTTATTTTACTCTATTCTTTCAACACTATCCCTCAACTCAAAAACCTTTCTTCACGCACCGCCAGCCGCTACCACAGCAGCAGCAGTTCATGAAATCTCAGAAATCAGGCCTCTGTGTTCACTTTGCAGAAACAAATGGGTTTCACCGCGACACCCCCCAAGGACCACCACCAACAGAGGTAATTTCAAGCACATCTCTTTCTCTTTACCCTTCCACAATCCCAAAACGCCTATCAGGAATCCTCTTCAAGCCATCGAGCCATCGAAACATATTTCAAGAACGTCTACCTCTCTATGACAACACGCACCAGCCACCTAGGTACCCACGGTCGGCAGCACCTCTCAAAGCATGCTTCTGCAGCTACGATCGATCACACACACACCAGCCCGAATTATTGGATCTTGGTGTCCTTCAAAGGAGACCTTACTTCAATTCAAACACTTTCAGCTTGACCAATGCTAATACTTTCTTGTAGGATTGGTTGAGGCGATCCTTTCTTGGCCTTGGGCTTTTTTATCGTCGGTCCGCCTCAACCCCGGCCATACTTCTACGTCGCACCATGGCTTCCTTCTCTGCAGAGTCATCACTACTTAACTCTGATGATCCGGAGGGATCGGTTACTCTTTCAGGTAGCGTGTACGATTCAAAATCAAAATTGGGATAATATTTGGCCTACAGTTACCGTTTAGAGGAGGAGCCATTGGGCTCGCTAGTTTTCCCTCCCAAGGAGGAGAAGGGGAAGGAGGTAATAACTTACTCTATTCTTTTAACACCACCTCCTAACTCCACCTCTTTCATCACAACTCACTCAATCCCCCCCCCCCAAAACATGGGACTCTTTGCTGATATACTCTTCACAGGAGGCAGAAAACATGAGAGCTATTGGGCTCATCAATTCGAAGTCCTACGGGCAAGTATCGGTCTCTCTGCGAAGAACATATGACCAACCAACATCATCAGAATATTTCGAGCTCGAAAATGGCTCAGAACACCAAATTCACAAGTGAGCAACACAAGAACCAGCTCAAACTCCAAAAGGAGAGCGAAGTGAACGTGCGACTTCACGAGGAAAAAATAGCGGAACCAAACCACGGGGAGAGTGCTTCAGTGGCTCGAAGGGCGGTACCAGACCGAAACAAACCGATACGAGGCCGAAACATCAGCTATAAAATCCAAGCAGATTGCCACCTCTGCTAGCAAGGCCCTCGAGGACGTTTGTAGACATTAACCAAGGCCGTAAGTAAAAATTCTTTTCTTTTATCTTCTAAAATTCTACACTCAATTGCCTTTTCCAATCGAGTATTCACTAACGTAATTTTTAGACTATTCTTATCATGATCGTCTATGCTTGCACCAAGGTGTTTATTCACTATTTAGCACTTTAGTTGTTGTGGCCTCGGGGTTTTATTCTGTGTCTGTGTCTGTGTTTGTTTTCTGTTAGGCCTGAGACTGGATCATTAGTATTTTTGTATGCTTTTTTAATATATTTTTTGTGTGGTGTTTTGGGCTTGAGAACCCTTGAGTCTTACTCCATTCAAGTATGGTGGTGTAGTAAGTGATTCCCTTGCTTTCTAGTCGGAGTAAATCTTCAGTACAACCGTGGAACTCAACATAAGAACCAACTCATTTCGCTCTTGTGTTGCTCCCTTTGGAGCTCCAACGAGCAACTTCACAAGCAAGTCTTGGCGAAACGATCCCACAACCTCAGGCCAACAAATCGCAATGCCGCTGGCGATGAGGGAGGAGAAGTTTTCGGGAGGGGAGATTATTTTTGGGCTTGGGTTTTCTTCTGGTTATGGACAGGTAGACATGTTTTGAAAGAAATAAATTGTTCCAACCATCTAGGTAAATTTTAAATTGTTCCAAGTGTTTAAGATAATTGAATTGAATTACCCTAAATTGCTGGGACAATGAGTTAAACAAGGCAGGTACGAATCAGAAGTATTTACGGGTGCGTCCCGATTCTGAGAAGAAGCGTATTTGTAACGGCTCAGAAGACAAAACAAGGAGAATCATGTTTCGTGCCAGCACAGTTAGGAAAGTCAAAGAAAGGCATAGAGTATTTGTACATTATTCATTTACACATTAATGCATTAAGGTATTCGTCAGCCCATCAATGAGACCCAATACCATCATCCCTTCATCATCCGCAAAACGCTCTAGGTGGACTTATCCTCGTCAATAGGTTCATTAAGGAGCAGGCGGCCAAGATAACGCAGCTCGTAGCAACGGGAGTTGACAGGATCAAATCGGGGTTGCTCACGAGCACGAGTAACCTTTTCCTCTGTGAGAAAACGGTCATGTCAGCCCATAAAACCGAGAGGGGAGAGAAAAAAAAACTTACCAGTTACATAAAGCTTGCGGAAAAAGTTCCTGTGGGTCTCAGAGATATCCGTGTGGATAACGCCATCGGCTGTGAAAGTCACTACGGGAGTAACATTCTTCAAATGTAAGAGCATGTTAAGCATGTTTGTGACATCTTCGGCTTGGGTGGCAAACGAGAATGGTGGTTGCATGAGAGGCCAGTCCTTGAGGAGATTTTCTTGCTCCCAAAAATTGAAGAACCAAGTGCATTTCTCCAAGCAGTTGAGGATGAGGATACCGGTGAGGAAAATCTCGAATGATTGTCTAAAGCCTTGGCCTAGGAGATGTTTTTCGATATTCGCTAGAACCTCTTTTGTGAGTTGAGCGGCCTTTCTTTCGACGACAGAACCGAGTTGTGAGTTAACAAGGCGCCACGATCGTTCGTCGATTACGGATCCACTGCCCACTGCATTTTGACCATTGAATCGTGAAGTTAGATTCCACCTAACTTCGTGGTCGACCAGAATATGCACCGTTGCCCAAAGCTCAAGCGCCTTGTTGAGAGTTTCCCAATGAAGATGGTTAGTGGAGGTCAAATTGACGACAGTATCCAAGGTAGTTCTCATGAATTCCGATGGTTCGTGTTGGAAAAAGTAAGGTTGCATTTGTCGGGTATATACGTCCATCTTTGCTCCCAGATCGTCGTTCTCTTGATCTAGGATATATACAGTCTGACTTTCAAAATCCTCGCCCATTCCCGTATCCATATTAGTGTCGACCGCGGCTTGGCCTTCAAGAACATTGAAAGTGGCGTATATTTTCGTTTCTTGATGAAGCGAGGCATCAATTTCTACGGCGGAGGCGCGAAAGACAACATGATCGGTCACGGCCTTGAGGTTGTTTGTCATGAGCAGGTGATGCATACCTGCAGCAAACATACCCATCTCTGCTGGGAGGCGTTTGCGTGAGCACTCACTCTTCCAAACACGAGCACAGTCAACGTCCTTACACGTCTGGCAAGGCGTGCCTTCCCCACAGCATTTCTTCAGAAATCTGCATCGAGTACAAGCTCCCAGCTTCCGGATACTTTGAACTGCAAGACGTCGTTGATGACTGAATTTAGATCGGGATTTCTGCGATTTTTTATTTGAGTTTCGCTTTCCATCTCCAGGTTCTGCACTAAATTCTGTAGTCATAGACTCTGCGGAAGGCACCTGGGGAGATTGGAAGGTCAATTGTTGTACGGGCTCGATACTCTGTTGGACCGGCTCTTGGAATGCGTTGACCGAGCCTTCTCTGACTGGCCAAGGCGATGTTGCATCTTCGGGGGAGTGATGGATGAAATTGTCAGGCATAGAAGCGTTTGCTTCCTGAATAGCCTGTACAAATTCTCTCTCTCCAGCAGAAGCAACAGCAATATGAGGTGGCTCGTGGTTTACTAATTCGGGATCCAGCATGTTTGGACTGAAGTTGGCAGAAGCAAGCTGTGCCATTGAGGTTGCCTTGGCAGCCATTGCGATATTTGGCGAGGAGGAACGAGAACCCGCATGAAACATACCATGCGAGGACAGAAATGAAGGGGGATATGGATTATTAGGGTTGGGGGAAATGTCCACTCTAGGTGAATGTCCATTGTGGTGACTTGCGGTGAGAGCGCGAGCTTTGGCAGCCTCGATCATTTGTTGCTGGTCTCGTCTTTGCTGTTCCATGACTATTGAAATTAGCATATGAAATTTAATTGTAGTTCGAGAACTTACTCTTCTTCTCGCGCGAGGCTCGCTGTTCATAACTGACTGGCGGATTGTCCAAAGTGTACTGCTCTTGTAGCTTCAGATGATTCGAGGCACCCGGCTGCGATTGATTTCCTCCTCCCTGATTGTGGGGTTGCTCAAAGTTCTTGGAAACCTCGGCCAGGACCTCGAGAGCACTGAGATTGAGGCCATTTTGTGCGGGAACGATGGCGCGATTGGGAGGGCCTTGGATTTGATATGTGCCATCGTTGGGAAGTCCATTTTGCGCCAAAATCGCTGTTTCCCTCACCTGCTGGCTCAGGTTTGGACATTTCCGAATCAAGTGAGCCATCAGCGCATCGCATCTTCCCTTCGCGAAAAAGACGCCGCAGTTCCTACATGTGTATTGATATCGATTCGATTGATCGTTTAACTTGTTTCCGCGTTCGAAGTGCTCGCTGATCAAAGCTATGACAGGTTAGCAACAGCCTTACAAAATTTTAAGGATTGTATGATTGCCAATATGAGGATATCAATTTTGGCGCATCGTTGACGATGAGCTGTTGGTATAAGGCGGTGGGAGGTAGTTCTAGGAGGACGCGTGGGTGGTGAGACTAGCAAAGCAACTTACGGTTCGGCTTTCTTCCCATGGTTACAGATCAAGTTCCCGGGAGGCAAGGCCAGCCGAGAGAGCTCTCAATCGCTTTATATTCCAAGTTCAATGATAATCAAGGAGGGGTGTTATTGAGGGCGGTGAGGTTCTCTTTTGAAGTTTGTGCCAGATCTATTTTGGCGGTGAGATTTCGAGAGTGTGGTTGCAATTTTAGTGTCCGATTTATGCTCCATGGTCGTCCGATATTATTCCGGTACCTCTACCTCGGCTACTCCTTCCAGCTTATCCCCACACGCAGAGAAAAGCTAGAAGCATTCACGCAATATTTTGGGACAGTTACAAACTGTTCCAAGTATCTAAGATAATAGGAGTGAATTACCATAGAAAGTTAGAATAAGCGATCCTGAAACATAGCATTCACTGCCGTTTGTATTTATTATCTAAAGATGCTCATTTGTGCAGGAATAGGGCTGGTTAAGAGCCAATAAAATATTACAGTGTGGTCTATCAGTGTTGACTTTGTTTAGATCTCAATGACTTCTTTTACCTTTCTATCTCTACCCACAATTAATCTCAATTGCTTTCCTTTCTCCTTCATCACACCCCCCCTTACACCCTCCACAAAGAGTTCATAAGCGGGAAAATATCCATCTACAAACTTCCTCACCTCTTCCATACTCATGCCTGTCCCTTTCGCGCTTCTTAATTCCGCTTCCTGCTGCTCCCTCCATTCATAAACCCATCTTGTGTCCTCGGCATCAATATGAATAAAGGCATTGTATTCGTCCGTCAATACATCATAGTCTTTCAGCTTTTCGTTCACGAACAGCAAGTCTTCTGGTTTGTGGTCTTTGAGTGTGAGTGACGGAGCTTCTCGTTTCGAGGCAACTGTGGCAGATGAGAGGGAACGGAAGCCGATACACCACCCCTCGAGTATTATCACTTGAACTGGAGGACTTCCGGGAGCGTTCACTGTGTGCCAATTGGACGAGGTTGTGCGGTCGCCTCGACCATGATGGAGAGATTTATCGTAACTTGGGATTTTGGTCTCTTCGTTGGAGAGAAGAGAAGCAATTACTTGCCGGGCGAGAACCATATCGTGTGTTCCTATCCAACCGTCAGCCATTCCTCCCCTCCTTCCGTTTCTCGATAGAACAAACCAGGTTCTCCCCGGTATTGTACGAGTTTGTTCTCTGCATTTTCCTTTGCCAATTTGATTTGCTCTTCTCGTGGGAGATAAAGATCATCTATACTCAGCACCAAGGTCTCTAGTCCCTCTTTCCCAAGCAATGTTTCTGCGAGTTTGGAAACCAAGGTTGTTTTCCCAGCTCCTTGTACGCCATTGAGACCTATTATGAAGGGACGTTTTGCTTTGGAGGGGTCTTGAAGGTAGGCATGGAGACGAGATATGATGAATGGGATGCAATGCGGGGATTTATCGTCGACGGGTATTGCTTTGAGAGGTGCTGGTAGTGGGGTGGCAACAACAGCCGGAGCATTTAGAGTTGTGTGGGGTGTGGGGTTTCCTGATGCCATTATTATGGCTTTGTGGTTATCTTTTGGAGACAGAGAGAAAGGGGGTTGTGGTAAGCGAGGAGAGGAGACAGTGAGGCATTTCTACTCGGAAATTTGAGTGCGTTATCTACTACACACTGAAGTCCCGGAGAGAGAGGTGAGTTCAAAGGTGGAGGGTGAGGCTGCATGGATGCTTGGCAGGCTGGATTCAAGAGTAACAGTTCCATTTGTACATTTGTACGAGTAAGAAACTAGAAAGGCACGTGGACGTAGTAAGGCCTCGAAAGTGAGGTTCTTTCCCATGTGAAGGTCAATGTGGGGTTCTCCAGCTTCCGGAGTTTGGTTTGACAGGGGGCTGGGTTGCCGCAATAAGATACCGAGGCATGTGAGCGAGGAAGCCGAAAGCAACGCAGCATCTACTTCTACTTAGCCAAACTCTCCCCCAACTCATTTAACCTTACTTCCCTCGCTTCTTCCACAAACACTGAGCAGCCTGATTTGCTAAACAAATTCACGATGTCCGAATTACGATTTGATGGCCAGGTGGTCGTCGTAACAGGAGCTGGCGGGGGGCTCGGAAAAGCATACGCTCTGTTCTTTGGTTCGAGGGGTGCCAGCGTGGTTGTCAACGACTTGGGAGGATCATTCAAAGGAGAGGGTACTTCTTCAAAGGTGAGCCCTACTTTCCATACCCCTTTGAGAGCGCCTTTTTAACAGATAAACCACAGGCAGCAGATGTGGTCGTCGACGAGATCAAAGCCGCTGGCGGCAAAGCGGTAGCCAACTACAACAGTGTCACAGACGGCGACAAGATCATCGACACCGCTATACAAAACTACGGCCGAATCGATGTTCTCCTCAACAATGCTGGTATTCTCCGAGACATCAGCTTCAAGAATATGACGGACAAAGACTGGGACTTGATTATCGATGTCCATGTGAAGGGTTCTTACAAGTGTGCAAGAGCTGCGTGGCCACATTTCAGGAAACAGAAGTACGGAAGGGTGATTAATACTGCTTCTGCTGCTGGACTTTTTGGTAGTTTCGGACAATGCAACTATTCCGCAGCCAAGTTGGCTATGGTTGGTTTCACAGAGACTTTGGCAAAGGAGGGAGCTAAATACAACATTCATGCTAATGTTATTGCACCCATTGGTAAGATTTCCAAATCTTGTTGTAATCTCAGCTTCTAACTCGTCATAGCTGCCAGCAGAATGACCGAAACTGTCATGCCACCTGATCTCCTCCAAAACCTCAAGCCAGATTGGATTGTTCCACTGGTGGCCTGCCTCGTTCACAAAGATTCCGAAGAAAACGGTTCGATATTCGAAGCTGGAGGCGGACATGTTGCCAAGCTCAGATGGGAACGTTCCAGTGGTCTGTTATTGAAGGCAGATGATTCATATACACCCGGTGCTATTTTGAAGAAGTGGGATAAAGTCAATGACTTTTCTAAAGATGCTCAATATCCAAGTGGTGTCGCCGATTTCTTGGGTTTACTTGAGGAGTCGATGAAGATGGGTCCTAATGATAAAGGAGAGACATTGGATTTCAAAGGAAAGGTTGCTTTGGTTACTGGGGGTGGTGCCGGGTAAGCAATTCAAACTCGGGTTAAGTTGAGGATTATGCTGACATTTTTAGCATTGGTCGCGTTTACTGCTTGGCATTTGCAAAATATGGCGCTTCAGTTGTCGTCAACGACCTGATGAACCCAGACGACGTGGTTAAGGAAATCCAGAAGCTTGGCGGAAAAGCGGTTGGTGTCAAGGCCTCTGCTGAGGACGGAGATACTGTTGTCAAAGCTGCTATCGATGCATTTGGCAGAATCGATATTATTGTCAACAATGCTGGCATCCTTAGGGATAAAGCATTTACGAACATGGACGATAAGATGTGGGACCAAGTTATGTCCGTTCACTTGAGAGGCACATACAAGGTTACCAAGGCCGCATGGCCATACTTCCTCAAGCAGAAGTATGGACGCGTTGTCAACACTACCTCAACTAGTGGTATTTACGGAAACTTTGGACAAGCAAACTACGCAGCAGCAGTAAGTCGCCTTGTAAATATACAATCCCTGTGAAAAGCTAATCCAAGTAGAAATGCGGAATCCTCGGCTTCTCAAGAGCGCTTGCGCGTGAGGGTGCTAAATACAACATTTTTGTCAACACAATTGCTCCAAATGCTGGTACCGCCATGACAAAAACAATCCTGCCAGAAGAGTTGGTACAGGCTTTCAAGCCAGATTATATAGCTCCTTTGGTCGTCGCTCTTTGCTCAGACAAGGTTCCAAAACCACCCACTGGAAATCTTTACGAGGTTGGTAGTGGTTGGGTTGGACGAACAAGATGGCAAAGATCCGGAGGACACGGCTTCCCAATCGATGTCACCTTGACACCTGAGGAGGTTTTGAAGAATTGGAAGAAAATCACCAACTTTGAAGATGGTAGAGCAGACAACCCAGAAGACCCCCAGGATGGACTCAAGAGCATTATGGCGAATATGCAAAACAAGAAGGGCGGTGCCAGCAAGGTATGATCCTTGCCCTCCTGTGTTTCGCTTTTTGTATAATTATAGCATAAACTGGAAATGGAAAATAAATATTGACTTGTACTTGTTCCGACAGAAGAGTGATGACAGTAATGCGAACCCTGAAGTTCTTGCGAATATCGAGAAAGCGAAGAAAGCCGAATCCAAAGGCACCGAGTTCACGTACGAAGAGAAGGATGTGATCCTTTACAATCTTGGTGTCGGAGCAAAGAAGACTGACTTGCCACTGGTTTTGTAAGCTTTCTTTCTAGCTGTGTCTTGTTGTCCTTTAGTGCTAACTGTAGCAGCGAGGGCGACGATAACTTTCAATCGCTTCCGACTTTTGGTGTCATTCCATTCTTCTCTGCTGAAGCACCATTTAATATGGATGACGTGGTACCAAATTTCTCCCCAATGATGCTCCTTCATGGCGAGCAATACCTCGAGATTCTTCAATACCCAATTCCAACTTCAGCGACCCTAGTCTCTCACGTCAAGCTTCTGGAGGTGGTCGATAAAGGTTCAGCAGCTATCTTGAAAACTGGAATCACCACTGTAAACAAGGAAACTGGCAAGCCACTTTTCTACAACGAATCCACGGTATTCATCCGAGGATCCGGTGGATTCGGAGGACAAAAGAAACCCGAAAATAGAGGTGCAAGTACCGCATCCAACACCCCACCGAAACGAGCCCCAGATTGTGTCGTTGAGGAGAAAACAACTGAGGAGCAAGCAGTCTTGTACCGTCTCAGCGGCGATTACAACCCACTCCACGTCGACCCGGCCTTCGCCAAGATGGGAGGATTCAAAAAGCCTATCCTTCATGGTCTCTGCTTTTTCGGAATCGCGGGTAAGGCGATCTACGCTCAATTCGGGAAGTTCAAGAGTATCAAAGTTCGATTTGCGGGGACTGTATTGCCTGGGGAGACGTTGGTGACGGAGATGTGGAAGGAGGGTGGCAAAGTTCTCTTCCAGACTAAGGTTAGGGAGACGGGGAAGTTGTGTATTTCCGGGGGGGCGGTGGAGTTGGTTGATGGGGGGAAGATGAAGTTGTGAGTTAGAGAAAATAGAATAGAATTGTGTATAAATAGATGGTTGTTATGCTCTGGGAACTTGGGATTCTGTGACCACATCTCTGCGAATTCACGTCGCACTTGCCCCTTTAAGGATTGTGCGAACAAATTCGGTTAATTTATCCCAGAACGTTGGGAACAATCGGATTCTCATGCAACCATCGCTCATCAGTAGAGGTGTCCTCTTTTGGTCCCCAAATATGAAGCATTGCTTACTCGCCACAGTCTGGCTTACTCGACAATTGAGGGGTCGCTCCTCTATTTTAGCCCCAAAACCAATCTTCATCTTACTCGTTTATCGTTGGTTTACTCGCCTAAATAATGATGGTGACCTCATACTATCTATCGCCTTGTCACAGGTATTCCTCGCTCCTTCACGCTTCTAATAAATTAAGACAAGATGATTTGACAGGGAAACTCCTATGGTTATACGCCCGGTCGTCGGTGTTTGACGTTCTTTTTGAAGGAAAGGTCGGAAATGGGAAACTTGGATTGAATTCAAGGCTTGGTGGGCCAGTCAAAAGCTATATTTTGTGTTATGGCGCTAGAAGATGCGGGCAAGACGAAGTTGTGAGGGAAAATAGAATTAGTACCGCGTCTTTTGTATAAATAGTTGTTTCTTATTCAAGTTATTCCCCGAGTCAAGATTTGCCTATTTTGTATTAGTCAGAGTACCGAGTGAGGGTGAAATATAAACTTACCGGCGGAGGAACGGGAGGAGCGCTAGATTGGTTTTTGTTTTGTGAATTTGGAGGGGGGGGCTGATGAATCGGCTGAATGATACGTACTTTCACGATGCCTCCCCGGGTCATTTGGAGATCTACGAGCGTTATAGAGATAATAACCTACACCGCTGATAGCAGTCACACTAACAGCAGTGAGGCCGATCAAGAAAAAGATTCTGGATCTTGGTTGAGTCATCGTTTGGTGTTGTGTTGTGTTGTCGAAATGAGGGTGGAGTGAAGAAGTAAAGTAGGAAGAGAGAGGACGGACTTGAGGTTGGTTTTATCCAATGCTTGTGAGCCTCGTTAACTTCGTTTAGCAGCTTCCTCTAAAGAGTTTTATGTGCTAGGTTATTCGAGAAGGGTTAGAGAAATCATACGGAAAGGGTTAAAGGATGAAACAAGATTCTATTGATTACTCTACGCAGATCGTGCCGAGGTTCTGTATTTCTTTGAATGTTATACGGACCATCTTTTCAGGTAATTCAAAATATTTTCCAAGAATGTTTGGAAAGTTTCAAGAAGTGGCTAATACCTAAAAGTAGTATAGTAACAGGGAACTCTCTCTTCTGTGCCTCCTCCCCTTCCTTCAACTCCTCCTAGACAAGCTTGATTTACCTATTTTGTATTAGACAGAGTACCAAGCAGACAGAGACATAGCTTTCTTCTTCTAATGCAGGCCCCAACTTTCCAACCCTATCTTTAAATCCTCCCTTGTTCTCTTCTCTCTATTCTCCTTGTGCTTCACATATGGAGAATTGAGCCTTTTCATCATATCCAAGGTCTCTTCTACCCAGGCCTGGAACTTTGATATAAAATCTGCTACATCTTCTCTCAAGACGTCGAGCTTTTCAGCGGCTGCTCCAAGCTTGTCCTGGGCTGGTGAGTACTTGGATTGCAATTCTCTGAGCCTTTCGGATACTTGCTGGTGGTGAGAGATCCGTAGTGCTAGAGCTGTTGTAGTTGTGGTCTTGTGGTTTCGTTGGAGGACGGCTTGATGGGTTGTTGGCTGAAAGATATGTACTTTCACCTTGCTTCTCAGAGACTTTGGGGAATGTACAGGCGTTGTAAAGGTAGTAATCTACACCACTAGCAGCCGTGAGGCCGACCAAGAGGGTAATCCGAGATTCTTGTTGGGCCATGGTTTCAGTGTTGTTGAAATGAGAGTGAAAGGAAGATATAAGGTGGAAAGAGAAAGGACAGATTTGACGTTGCGGTTTATTCATATTTTGTTTGTACCTGTTAATAACCTGGCTTTGGAAATTTCTTGCCAAGATGTTTAGAATATTCAAGATTCGAGAAGAGTTGGAAGAAACGAGAAATCGTTTTAGCACAGAACTCCAAGTTCCAAAAATGTTTCAATTTTTATAATAATTCTTCAAAAAACGAAAAAACCAAAGTCCAGCCCCAATCCCTCTCTAAAAAACCAACAAAAACTCTTAAAAGAACATCATAAGAACCACAAACGCAAAACAAAACACAACATCAAACCCACCCCCCAAACCGCAGCCCAGAACAAAACCCAAGCCAAAAAAGCATCCGTCTTCTTCGCCTCCTCCCTCAACCTCTTCATCCTCTCCTCCCCTTCCTCTCTCATCCTCTTTATCCTCTCCTCCCCCTCCTCAACTCTTCTCTCTCCACCGCGTGTCCCCGCCGTAACTCCGCCAGTTCTGCCCGGCGAAACTCCGCAAATTCCTCCTGCCGTCTTCCTCTCTCCATCTCTTGCCTAACCTGCTCGATGGCAGGAGGGGAGCCGAGGCATCTAGGTGGCGGCCTGAGGTTTGTAAGGTGGGAGGTGAGGATCGTGGTGGGGAGGGTTTTTAGCCGAGAGGCTGAAAGTGAAGTGAGGTTAAGCGAGGCTTATAGTAGTGTAAGTGACTTTATAGTGAAGTAATTCTTGGTTAGTAGTGAAGTGTGCAGAGGTGAAGATGTGAAGACGTGAAGACGTGAAGACGTGAAGACGTGAAGACGTGAGGGCGTGAAGGCGTGAAGACGCAAAGGTCAAAGTGGGCCCAAAGAAGAAAGAGATAGCAAACAAGCTATCTAGGGTCCTACCTTCCTCATCTTTTTGCTAATCTATTCTTGGTCTGGTGCGTCTGATACAGGAGATCTACATTCACTCACTAAGCAATGGGCAAAAAAGCCACTGGGCAGATTGGAAAATGACTTATTGGGAAACCACTCATTGAAAAAATAATGCTATGCAATATCATACAACAACCTTGAGCTCTAAACAAACCAAACGCTCACAAATACACGTCTTTTTCCATTTGCGCTTACCAATGCATGCCTATACCGAGTACCGAGTACCGAATACTTTCCATTTTAAACCCCCCTTAATTATTTCTTGCATACGCAGCGTCAACTTGTTTCTTGTAAGTGCTCAAAATGAGTTTTCGGTTCAACTTCTGAGCTGAAGTCACCATGTTCTAAAATCGAAATCAGCGCAAGTTCACAACAGATTGAGTAAGCGGTGATGCCACTTACATTTTGAGGTGTCCACTCATCGTCAGCCAAGATAGCTCCCTCGATGATTTCAATACCGGATAATCCACCAGCCTTTCCAGCTTGCTGCAGCTCTTTCAATACCGCATCTTGAACTTTCTGGTTATGTGCCAAGTCCTCGATTCCATCTCCCTTAACACCAATGCTCTCTGCCAACTTCTTCAGTGCTGGTTCCGCTGGAACAATAATAGCAACTGGCTTCGTCTTTTGCGAATCTGCATATACGCAAATGTTTGCAACAACAGTGGCGGATCGGTAGATGGACTCGAGCTTTTCAATGGCGATATACTCACCGTTAAGAGTTTTGACCAAGTTCTTCTTTCGGTCAATGATAAGAATGTGCCCATTCTTGTCGAATTCTCCAATATCACCTGTCATGAACCATCCATCCTTGGTAATGGCAGCCTTGGTCTCTTCCTCATTCTGGTAATAACTTTCGAGAACCGGGGCACCTCGAATCCAGATTTCGCCTTGTGGTTGGGGTTTGTTTGTTGAGAAATAGCCTGCATCTGGGAAATCGACCAGCTTCATTTCGATGGATGCCGGGATATCTCCAAGGGCGGTGTCGGTCCAAGCCAATGGGTCCATGACTGCGCCCATGGCGGTGGTCTCCGTCAAACCGTAGCCATTGATCATAGGAGTAATGGCCATAGAAATGAATCGTTGAGTATCTTTCGATACAGGACCGCCTCCGTTCAAACATATTCGCAAACGTCCACCGGTAGCCTCCTTGATCTTCTTGAAAACCACGGCATCCAATATTTCAGCTCCTGGAAGGCCGTAGGTCATCATGTTTGATTTTGCCCACAATGCACCCCAAAATAGATTGCGGACTATAGGACTGCCAGCATTGACCTTGGCGACAATGCCCTTCTTGATTGACTCCCAGACAGCAGGAACTCCGATGAGAACTGTAGGCTTGAATTCTCTGATATCGCCCTTGCAATTTCTGACTGAGGTGTCGGACAAGGTTTTGGGGTTGCCGTATCCCATAGTACCACCCCAGAACAAAACCGCGTTTTCGAATACATATTCGAAGATGTGTGCGAGAGGTAGGTAGGTTAGGAGACTATCACCAGGGCCCAAATATGGTTCTACGATCACACTAACACCAGCGACTAGAAAAAGTTAGTAAAGTACCTCAGTAGCTACATGGGATTTCTTACTAGAAGCCACCACAGCCTTGTGCTTGATTGGGACACCCTTTGGGGGACCAGTGGAACCAGATGTGTACATGATACAACACAGATCTTCGGGTGCAGGAGGTACTGGATCAACTGGGTTACCTTCACCAAGTTTCCTGAGCTCCTCGAAGCTCATAATTGCCAAGTGCTCATGTGCCTTCTTGAGTTTCTCGATGTTGTCCTGGTTGACCTCGTGCTGGCTGTTCCAAATAACGTATTTGATATCTTTGGCTTCCTTTAGAGGGTTGATGAGAGATGTAAGCAAATGGGGATCGAGGAAGATAGCTTTTGCTTTCGTAGCAACGAGCGAGTGCTTCAGTCCTTCTTCTCCGAGGGTATCATAAGCTGTAACAATTGGCATCGATTGGGATGCTGCAGCGTGTGACGTTGCCAACCAGTGAGCGCTGGTGGCGGCGTAGATGTGTATCCGATCCTCCTTCTGTAGGCCCAACTTTCGATATCCAGCCCCGATTTGTAGAATCAACTTCTCATACTCGGTGAAGGTAATGTACTCGTATCCGCTGAGCTCGAAGTATGTCCATTTCTTATCGATTTCGCGTTCCTCGCCGTCTACCATCTTCTTGACTTTCTTGACCTCTTGATGGGTCTTGAGGAGCTTCCGGGAACCTATAGCTTTCGCATTGCCATAGTACTTGGAGCTGTGCTTGACGACATCGAAGACTGTCTTGATGTCTTCTGCCGGACGATCTATCAGTCCGTTGACAGCTTTGGGATGGCGACGCGGAATCGTCTCGCCCTCGACCTTTGCGACGCCTGGAACTTCGACACTGAAGGGTGGCTTCTTCACGATTCTCGGTTGAACCGTGATGTTTTTGAGAGACATGTTGGGTGGTTGTAATTGTGAGGCCGATTATGGGAAGGCTCGAAATGGGAGTTGTTTTGATGTTTCGCGCTGCAAGAGGTGGCAGGGTATTTAGGATAGCTATGTAGAGTACAAGCAGCTATTTTGTTGAGGAGGGGTGAAGGCGATGACGTTGATTTCGCGAGGTGGCAAAGCCGGAGCTGTCGAGATGGCAACTCTTGGTGGTTGTGATAGAGAGTACTTCTATCCTGCGAGGAGGGAGCGCACAGCGAAAGGCAATGACGATCGCAAGGTTCCGCGGCCACAGCACTAAGCTTAGATGTTACCGTGACATGCATGTCGACAGGCATCATCCATCTGCATCACATCCAATTCGGGCCTGGCCTTCGCCTCAGGCTCCATCATGGTTTTATTCAATTTTTGAAGGCATTCACAACATCGTTCATCCGAATCCCGGAAGCTTATTATTCCAGTGTTGGTTGTCAAATGCAAGACTAAGGCACGGTAGAATAGACTAAACATCTTACCAACTCCATAGCTTCCGTCCTACTGGTTCTCTTACAACCATCGACGTCTACCAACATCCAGTCTCAAGTGAAGGCTGTGAAAGTCTGTTGAAAAGCAACAGCAACTCCCTCCAATGTCTCTCAACATCTTTCTAGGCATGCTGGGAGCTGAAATTGATGACCCCGAAGAAGGTAGGTTGCTCAGCCACGGATATGGCAAGCTCCGGCTAAGTATTTCATTTAGAGTCATTTCTGCTCTTTTCCCAATCCATTCCCTCCCAAGATCTTGGCTTCGTGGATTCAAAAGCCACGGTGTTGGAGTTGGCAGTTGGTGATCGAGATCTGGTCATCCAACAATCCCCAACCATTCTTTCTTCAAACCGAGATGGCGGAACAACTGGTGCAGGTACCTACCAACCGCATATCCTGTTGCTTCAGAGTTTCTCACTGATCATGAATAGTCGTTTGGAAGATTACTCCTCTTCTCGCCTCCTGGATCTCTTCGCCGACAAACATCCTTTTCCAGCATCAAGTGTTGAACAAGGACTCGGCTGTTCTAGAGTTGGGATGCGGCATATCCGGAATCATCGGTCTTTCACTTAGCCTGAAAGTTGCATCCTATGTGTTGACAGACCAGCAATACGTTACAAAACTGATATCTCAGAACCTTCAACAAAATCGTTTACCAACCTCATCTTCAGATAGAATTCGCAACAATCACACCAAGAGCAAAAGAGGCGCTACTTCAATAAAAGACACAACACAAACCAACAATGTCGTCTTTCGACCTCTGGACTGGGAAACAGACGAGGTGACAACCTCATTGACCGGAACCGAAGACCGGCGAAGTTTTGATCTTGTCCTAGCTTGTGACTGTATCTACAACGACACTCTCATCAAACCACTGGTTCAGACATGTATTGATGCTTGCAAGCTCAGAGAGTTGGATAGCTCTAAAGTTGGAAAGGAGCCAACGGTAGTTATCGTGGCTCAGCAACTTCGTTCTGACGAGGTTTTTGAATCATGGTTGAGGGAGTTCATGCAGGCTTTCAGAGTTTGGCGGATGCCAGATGAGAAGCTGGTTGATGGGCTCAAATCGGATTCTGGGTTTGTTATTCATGTTGGTGTTCTTCGTTAGTTAGCAAGTCTAAACATCTAATAATACTGCTGTAAAGAGGCTCGCTCATTGTTCCGCGACCCCTCTTTACGTGAAATTGTATAAAAGTAACTATTCGATATATAGAAGAATCATCTACTTTAGTTCCCAGATACAGTCTAGATGAACAATTTTAATTGTTCCATATTTAAGGGAGTAATGGAAAGGACGAGACGGAAAAAACGTGTATATCTAAAAAACGCCCCTAAAATCTTGGACTAAAATACAAGTAACTCAACTATATGATCAATCAAATATTATGTTTTTACTTTGACAAAATCCTAGTTTTCCTTTCATGATTAACCCCATCTATTAATTTAAATATTAATCTATACTATTGTTTACTACTAGCGGGGAAGTTGCTTTCCTTCGTCACGTTTTTTCGTGCCTGCGTTGACGCGCTAACCGTATTGTTACCGTGCCCCACTAAAATGTTCTCGTACCTGAGCGGAAACTTACGAACGGCTTCCCCTCAACAACAACCTCTATGCTAACTACGATTTCGGCGGTTGATAATCCACGGCTATCTTTTGCGAATCTTCTACGAAGTCGTTGTTGTGGCAGGCGCGTGGGCTAGAGCAGAAGATTGACGAGAGGTACGCCCAATTCCTTTCCTGTCCTCTCCATAAGAAACAACTGACCGACGAACCGTCTGCAGGTACATGTGCGACCATTCGACTTCCCTTCTTTCCGCAGGTCTACCGACAAAACTATACATCCTCAAACCCATAATTTCGAAGCCATGTCGTCCAAGTTGAAAGGATTTGTCGACACGCGTCGTACGGCGACACCACCCACAAACCCCGCAGCGACACCTACGAAGCACGAGCGAGTAGATCGAGCTCAAGGAATGAAAGTTGGACCCAGAAGTGCGCGTAGTCGTGCTAAGCCTCTAGTGAGAGAAGATACGGATTCCGAGTACTACCGCTCGTCAACCCCCAGCCGAAATCGAAGCGTTGATCCGCAACACACCTATGCCTTGAAGTACCAGAGAGGAGAACAATACCTCGAGCCACAGAATGAGCATCCTCCTACTGTTTCGGGCAATCGACGAGACGGAACCGGGTTTGACAATACGATTTCTACGAATTTCGACCAGACCAGGAGTGAAAGTCGTGAAGGCTCTGAATTGTCTCTGCGTGGTCCAATTTTCACTGGAGATATAGATGCAGCTGTAGAGTACGTTCCAGTCGACGATGGAGGTTTTGAAGAAGAGGAGGACGATAATTATGAAAATACTCGACACGCAGATATGCATGTGGATCCGCCTCGACGTCCCGCCCAACAGTCCGCTCCTGCTCAACATCCCGCTCGACCTCTCCATCACAAGGAAAATTTTGCTCAGACAAAATCCGAGGAGCTTCGCATGCAAGAATTGCCAGCTCGACAGGGTAGTGATATTGCTGGACGTTTTTCGGGACCACCAATCCAGAACGTTCAAGCAAGAGCCGAGGTTTTGACAGAGCCAGGACGTAGTGCATCTAAGAAGCGTGGACATTCGCAACATACTCACGAACCTAACAATTACCCTATTCGTTCTTTCGATACAAAGCATACCGGCCGATTTGAGAATGATGGACGAGATGTGGACCCTCGAAATGGAATTTATGACGATGACGTTCCCGGATCTACTTCTTCAGCTCCAGCCGATGAGACTCAAAACAATACAATTCAATCCTCATTTCCCCAGGACGATGATGAGGTTTATAACACAACAGTACCTGACCATTCCGACGAAGATCTCGCCATGATGGACTACGTTGAATTGAAGGCGGAGGATTGGGGTCTCGGTCAAAAAGCGATGGAATTTGATGGAGTCCCGGAGAAAGCTAGCATGGAACAAAAGCTTGAAGCATTGAAGGTGTACGACATTCATGGACAATCGCATGTCTTTTGCTCCATGGCAGACGAGGAATGGGACGAAGCCGGGCACCTCATCATGTCGAAACTCACGGCGCTCATGGGCGACGTTCGGGAAAATCGGAAGAAGAAGCGTGCGGTTGCAGCGAAATACGAGGATATTTACGAAAAGAGAGAGCAACTTGTACGCAGCAAGGACGAGAAGTACGAAGCACAACTTGGTCGGATGAAGAATCGGGGACTAAATGTTCTTCATGATAATTGAAGTAGGATAGGACGTGTTCATTGGGCTTATGGGAATATGGATGATGATTTTGCTACAGACATTGATTATATGTATGATAACGAGAGGGAGCACTGCTTACTTGGGATCGACTATTCATTTGGGAGGGCATCTGGCTTGGCGTTGTAATATACCTATTTGTTGAGCGGTTTTTGCTCTGATATTAATTGAAACTCATTTACTATCTGGGAGTCGTACCTGCTTCATTGAAATTATGTAAGACTGTGTTGTTCAGTGCAACCCATTTTCATTGATAGTGAGGATAGTTGGAAAGTATCTTAGCAGACTCCTAATAGACAATAAAAGTGGCAGTAAATAGTTGCCTTGTTTTCTCGTTGTTCTAACCTTTTATAGCAATTCACGATCATTAACCCAGAGAGATAGAATGGTCGACCTTTATTGTTCTAAATTCTCTGGGTCAATATTTTGAATTATTCTACCTAGGTACGGGTTAATTACCTTGAATTGCCCTGGAGAGATGGAACAACGAGAGAGGGGGCAGGTGCAATCTTGAAGCATTGCAGATGGACAGAAAGTTGAGGCAGGTTAAAAAATGAATAACATTCGAGGAAGTTACGACCCTAAGACTCGCATGTACCTCTTCCCTCGCTCGTCCCACCCCTCGAGACCCTCTCACAACCAAATTACAACTCATCCCACATGCAATCGAAGGCGTCCAGCCGATATCCAACAGATGGTAGCTTCGCGGCGCAAGCGTTCTCTTCTCTTCTTCCTTTTCTCATCAACGCTCAACTCTACAAACACATATAACGCATCAACCCAATAGCCTCATTTGCTCCCCATTCTTCTTCAATCCAACTCCAAACCATTAAGTCCCTTACCGACGCAATGTCAACCCTCTGCCGCGTATGTTCCTATTCCTCTTTAGCGATCAAATATCCTTTGAAACTAACTATCACAGAAGCATGTCCAACCTCAAGAGCAGCAGCAGCACCAACCACCATCCCGATCAATCACCATTAAATTAATTCTCTCCTACGCTCCCAATGCTGAAGATTGGCGCTGGGCCTCCGATCATGCACTGCCTAATCATTATAGGCGGACCAGGAGGGGAATAATCGTATGAAAGGCAACCGAAGACTAGAGTGAGACCACCAGCTCGAGATGTATATCAGCGAAAACTCAGACCAGACGTTGGCACGAAATGGAACTAGCCCAGCAATAGGGCAACCAATGACAGAAGCCTGCAAACCTCGAAAAAGAGGTCTATTTAGACAAAAATCTCTTAATTGAGCAAAATAAGATTGTCCAGAACGTCGGAACCACGACGAAAAAATGGCCAAATTTCGGGTTGCCGAGAACCGGGAAAATGCTTTCGTTGAGCGTTCGGTAACCATGTTGTGAGCGGCCGAAGATATTCGGGGCAAGGCATTGAAGACTAGAACTCACATTGCCCGCCCCTATCTTTGGTATGTGTCTGTTCGTCGATACACTGAAGTCAAGATAAACTATTTAGTTGATGTTTCGTATTTCTCGCTAACACATTTCTCAAGGAGGCGAAGGGCTGCTGGATCCCAAAGCACTAGAAGGTCTTCTTGAATTGGTCGTAATTGACAATTTAAAACCAGCTGGGGGGTACGAGTTGGTAGTTCTTCGGGAAACCACCGGCGGCTGCCAATTTCGGGGCCAGTTGGAGCTCTAATCTGACTAAAATAAGGCATACCAAAATGCCGGAAAGCATGAGGAGAGGATGGCCGGAAATGCCCGGAAGCACGAGGAGAATATGAAGTTGGAGAAGAACTCGGAGATTTGGAAGAAGGATTACCGACAGCATGCTGAGACTACGGCCCAAGGTGCTGTTGTTCTGTCTTTTGCTCGTGGCAGCCATCGTAAGTACAAATTCCTTTCTTATCCCATAAAACCTACTGTTTCGACTCAATTCCCGTTTCCAATTGTGTATTAACTGACGTCATTTCTAGATTCTTCTCATCATATTCGCCATTGCCGGGGCTATGGTTTTCGTTAGCCTTTTTTCTTGAGTATCATTTAGTGTTTGGCTTGGGGAATCCTTTTTTTTGGGGGGGGGGGGGGGTTTGTTTTTTGTAGGCTTGGGAACCCGGAATTCGTAGTGTTTTTGAGGTTATTTTTATTTAGTCTTTGCCCTTCTGTCGTGTCGACTGTTTCTGGCTGAAAAGTGTGATGTTTACTTCTAGGTTATAATAGTTTGTTTAGTACGCTGGGCTTAGATGATTGGCTTTTGTTTTTGAAATGTTGTGGTAGACCTGAGGCTGGTATAGTTTAGTGTTTTATTTGTTTCTTGTTACGAAGCCCCTTGATAAGTTGGAAAAATTCATTTTCTTATACACATTTACTGTTTTTAGTTTATTCAAAACTAGTATTAGATACTAACCAGATGCAGAGCGGAGTATTCAGGTTGCGGTTAGTAGTACGTAAAAGATGCCAACATAGGGCACCAATAACAATTACGTATTTGGTCGAGACGCGGCCTAGGAAGCTCGCAAAATTTTGATGCTAAAGAAGAGAATGTTAGAGGTGACCTTTACACCTTTTGCCAAAGAAGGCTTTCTTTTTTGACCTACCCTCAAGTGATTACTACGAATTTGAAGTTCTAATGTAACGTGGTTTATCATCGAGTAGCGCACTTTTCCCTACTTCACTACCTACCAACTTTGAGACATGTTTTCTCCACAACCAAGCATAGAAGTTCATACTCAAGAAGCACAAATCACCTTAGCTATTGAGGCTATCTGAACGTCTAAAAAACTCAGTCGTCGCTCTACTGCGAAAATCTACAAAGTCCCTAAAACAACACTATAACACTGAATAGCTAGCTAAACTCTTTGTCCCAAAACTAGACCTAATTGTCATAAGTTAAACAAACTAGAGGAGGAAATAATCATTCAATATATACTTGATCTAGATATAAGAGAATTTGTGCCCTAGCTTACTAGCATTGAAGATATAGTGAATTATATTCTTGAATCGCGAGGAGAGGAACACGTCGGGAAGCTCTAGGCACATTGATTTGTACAACGTCAACCAGAGTTAAAGACACATTTTAATTGCGTTTACGACTTTCAAAGAGCTCTGTGCAAAGATCCTGAGCTAATTAGAGCATGGCTTCAACTAGTACAGAATATACAGGCAAAATATAGGATCCAGGACTGTGATTTCTATAACTTCAACAAGACAGGCTTTATAATAGACATAATCTCCTCAACTATAGTTGTTACTCACATAGATCGACGTGGCAGAGGCAAGGTAGTTCAGCTAGGGAATCGAGAATAGGCTACAGTGATTGTTTGTGTTAATAGTAAAGGAAGGAGTGTCCCTCTGTTTTTGGTTGTGAAGGGAAAATATTACCTCTCTAGCTAGTATACCAAAGGAGGCCTCCCTGACGATTAGGTTATTAAAACAACTGGCAATAGATAGACGAATAATAAGACAGGTCTAGAATAGCTTTAACACTTTGATAAACATACTCGTGGTTACGCAAAAGAGCTATATTAAATGCTTGTCCTTGATGGGCATGAGAGTTATAAATTAGCTGGATTCTAGGAGTACTATACAGCTAACAACATTATATCCCTCTGTCTACCTCCTCACTTATCTTATCTTACCCAGCTACTTGATGTTAGGTGTTTTAGTGTACTTAAACATATGTACAGGCGATAAATTAAGACTTATATCAAGGTGTGAGGTGGATGGTAGGCAATAAGTCAATTTGAATCTTTTCAATTCAGTACAGAACTAATCTCTGCCCCTCCTTAGAGGTGCAGGAGAAGTCTCGCTTTATAGAAGCTCCTAAGCCCTAATATTACGTCAACTCTGTTAACTCCGTAAACTCCATCCACTAGAACTGCTCAATTCCTGATTGATTTATAATAGCAGATGAAGACTTCCTTAGATCAGATGAAAAGTCACATGACCTCATGACCTCGTGACCTCCACATATCACACAAGGCTTATATCAACTATATTACTAAGGTCGAGTTCTTTTTGGTATTTCATATAGCTTATAATTAGTTAATAACAACTCAAAATGCTAAATCTAGATTCCGTGGAGCTGGCTTAGTTCCTTTTAATCCACAAGTAGTTATTTCAAAGCTTGATGTCAGGTGACAGACTCTGACGCCTCCTAGACCCCCCTCTATAGACGCTAACCCTTGGGTCTCTTAGACCCCTCGCAACCTAACCGATGCTCTTTTACAGACTACACTAGTTAAAAATTACATTGTACGTTATCAAGGAAGCTTGCTAACCCTGATATTTGAGACAGTTACTGCGCTAGCGAAGGGGACAGAGATGTTAGCTCATGAGGTGACTTTACTGTTAGCTGAACTCCAGACTCTTCGCCAGGCAAATGAAGCCCTTAGCAAACGCCGAAGAGCCAAAAAGACTCGGATCTGGCAAGGAGGAGCACTAGCTGTAGAGGATGCAAATGATATTTTAGCTCAAGAGGAGGTAGACGAGCAGATTCGACGCGACAAGCGCTCTAGGGAGGTTTGCGTAAATGAGGGGCAACCAGGTGGACGACACTGTAGCACTTGGGGGAAGAGTGGTTATAATTCACGTACTTGTCAGAACGTTATTATTGTAGAGGAGCTTCTAGATTTAGAATAGTCTAGTTAATTCAATATGTTATGGTTGAGTAATTTGATGTCGGAGTAGTAGGGTAGGGAAAAGTGCGCCACTCGATGATAAACCACGTTATTCCATGTTTCAAGAAGCCCAAAAAGGAGCCATGCAAAGGAAATCAGGGCAAAAAATAATCCGATGATTGGGGCTCAACCGGGATTTGAACCCGGGACCTGTCACATTTGGTGTTCTCCCGTAGAGGAGAGGGAATAACCCGAAGCAACAATCATACCACTAGACCATTGAGCCAGACTTGCGCAGGTTGACCAGACATAGTGCTATTTAGGGTTATGAAGATCGGGTGAAGAGTGGGGCTGGTGCTACTATTTAGGCACCAGTCGGAGAATTATCGGCTTTTATTCACTAGTGAGGTTTCTCTTATTCTCGTTACACTGAAATTATAAAACAAAACAAAAGTCCTCCAGCGAATATCACTACTCAGCAACAAATCCCCACACAACATCTTCCCAACCTTTCCTCCTTTCGATCGTAACACCCATCTCCAACCCCGCACCAGTAGGTTTCACCACCCCCTCCGCAACACCACTCCTCCCCATCTCAGGAACCTTCAACAACTCCTCATCCATACCCCGTATCTCAAAACCAAGCACCAAAACAGCGAGTGTACCCAAAATTTCCGCAAATGCAAAATTCCTTCCGGGACATAGATGTTTTCCTCCTCCAAATGGGAAATAAGCTCTTTTCTGTTGGCGATCTGATTCTTTCTCTTCAGCTGTTGCGCTTCCCTTAATAGATGGGTCTAGGAATCTTCTTGGGTCGAATTTGGAAGCGGTGGGACCCCAGTTTTCAGGGGATAGGTGGGAGACTCCTGCGGGAATTTGGACGTCGCAACCTGCTTTGAGGAGATAAGTTGATTTGCCGTCGGAGATGGTGGTATTGGTCATGACTCGACGGGCACCGATGTTGGAATTTGCTAGACGGATTGTTTCGCGGTAGGAAGAGACTAGGAGGGGACAGTGGGTTGCGAATTTTAAGATATCGATGTTGATCTTGCGTTTCTCATTTCCAGAACTGGTTTTGGTGATGGAAAGAATCTCTTCTCGGATGAGTTCGGTGAGAGAGGGGTTTGATACGATAAATAGCAAGGCCCAGAAGGATGTAGGTATTGCGTTTGCGGTAGCGACGTGGAGGAGAGCCAGCTCTAATTGTCCAATGTCTACGGGAGCGATTCCGTGTTTTTCAAAACATGCTGCTCTGACTCTTACTAGACTTGAAACATCTGGTTCATGGTGGTTTCCGTTCTTGTAATATTCTGTTAGAGCTGCTTGTATCGCTGCCCTGCCGCGGTAGGCTTTGGGAACAAAGTATGATGGGAAAATGCCAACGATGAGTGATATTACTTGGGCATCGAAATCCCTAAGCCCGAGGTCAGTAAATTGAAATTGAATCCGAGAAAGAGTACTCACCAAAGAGAATCGATAAGACTTGGATTTGATTTAAGTGGATTCTTTGACCCGAATAACGCGTCACTTGTTGCTAATGTCAAAGTGTTTCTCAACCACCGAAACAAGCTATCTGGAGCAAAAGAGTTCTCAATTCCGTTGATAGACACAGCAATGGCATCCAAGGCACTAATGTTAGTTTTGTGAAGACTATCTCCCATCAAGGACTCGTGTATGACTTTGACGAACTCGCGTAGTATATAAGGCTCCTTCTCCGTCGCTGGTCTCTTCATCGGCACCATTGCTTCATCTGAAACCCCAAGCATACGTTGGGCGAATTCAACCATGAAAGGTTCAAATGATAAATCTTTGGATCGAAATGCACTTTGAGACATGCTTGGAGATGTAATAACATATGTTTTGGCGTTGATCATTGGCATGGTGTAAATTGGCAATTTATGTTTGGCACTGCGGGTGAATTAATGATGTGAGAATAGATAAATAGCAAATAGAAGGAGATACCTCAATATGTCAAAATAAGACGTAGAATGTCTAATCATTCCGAGAATGTGTCCGATATATGGCACATTTGGCTTCAAGAGAGGTGGCTCTCGAGGATCTATTCGAACTGACAGCTTTTGCAAGCACAGTAAACCAACAGCAAGAAGGGCAAGGAGAATGGAGGGCATGTATCCCTGGTTAAGAAAAGTGAAAACATTGTTGATAGCCATGTTGGATGGGCTCAGAACCTTCTCCAGAGCGGTAAAAAGTACAAAATGAAGGCGTTGTAGACAAAAGAAATACAAGAGCGGGGATGGAGATGTTGAAGAGACCAAATGAACTTTAATTTGTTGGTGGCTGAATTACTAGTATTTACGACTACCTACGTACGTAGGTACGGCACGTACGGAATGTGGCCATATCCGGTCTCGAAAGGCTGAGCTGAGATTGTGAGCTTTTGGGGCTCGGGGATTTTCACGCTTTGAGAAGAAACCAACAATTGCAACAATTGCAACCTCCCAGCTGACACTTCATTGTCATTCTGATCAGCCAGCCGCTGGAACCGAGCCCCAAAAGGACCTGAGGTGAAGATAAGAAAGGTGTTCGGTAGGGGCCATGTTTATACTTACGCGATGGGGTGAAGAAGGAGGAGACCAAAGGAAAGACAAGTCAAGTTCCACAAGAAACGAAGTTCATGTACTCCGGAGGTGGGTAAAATTGGAAAAGGAAAGGAAAAGGGGAAGTCATTTGGTGGTACAAGTACCGAGTTGGTGGAGCAGGATCGGCCCGCCATACCGGCTTAAGATCGGAGCTTCTTAAAGTGAAGATCGCGAACGCGTCCCACCAGCAGAGCTGCATATCAGATTCACGACAGCCCTTGGGCTTCCCATCCTTCAAGTCTGCATCTTTTCTATGCATTATCGGTAATATGCCATCCTCAAATCCTTCGTCGTCCCGGAAGCGCCTTCGAGTGCAATTCGAGGAGGACGATCTGGATGAGTTGACTCCCGGGAAAGTCAATACCGCGACACCAACATCTACGATTTCGAAGAAGAGGAAGCTCAAGACTTATTCTGCGAAAAAGCCCTATGGCGCTGCGAAGGAAGGCCTGTTTTCAATTCCCAAGAAACTCTCTAAAATGCTTGGGTACGCTCAGGGAACCGACACAGAAGATACAGACGAACTGTCCGGCGAAAAAGATACATCCGAGGTCGAATTGAGCGAAGCCGACGAACCCATACAAGAAAAGAAGGTTGCCTTGAATGCTAAGGGATCTACGAGGAAGCAAAGGGGCGTCAAAGTATCGAATGCGAAATCCCCAATCCAGCAACGGGCTGTACAAGATGATTTGGATAATCAAAGTTCCGACGAAGAGCAGGAGGTGGAGGCGAAAAAAACGCTTCCTCGAAAGAAACGAAGCTTAAATATCGAGGAAATTGCGAAACCTACAAACGCCGAGGAAGTCATCAAGAGACCTCGTGGGCGCCCACGGAAGTCGGACGTATTGAAGAGGGACAAGATACTGGCAAAACAGGCGAAACGGGAGATGTTAAGTAGCGAGAATACAGGGCAAGATAAAACAAGGCGGAAGAATATACCCAGCGAGAATGCGAGTCCGGATCCTTCAAACTCAGATCAGGAGGAACCGAAAAGCAACAATCGGTCGAGAAAGCAAACCAAATCCCGTCTTGAGGTGCCAGACAGGGTACAAAATGGGATCCTGACACCTAGCAGAGGACAACGTGGGCTAAAGCCACAGAAAAGTGTAACTTTCGAACACAATGACAACGATTTGGATTTAGGGTTCAAGGACCTTCCGGGAACCGCAAGCAGCAAGAAATCGAGAGAACTTTCGAGGTTCGGTTCCAGTCCAATAGCAGAAGAATCCAACGAAGAAGATGAGGACGCAGAAGACGATGAAGAGGTAGACGAAACAGCCTGTAGTATATGTTCCAAACTGCATACTCGGAAAGGAAACCAGATACTTTTCTGTGATGGTTGTGACAAAGCCGTGCACCAGAAATGCTATGGGGTAAAAGATATTCCAGAAGGGGATTGGTTTTGTAAAGAGTGTATACCAGACCAAGAGCTTGACTTGATTGACCAATCACATGTTGCAGAACCTGAACCACAGGGTCCATTGGCAGACATTCCCGGGTTTGAGGATCATCTCAAACGCCTGCAACGGGTTTTGCTAGATAGAATGACTGGGCAAAAGCGCATCAAGCTCCGGGGACATGACGAGCAGATGCAAAAGGTGTACCAAGTGGTGGAGCAAACGGTTGTTGCAGGAGAGGGTAATTCAATGTTGATTATAGGGGGAAGAGGCTGTGGAAAAACAACTGTAAGTACTGCTATCATGTCACTCTGGATTTTTCTAACATATGTCAAGCTTGTGGACTCTGTGATATCTGAAATATCTCATGAAAATAGAGAAAATTTCCACGTCGTGCGGTTAAATGGCTTCATTCATACAGATGACAAGTTGGCCCTGAAAGAGATTTGGCGACAGCTCGGTCGTGAGATGGAAGTTGAGGATGATATTGCAAAGGTATACCCCACTCTTCTGTTTCCATTTCACATTATTGACATAATATAGACAAGTAACTACGCGGATACATTGACATCTTTGCTAGCGTTGTTGTCTCACCCCTCGGAAATATCAGAGTCTTCTACAGAGCAAACGGCCAAGTCAGTAATTTTCGTCTTGGATGAATTTGATCTCTTCACAACCCACGCCCGTCAAACTTTGCTCTATAATCTATTTGATATTGCCCAGGCAAGAAAGGCGCCAATTGCTGTACTCGGCTTGACTACGCGGATTGATGTAGTAGAGAGTCTCGAGAAGAGAGTAAAGAGTCGTTTTAGTCACCGCTATGTATATATATCACTTCCGCGAAGTCCTCCAAATTTTTGGGATATTTGTAAGGAAGGCTTGACTCTTGGCGAGGACGAGGCTGGAGATGCGGGCTTTGATTCAACAATTGACGGAAGTGACAAATTTTTGTCATTCTGGAATACAGCGATAAATGTAAGTGATTGCATCATTCGCGCATGTCAATCAGCTAACAACCGTAGGAACTTTACGAGAAGGACGAATCTTTTCAGGAGTATGTGCAGTCCCATTACTTTCGAACTAAGTCTGTGTCGGCGTTCTTGACCTCCTGCATTTTACCGATTGCTACCCTCTCACCGAGAAGCTTCCCTCTCACTGGTAATTTCTTTACGTCAAATACCTTGTCACTAGCCCCGCCCGATTCGAAGCTGCATATATTGCAGGGGCTGTCAGAACTTGAACTTGCTTTACTCATTGCTGCTGCAAGGCTGGATATCATTCTTGATACCGATACTTGCAATTTTGCTATGGTTTACGACGAATATAGTTCTTTAACATCTCGTCATAAAATACAAACTTCAAGCACTGGAGTTAATGCTCTTGGCTCGAGTGCCAAAGTATGGGGTAGAGACGTCGCCTTAGGCGCATGGGAGCGACTTGCAGAGTATGAGGTATTGATTCCAGCAGCCATTGGTGGGAATGGAGGGAAAGAATTTGGTACGGGCGGGCGCATGTGGAAAGTCGATGTAGGACTGGAGGAAATACCAGGAAGTATCGATGGGCTTAGTGGTGTCATGGCTAGGTGGTGCAGAGAGATATGAATCATTCGAATCAGTGATGGAACTTTCAATGTATGCACCCCGACTTTCACTTTCTAATAGCCACTACTGCACATAATTGATGATATAGATGATTGTATGTCGCACGCCATGTCTATGACTCCGCCCTGTTTGTCAGAGAGGTTTATGCGGGGGCCAAAATTCGCCCGACTGTGCTTGACCTGAAGACTTTGAGGTCAGCTGTTGCTGAAGGAAGTCGGTATTTATTACATGGCCGTTGTATCTTACTTCTTGTTTTCTCTGACAGTCCAAGTGGTACTTCTACAATCTCATGTAACATGGAACACCATGAATTCCCGGTTCTGGGGATTTATTCAGCTCCCTCTCTGTTCTCGATGCAAGTTGCGGGCGAAAAATCACACTCTCTCATTCTCTGTGCCGACTATGCAAGTAGCTTTTCTCCCAACCAGTGGCATGAGAACGGGCCATGACCTCGTTTACTTGAAGTGTTGAATGGCTTGCGCTGACTGCAGACTCCCCACCAATTGCAACGCGACATTGGAAATGGTATCTGCAGCATGCGAGCCTCACCGAATAACGAATGCGTATCTGGGAACACAAGCGAGCAAAAGCACTCACATTTTCTCATAAGGCGTGTTGCACGAATCATAAAAGAGCGATAATTGGTCTTCTACATGCAGTCCGCCTCACTTTGATGCCCTCTGGCTGGGCAAGAATTCAATCTATTATGCGGGGGATGAGGCAGCCACCCCGATCTTACTTGTTTTCCTTCTGGGTAAATCCATTGTCCCCACCCTCAGTTAGCTCTTGGTAAATATAAGGAAGGGGATCGGGCTTGCCAATGGTTAAGCCCATATTTTTCAGCAAACTTTGCTGGAATTGTCCCAACGTCGGAGATCTGAAATCATGGACGCGAGCACCGCGCAGATTGCGAATGATGAGTTGCAATGTGTGATTTCTTATGGGGGGAAGATGTTAGCGGCATTTCATCAATACACCACGATTGCGGAACGACTATCTCGTGGATTTGAAGGTACTTGTGGTATTGTCGCTGCAACTTTATCGAGTCTCAGGCATATCGAGACCCTCTTGCAAAACGATGCCCAAGATCTCAAGAATGGGACTGGAAAGGAACTTTTTAGCTCAGAAGGGCTGTCATACACACGCGGCGTTGTGAAAGAAGTTGCCAAATCGCTTACAAAAGCCGAGCAGACAGTCATTGAAGGATGCCTTCCTCGCAAGGAGTTTACGGCTAACAATAGACGCAAGAAGAAAGCAGCTGCGAAGGGGGAAGCGGAAGGGATCGTTTCGGGCTTGAAAATTGAGGAAAAGGAGTTTTTGAGTCAGCTTGAGAAAGCGAAATGGAATCGTATCGATCGCACATTTGAGGATACCATGGACAGACTTTACGACTTACAACTCCATCTTCTCTTAGTATTTCAGGTGGTCACGATTGGCTCTCTTTCTTCAAACACGCAAGTTTACCCCTCAAGCTGCTTGACTTTGGCTAACTTGGTCATAGGTCATCTGGGAAGGTTGACGTGCAAGAGATTGTGACTTTCCATGAACGAGTCCACCGCACCGCAGACCTTGTGGGCATCAAGCTTCCTAAAATTCGGGTCCACAACAGACGACGTTCTTTTAGTGATAGTTATGACAGCGACAGCGATCGCCCGTCCAGAAGGGCGCGTCCACCCCCAAGACCCATAGTTCCTTCAGGACCACCGCCGCCTCCCCCATCAAATTGGAGACTGCCGCCTCCTCTCCCGGTTTCATCTAGGCCACCACCACCTCCTCCGAATGCGAGGCTACCACTTCCTCCACCAGGTCCTCTAACTGCAATCGGGGTGCCATCTCACCCGGCGGTAATTGTTCCTAAGTCACAGCCATTGCAGTCATCTGAAAATGTACGAGTCTTCCCATTCCAATTATCTTATTTCTAGCTGATAAGAATAGGGAAATCCCCCCTCTTACACAGAGAGTCCAAACCTCACAAAGCAAACAGACTCATCTCCAACATCAAAATTGGTAGATGAGAAAAGAGAGCCTTTGGAAAAGTCCACGGTTGTAACCCTGAAGCAGGAATTAGTGAAAAGCGAAGTGGTGATAGCAAAGTATGAACTCTCTAAATTCTCTCGGCTATTGTTATACTAACAACTGTAGACCTGCAACCCCCGAGCCTCGCCTTTTCGCAACTCAGCCCCATTCAATCGGATTCAAGCTCAGATCTTTCTTAAGAAGCAAAGAATCTCTCGCTGCTGAGATGCGTAAAGCTCTTTGCGACACTGATTCGCACCTCTTGGCTTTCATGATCCAGAATTCAGGTCACAGATTGATTCCTCATTCTGCGTTTCACTCTCTTGAATCTACCCACATGAGAACAATTTTGACTCAGCTCAATGATGATACTTGGTACACAACTTATACATCTTTGAATCCCCATGAGAACATGCTTCTACACAATATTCTCTATCCTTGGGTCAACGGAAAGACCCACGAGAGGAACATTGTGGCTCTGAAGGTTGTGAAGGAGCAGATTAAGCCCAATGCGTGGTTGGCTTTGTTGAGAGAGTTACGTCCAAAGACTGGACCAAATCATGGTCCTCCACCACCCCCACCACCAGGTCGTGTTCTCCTTGCTATCGTGAGAGAGCAGTTTGTGGATGGAAAGCCACTTCTTCCAGCTAGCAGCGTTGACAACAGATTGGGTCCTCCACCGCCTCCTGGGCCCCCTAGAATCATAGGTCGGGGTCCACCTCCACCAAGTCAACCAAAATTCCGACCACCGCCACCTGTTTTTGACAATCCCCCAAGTGGCTCTAACAGAATCTATGATATTACCAATCATAACAGAGGCCCTCCGCCTCCTCCGGGACGAGGTCCAATTCCACTGTCTGTTTCGAATGGCATGCCGCCTCCTCCCCCTAGTGCCCGAGTTGGAACATACCCTCCTCCTCCGCCTCCCAGTGTTCCCAAATCGATTCGTGTTTCTGACATGAATGTGTTCACCGATTACGAAGCTGCCATCGCACTCACAAGCTATAGTGAGTACACCATGCGACCATGTGAGCCAGCTCAACCATCCAACCGACGCCCCTGGTTACGCGTTTCCAACACCCTTGAATCCTCTGACAAAGAGCAAGTCCAAGATCGCGTCGACGATTTCTTGGATGCGGGGAAGAGTGTTATTGAAGTCAAAATGCGTCTTACCGAAGACCAAGCAGACCAAGTCACTCGCTTGATGGATGAGTTAATGGCTACTGAGCGAGACTCTCGCTTTGAATGGTGCTGGGTGGAACTCAGCGTCTACGACAACATGGGCGAGGTAAAACTGTTTGCTAATGGACCCGGAACCGTTTCTAGTCGGGCAACGCAAATACATCTCATTGCAAAGCGCAGTCTGAAGCAATACTGCAAACCTTTAGAGGCCTACAACGCATTGATGAGAGGTGTACCACTTTCCGGCTTCTCTCCTCGACCACCAATTGGTGCACCTGGATATTGTCCTCCGCCCCAACTTCCGCTCCGTGGACCATCACCTGTTAGGGAAGTAATTAGGATACGCTCGCGCTCTCGCTCTCGAAGAAGATACGCATCTAGTGATAGCAGCAGCAGTTCTTATGAGAGCGACAGAACCTATTACAGCAGCGACTTCAGTGTCACAAGACGATTGAGACGTAAGCGAGTCAGACGCCAAAACCGGAAATCTGGTCGGGTTGTTGTGTATAATTCCGATGATTCAGATTTGGATGATGAGGAGGATCCCATGAAGATTAATCTGAAACTGAAGCGAGGTGATGATGTCGTTCAGAAATTATTGGAGAGGTGGACGCCACAGGTTGGCCGGGGGAAGACGACTGGTGCTTAAATTCTTACGTTGATTTTTCTCTTCGTTGCTCTGCTTTGATTTCTTGTTATATTGGTGTTTATTTTTTTCTTGTTTTCATCGAAATAATTATATATATGAGTAACGAGATTACGAATCAGTGTTAGTTTGGAATTATATTAATGTTTTCTCCATTGGCTAGCGAGCTTCTTCATTTGATAGCCCTTAACGCGAAGTTCCAAGTCGCTGGGCTTGTTCAACTTTTACTTGACACCATATACTCGTTGGCCCGCATGGAACAGTCGTTCATCAAGAAGAATTGCGAAATGCAAGGGCGACTGCCAACCACGACATCATCCGCCCTCGGGAAATTAGTGATCAAAGCTGCCTCCTGAGCCTACCCTCCCTCCGTGACTCCAAAAACCCCAATATAAGATCAACCATCTTTTGAACAATAATTATAAACCTTGTCCTGCAATTCTAATAAGACGTCTAGCTTTACTAGAGTCGATTTGACGTATTGTCAACTCGTGCCCATAGGAAGGCGAAGGCGTTTCTCAGTTATGCAAAGCCAGTTTCGATTCTAGGACACAAGGTGCTCTCATGAAGAGGTGACGCTGTCAATGAAGGTTGATTTTGTAACTTGAGAAAGCTGAGAATTGATTCAGAAAAGATACCTGGTCCTGTCATTATCCCTCATCGATTCTTATTCATCTATCTGCACTTGAACAAGCCGTGTCCGAAAATGCCAAATTGTTTCACGACATGAGTCTCGAGCGTTCTCTGAGATGTATGTTCAATAGTCATTCATGCAGAAGATAGGAAATACAACAAGGTAGAAACCACACACTTTACCCTCATCGCTTGACTCCTGTCTCGCTCTGCTACTTGAATTTGGATTTTGAGACTTGAATGACCTCGTCGCCAAATGGTTGCCATATGTCATTGACTTCCACAATTTGAGGAATCTCACAATGAAAAGAAACTGAAAAAAAAGATATGAAGAGAATGTGTAGAGAGAGAGAAAATGAGAGGGAAAATGAGAGGGAAATGAGAGAGGGAACCTGGAAGCATAAATTGAGATTGATATTTCGTTGAAAGTAAACAAGCGTAGAAAACATATTCCTCCGCTTTTCATGAAAAGCTCACAAAATTTTGATACACATATTTTCAAAACCATTTTAAATAATAGTTTCCCTTGTTCTCGCAGGAGGGTCGTCGCGCCGGACAGGTTCAACTCTCAATTGTCCTAACTTTTTTGGACAATTTTAAGTATTATACTAAACATTTGGGACAATCAAGTTCAATTGTCCCAAACCATACGGGTAACAGTTTGTGTTGCTACCACCTTATTGGGTCGGTTGGTTATACACGTGACCATTCTACGCCTATGGATGTTTGCTTTTGGGCTTCAACTCTCCCTCTTTTAGAACAATAATGAATCAATAAAAACCTCTTTACAGACGTACGATATACGACAATTATCACAAACCAAGTCGTACCAACAGTTTGGATTATGCTGAAAATTTAGGACAACCATTCAACAGAAGATTACCTCCATAAGTGAAGTCGGTGCCGCTTTTACCAACCCTGTCACTGGCGCAACCCCCAAACGCGACTGCCCCATCCCATCAACATCCTTGAACTCACTGTACTTAGGTTGTACTTGCATTGCCTCGACCAAAAACCCCAAAACTCCACGGACCATGTTATTTTCCCACAAATATTATCTAACATGTCAAATCCCCAGGTGTCGAAGACCCGAAGTTTAAGGGTTCCCCCGCTTGGTACCTTCAAACCGGTCACCGCATCTTCTTCCACACCCCTCCCAGGTACTTCGAATATCGCCCTCTTCCTTACGAACATACGACTCTTGGATCTGGACTTGAAACCCGACTGGCCAGACATAACTGCGAAGACTTTCTCGACCAAGGACGCCCAGCAGAACCAGAAGAAGCGTGTGCAATGTGTCGAATGGGCCCTGTACCAATTGTTTGCATTATGGGATCCTGAGGAGACGCAGAATGTTTGACCTCCTGTTCAATTATGTGATTTATTGGTATCCTAACTCTTGGATAGAAACTACAGCCATTCTTTCCCCCCCTCGAACCTCTACAATCTCTCAACCTCCGCGCGGCACTCTTCCGATGTCTCGACCAAGCGAAGAAGAACGGCGTATTGGGGAGGGATATAGTGTTGAGGAAAACCATGTTAGACGAATGCAAGGGCGAGAGACTGGAAGAAGTTCTGGCTGTATTTTCCAACGCGGTTCTCAAAAAAGTGCTGCAACAGGCCGGGTCGCCAGAACTGGACGCCATTGCGCAGCAGTTAGCATACGAAAACTTCTCATATTCAGGGGAACGGGGTGTGTTGTCGGCGTTGATATTGGCGCACAAGGCTTCTTTGAAGGCGCATTTGGGTCAAAAAGAGAATTCTAGGGCGAAGTACAAGGATTTTTCTGAGCTTCTCAGCCTCAATGAACGCCGGATTACTCGACGACAAGAACAATTGAAGGAGGTGCTTGCGGAACGTGGGAACCGCGACGATATTTCGCCAGCAGATATCAAATATTTCCAGAATCAAGTACAGAAGAATTGGTCTGGCAGCGAGGAATGGCTTGGAACTATATTCTACGGAGACAGCAAGGTCGGAGAGGATGGCCTTTTGGCAGCTAGATTCGATAAAGTCTGGAAACATGTGGAGGGGGGCAGTATTGGAGATGTCGAGGGAAACGGTAGGGTAGGTTTGTTGGAGCAATTGGATGCTCGGGTTAGAAGTCAAGAGGATCGGCTGGCGAGATGGCAAAATTTCAGCAAAGGATTGTCGACGAAGACCGGTAAGAATTCCGTCCACTTCCTTCCTCCCTCTATTATCTCAGATATTGTGGGACAATGAAATTCATCCTTCTAAACGCTCTGGGGGAATGAATGTACTTGTTCTAAACCTTTTGCCACATTACTTACAAAGGCAGGTGTACCAAGAGAAAAGCCTGAACCTTCGGGGGAGAAGAAAAAGATAGATCTCGATTTCAACCTCCACCAAACTATTCAAATCAGCCATAACGGTTCAGGGCAAGCCGTCGAGACACGCAGCGCATCTTTGGAAGAGTACACGCAACTCATTAAAAATATGCGAAGCGAGATTACAGACATTCGTAATCCTCCAGTGAAAAGCAGTGCTACTCGCCAAAGCCTAGGGGCACAAAAACGGAAGTCACTTCTAGTTCCATCAGCAGAACCCTCTTTGGAAGAAAATAAAGAAGACGACGATGATTGGTCATCTGCGAGCGATATTGAGCAATCCTTCCCTGGCTATGGAAGTCAGGCTACAAAATCCATCTCTCGCACTCCGCAATCCGAGGCGCCACCCCCGCGTGAGGATTCGGGGGAAGAAGCCATAGATGGAGGAAAACAAGTCGAGGAAGAGGAAGTAACGTTGGTCGCTGATGACACCATAATCGCAGAACGAGCACTTTCGCCATCACCACTTCCTCCTCTTCAGCTGCAGACCCCGCCTCGTCGACTTTCACCACCCCCAAAACCACAACGACTTGATACGGAGTCTGATCTTGCAAATCAAATTCTGAACTCAATGTCAGCTGTCTCTCCTTCGCCCAAGAAGCCACGGCATACATTATCGTTAGCAGAACGCACCCGATTATCAATGTCACGAACGTCTCACTCCCAAATCTCCGAACTCCATGATGAGTATGATATCCAGGATCTCCCCCGTCTATCCATTAAACCAAGACCATCACTTGCGCCTCCAATCGCAGAGGAGGAATCGGATTTACACGCGGGATTAATCGAACGCACTCGGAAAAGCATGGCGGGGTTCGAAGCAGCACAGAAGAAGGCCCAGCTTGCTCGCAGAAGGAGTGTGAAAGATGCAAAGAAAAAGGCGAGAGAATCGACCTATTTCCCAAAAGTGGAGGAAGAAATCATAACTCCGGATATGAGTGCTATTGAGTTGATTGAAGGCGATCCGGATTACGAGAGTGTATTTAAAAGCAGGCCCAAGATCAAAACAAGTCCAACTGTGAGCCCTACAAGGGAGATGGACGAAGATTTTGAGTGATTGCATGGGCATAGTTTTAGACCATCCACAATCAAATTGAATATCTCTACCATTGTTCAAATATACCTTGGTAAATGTTTAAACTAGAAGATTGCTATAAGCGAGAAGAGGGAGCAGTAGATGAAGTCATCATTCTTCTCTCGGCGCTAATGCTACTTATTTGTTGCTGGCACTTTTTCCCAAAGAAGTTAGGTGGTCATTCAAATGAAAGTAGCCGATTGGATGGCCGTAAAGGTGCCGTAAAGAATCGACCACAACTTTTTAACAAAATCATAGAGAGTTTATTGAAGTCAATTTTTGACTTTGTACAATAGCTAAATGATTTCTTCATATTTTTACGAGTTTATATCAACGTTTAGCATAGCGTGGTACGTAGAGGCAAGATACCCCGGATTTCGGGATGACGAACCGATGCCTCGGCTCACCCCGCTTTAACGTTCAATTAGTAATCACGGCTTACTCCATCAGTCTTTCATCGCTCTACTATATGTTATAATACCAATATTTTATACTTATTCCTCCCTTTCAAATTATTTAAAATTACCAAGTCTATGACAAAACCAACATCTCCTCTCCTTAGTAACCCGGCTTTTAAATCATATACTCTCCAAACAACCGGAATCCCAGTGTTTTTCCACAACAAACTTGTCCCCACACCTACGATGTCACCACCAAACTTTACTGTTCCACCACCAGATATCCCGGATGAAATCAAAATCTCATTCCCCTCCCCAAAAATCCTACTCATCACCATCGACCGGCCTAAAGCTCTAAACTGCATCTCAACACCCATGCACTGGGCCCTCCACAATCTCTACCTCTGGCTCGACAATGAACCCTCACTCTTAGTGGCTATTCTCACTGGAACCGGGCGTGCCTTCTGCGCTGGTGCGGATCTCAAGGAATGGCATGAGGGAAAACAAGGCTCTTCACCTCCAGGAGGATTCGGAGGCTTGAGTAGGAGGGCGGGAAAGAAAGTGGTGATTTGTGCTGTCAATGGTCTTTGTTTCGGGGGAGGCTGTGAGATGATAATTAATTCCGATCTGGTTATTGCGAGTGCAGATGCGGAATTTGCTCTTCCAGAGGTTACTATAGGGGTTGTTGCGTTGGCGGGGGCGTTGCCGAGGTTGGTGAGGACTGTGGGACGGCAGAGGGCTATGGAGATGGCGCTTACGGGGAGGAAATTGAAGGCTGAGGAGGCGAGAAAGTGGGGGCTTGTTAATAGTGTTGTGGAGGATGTTGTTGGGGAGGCATTGAGGGTTGCTAGGAGTATTGTGGGGAATAGTCCGGATGCTGTTATTGTTACGAGGGAGGGGATTAAGATGGGGTGGGAGGGGGTGGGTGCAGAGGAGGGGACGAGGATTTGGGGGGATAGTTGGTATAAGAGGATGGATGGGGGTGAGAATATGGTAGAAGGTGTGAAGAGTTTTGTGGAGAAGAGAAAACCGAAGTGGGTGGAGAGTAAGTTGTAGCTTAGATTTCTTCGAGGTGTTGTGTTTATTTAGAATTAGATTGAGGTGTTGGAGATACAACTTGATGGATTTTAGAAACATGAATTCTTACTTTGATTTATAACCCGGTGACTCGAACCCCGGACTCATTTCCGGCTGCAGTACTTTACTTATGAGTCCTTTACCTAAAATCTTTCTCTTTCATGCTGAGAATTGCTTTGTAGAATAATGTATTTAATGTTGCGGTATTTAAACTTCACTAGGTTTATCCAGGCCCTTCGATGTTTGGGATTTGAGGGCTATATCTACAAGAGTTTATGTAGAATATATCAGTCAAAGTATATTTCATTGCCGATTACCCGTAGTTGGCTTCAGTTTTCTATGAATAGATGAATAAAACACTTCTAATGGATTATTCACGGGGTAATTTTGTGAAATTCCAATGATTCATACAACCAAATACATATGTTATTAATAGTAGCCATAATATGTGAATCACAGAACTTTAGTTTGGTGGAATGCGGAAGTATATACTAAGTTTAGTCAAGGAAGTCACCTGTATCCCTCTCTTGTAGATCACTTAAGACTGGATGGGTATCCAGGTGGAACTCCTATAGAGTTTATTCTACTAGAAGATTACACAGCTGCTGAACACTGTTCTTTATATATTGCGGCGGAAGAACTTTAAAATGGAGAAAGAGAGAAATGAGATACGAGGGTTTCTTTATTATCAATGTTAGGTGAAGTTGGTTTAAAGTTTTATAAATTGGTTAAGATTTATGTTGGGTTTGTTGCTCTTGTTGGTGAGTTGCAGATGATTCGTTAACTACAGTCTTGGGAATGACTTGTATAACACGTTAAGTCTTTACTACATTCAGTAAATATTAAAACAAAGAAATTTGTTATTTTTACTCACCATATATAAAGAAATATTTTTAGTACTATAGTTTCTTGAGAGAAAATTCAAGACCCCACTGAAAGGGCGTTCTATATATACTAAACTAGGCTCTTTCTAAGCTAATTACTCAATTACTTAATATTAAAGTAATTAAGTTAAAAGACTCTAAAAGCTTAAATAATTATAATTTAAGATTATTTAAGTACTTTTATGTAACGAAACTAACTATCTGACTAAGGTAACTGGTCTCGAAGGTCAGTATGTAGTAAGAAGTAGAGATGCGCTAGGTTATTCACTTGGAAGTGAACTCGTTACTTGTATCAAAGATGTCAAACAAGATGATAAGATTGATAAACTAAGTTGAGCACGAAGCTCCTATCTAACAGCAGAAGTGCCAGCCTTATATAGAACCTTCGTTCTCTGGATCCTGCGCCTAAAAGCTCCAGGAGCTTAGATCCCAAGACCCCAAGTTCCAACAGTCACGTGCCTTTATCTTGACTATAAGAAATCCTTGAATCGTTTAGCTAGCCTAAACGATCCCAATTTACTATAAGGGTTGCCGATGTACTTGTCCTATCAGAATGCCGTCTGGACTTCACTTTATCACGTGCTAGCACGTGATTCGTGCAACTGGCCACAACATAAAGGAATATACCAAGTTACTCCCTTGTACTCATTTAACATGTAGGTGCAAAAGAGGTCTTTCACATAAGTAAATCCTCCGCTGCGTCAAAGGCCTCTCGAGTAATATGGAGGCTATCTCTCATACGTTTAGGGTGTTTATTAATGTGATAAAATGCTTTTATTGTGCCTCAAAATCCTTAAAAAGAGGAAGAGGGAGGTTGTATTTATATACATAAAGCTGTGATTCTAGAATATTCTAGGTCACGTGTATCAATTATACTGATTCTAAGCAATTCCACGCCACAATTAATTAATTTATCTATCCAATCCTCTCCCCTGAACTTTGAAGTGTTGAGGCGTTTTAACGTAGTTGTTTTAGTAGTAATTTATGCAAGAGAAGGCTCCTATTACTGCCACAATACTCCCAAGTTAGTGGTTGCGAGCACGTATCCGACGTCTCTTAAGTAGCGTGCGCATGGCGGTAGTGGTGGAATAGTAGTAGTACTAGTACTAGTCGTAGTAGGAATAAATATATTCAAGGAATATCTAAACTTTCGTCTTTTTGTTAAAAGATAGATAATTACTCTTTTTTATTAGTGCATATCTTTTATATAGATATTCAAATAAATAAATAAATATAATAGCATATTTAAAAGCTTACGCCAAACAATCTAGCATATCTAAAAGTGCGGCATATTTAAATATAATGGCATAAATTTAAGCCCTTTTTAGTGGTGAATATTTAAATATTCCATGAAAAAGTGCAATCCAAACAGGCCCTTAAGTTGGGCGGTTCAGCCGGGTAGGCGTTCCGCCTATGCGCACGAGTACAGCTACCTCGGTGCTGCTCCCCATTTATACATCCGTAAGAATAAATGAATGTTCTTAAACGGATATTCGGCTGGGTAACTTGAAATCTGGCACTGTAATTGTTCTGTAACTCGTTGATTTGGTTGAGTATGAAATACGCATGGATTTAATTATACACATGGATTTAGTTTACTATCAAATACGCATGGATTTCTTCGCATTTTTTAATCTGAGTTCCTGAGTAAGCTTTCTAAGTAAGAACACAGTGATTCCCCAGAATCATCAAGTACGCATCATTTACTGATAACCCTTCAGACCTGTGAACTATGTTTTTCAATAAAAATACATCTATTCACGCAAGACAAGCTATTGAAGCTCAAAATCTTTCACTACACTAAAGGATCTAGATACCTCGTAAATTAGTGGCATAAAGATTTATGCATATGGTTGTCCATTCAGTGTTTTAATACTCCAATAATTCTCAGTCCTTTAAGCATGAGACCCTGCCCTGAAAGGTTGAAGGGCTGTGAGAGCAGGTATTTATAGACGCCAAGCCACGCTAGCGTGGCACTAGAGTAGTCACCTGATCGACCTTCTTTAAACCCTGTTCATTTAAGCAAGAAGATATTGAGGTTTTAGACTACCTAGACGATCTCGGATAATATTTTCAATTCCTCTAGACTCTTTCGTACATACGTTCATATCTTGGTAAGTAATCCATCAGAGAGTATGACCAAATCTCTCATTATCAGAGAGATGATTTCACAGATACTGGCATAATTTTCATCCACTTTTCAATTACCCCTAAACTAAACAACTATCAACTCGCTACCACCACCTGCTTTATCCATCTAGAACGGGCAGACCACAACACTATCCAAACTCTCCATCCACTTTCAAAGAACGCAATCATCAACATGTTGACCATAGGCCTGTCCTCCCCCATAACAATCATCAATCCTCTGTCCATAAGCCCTATTTGAGCAACCATTAGCATCCAGGCTTCCTCTTAATTACAAAACGGGAAGAAAAGGGAGTGGCACTTACCATTTTAAAGCCAGAACCTAGAATATCAAGATCTCTATACTTACTGGGCAGCCCCCCTCTTCTCGGTAGGAGTCTTGACGGGTTTCTTGTCATCAGTGTGTTGCTGCGGATGATCTCTGAGTCAGTATTACCATTTCTAGAAGTATGTTTGAGGAAAAGAGGCTGAAACGGAGCTGTGGGAGGAGGGAGTGAAATGTCTGAGTAGGAAATAGTGTCTCAATCCTCCCAAAACAACCTGAAAGAGGGAAAAATAACTTGGAGAATACCCACCCCATACGCCTGTGCTGCCTCGCGCTTGGAAGCCTCTGGATTGACCTTGGGATTGTCGTCGGTGTGTTGGCCGTAGGCTTGAGAGCGAGCTTCAACACTTGGATGGGTGTGATCGTCATCGGTATGCTGGCCATAGGCTTGGACCGGAGTACGCTTGGAGACTTCTGGATTGACCTTTGGGTTGTCATCGGTGTGTTGACCGTATGCTTGAGCGCGCTTGGAATTAGATTGATCGACTTTAGGATTGTCGTCGGTGTGTTGTCCATATGCTTGAACAGGTACCGTAGGAGTGCGCTTGTCGGCCTTTGGGTTGTCATCAGTATGTTGGCCATATGCTTGAACAGGTACCGTGGGAGTGCGCTTGTCGGCCTTTGGGTTGTCATCAGTATGTTGGCCATATGCTTGAACAGGTACCGTAGGAGTGCGCTTGTCGGCCTTTGGGTTGTCATCAGTATGTTGGCCATATGCTTGAACAGGTACCGTAGGAGTGCGCTTGTCGGCCTTTGGGTTGTCATCAGTATGTTGGCCATAAGCTTGAACAGGTACCGTAGGAGTGCGCTTGTCGGCCTTTGGGTTGTCATCAGTATGTTGGCCATAAGCTTGGACTGTATCCTTTGGAGTGGGGATAGCGGTTGCCATTGTGCTCAAGAGAGCAATGCTCATAGAAAGACGGGAGAAGAGCATCTTGAAACGAGTATTTATTGGGGATCTTGGAGGTGTTTGCAAGTGGAGGAGAATGAGAGAGAGGTAGTTGTGTGTGTAATGAGTTTCGAAATGATGTTGGGGATTGGGCTTTTATACTTGGAGAAAGGGAGGAAATAATAGTAACAGTGACTACTAGTGATGCTCGAAACACTACGAAAGAATCCGGAACCATATTTTTAGTCTCTCCATGGATATTTCCTCAAGGTTACTCCGAATTCTAAAATCCTTTTCATCCCCATTGGTGTATCTAGAACAGCGAAGCAGCCCAGGGAAAGTAACATTTCATCCAGCCCGACAACCAATTCACGAAGTAGGACCGATTATATTGATCCTCTTTGACAGGCATCGAAAATACTTCGCTTAGCTAGGTAATTTCAACACCATCTTCAAGAACAACAGCATGAATTCTCACGCTGAGCCGCTTCAAATATGTAGATTGATTCTTGAACCTCACACGGCGAATCATCGCCAACGATAGCTACCAACTTTTATAGACGAGATGAGATGTCTTGAAGAAAAGAACCGAGCTCACAAAAGAAAAATACGTTGCCTTTCCCTGAGGTTGAAATCGAACGAGAGGCGTAGTGATTACTAAAAACCCATGCAATTTGAAGACTTAGGAACGGCAGAGAGTAGACTAAAGTTACGTAAATTTTGTTCAGCCCATTTGTGCTTTTCCATCCCTTATACCCAAATAGGTCACCTCCGTGCCCGTAGGTGACGAGCGAGAGTGAAAAATCAAGATATCATATCAATACTGTAAGCGCCAATGATTCTCGTTTGGTACAGGCTAAATTGACGTTGCACTGCAAAGTATTCAACTTCCAATAGTGGCTGTGTTGCTGTCAAGAAAACGTGATGAAAGTAGCAAATTGCAAAACACTGGCAAACGGTAAATCCTTGTAGAGCTTCATGTACCTCATCGGGCCCGAAAGTGATGCTGACCACTCCCTTGAGTAATATGCGGTAAAGATTTTAGTTTCTTGCGGCAGTGGATTTACTCAGAACACCGTTCATCAAAGAAACACAACCTTTACAACTTCACCACTCTATCAAACCACAATGGCAAAAAACGAACGAATGTCGTCGGAATCTGAATACCAATCCGAAAACTCAAATGACTTCCTCCTTGGAGAAATCCATTCAAACCTGAGCAGAGAAACTAAGAATTGTCAAAGAAGACTTGCTATTGTTCTAACAGTAGTAAATCTTCTCGTATTTGGTATAACTTGTTTGGTATGGACAAGTCTTGTTTTTAAAAAGCAAGGTACACTTGAAGCACAGAGGACAGTATCATTCTACTGTAAGTTTTATAATCGACGTTAAAACAATTGTTGACAAATGATAGCACCTATTCTCGATAAAGACATCCGCATAGATTTGGATGAATCCACCAAAAACCACACGCTTTGGGGTGATGATGAGAATACCTCAATCTACATCCAAGACCCAAGCCCCGAGGTTGACGCCGCATGGAATCATATCGCCGCAGATGCCAGTCCCATTATAACCGTAAATTCAGAAGAGGCAATCCGACTTGGACGAGATCCTGATGTAATTGTCAAAGCCCCAAACGACTGGGGGTTTGGCGATGACGCCTACCCAGCTCAGATCGATGTATTCCATGAAATCCACTGCTTGAATATGATTCGCAAAGAGATGGTATGCCCCAATCTCACAAACCCCGTCTCGAGATTGACTGACAAGAAGTTGAGTGGTGGGATCACTACTTTCGACCAAAGTTTGGGAATCCAGAAAACGCCGATTATCTCCATACTCGCCATAAACGGCACTGCCTTCGAATTGTTCTCCGTACTCTCATGTGTCACTCAGACGTCGATATTGTGACGCACAATTGGCGTCGAGGAAGCTATCGTCCGATTGCTGACTTCGACAACCCCCGCAAATGTCGGAACTTCGCTGGTTTGCTGGAATGGAACAATCGCCATGCTGTCCAAGATGACATGGAAAAGTGGAGAAGCATTAAGCGTCCAGATAATGCGGTGATCTTGCCCAAACCAACGCCAAATTTGTATACATCGGAAGAGAGTGAAGAATGGATCAATGGTGTGTGAAGCGATGGGCGTATTTGGTGGTTGGGGTTTCATGGTAATTTCTTACTATTAATGGTCAAAATTGAAAAACTTCTCATAATATGTCCCGTATTTCGTTTCTTGATGTCGATGCTATTGTGACGAGAAGAAAAAGGATGGAATAAAGTTAACGTACGTGCCATCAAACGCCCTTGGAACTGCTATTTTAAAATTCCACTAATCAACTCCCTCCCATCTTTCCTCTATTTCCAACAGACTTGGATGCCATGTGTTTTCCTAGTCTGTTGTCGGCCAATATTTTTAAGCGGGGGCCCCTTTTCCCAGAAACACCGAAGGATCAGCCACCCGAGCCGCAAAATACACCCTTGCATTGCAACATGCGGACAAGTCACTTCCATCCGTATGTTACTAGTGATAGAAGTCCTCGTAATTGGTTCTTTGCCAAGCGTGACCCCAAGTACCAACGGTCCCGAAGTTACATTCCGATACTTCATCCGACTACATGCATATTTCTATCCCCCTTCCACGTTTTGGCCACATGGAGAAATTTCTCTGACTATTCCCCTGGATTTATCTTGCAGCACGTTTTTATTACTTCACATTTCATCATATTTAGGCACCAGAGTCGTGTCTGGTTCTTGTGCACCAATTTATGCATGCGTTCCTTCGGTGACAAACGATACCAAAACTCTTCCCTGTACCAGAATTGTACCAAAATGGGGAAATAATAAATTACTAATAGATTCATGAGTGAGGATTGAGGGATCAAAATGGGAATTGAAGAGATAAGCGAAAATGACCAGGTTTCCATCTCTGCCCACAAATATCAATCCCAACATGTGCTTTTCCTTCCCTCTTTCTTGACGCTCTGGTTTCTCGACCTCTTTTCTCATATCGCTATTCTTGGAAATGTACCGAGTATGAGTTAAAAGGAAAAGAGCCACACTCCAATGGGATATTCAGCGGTTTCAAAGGACGAAGAAGGGGAGGATAGCACATACCAGGTGAGTTAATTATGCCCAAGTACGAAGAAACTATTAACAATCCCGGAACAGGAGTCCTATTCACAATTCCAGGCAGTACCTCGAGTTTGGGGAATCCGAGCAGTGACAGCCTTCAACATAATTCTATTTCTGGCATCGCTCACAGTTTTCTACAACTCTTCAAATCCATTCGGAACTCAAAATTGGGCTCTTGAGCAAGTTTCGTTTTATTGTAAGTTTAGATCACGACTTTCGTTTCTGTTTCAAGTGTAAAAGCATTCACAAAAGCTGATATACAAGAAAATAGCCCCACTTTTCGATCTCCTCAAAATTCCTTTCGTGGAGAAAGTAGTTCAAGGAACATTATTCAATGAGAACGATCTCCTACTAAGAGCCGATCCGTCACCAGAAGTTGACGAAGCTTGGTCCAAACTCACCGATGTGGGGGTTGTAGTCATAACAGGCGACGAAGTTTCAAAGCTGGGTAAAGATCCTAAGAGAACCGTTAAAGCACCAATTTCCTGGGGTATGTTGTCTATCGATCAATGCCCACAAGCTATACTCCCTCTACAAACTAAGTCCAATTTTGATTTTGAGCTACGCTAACTAACCTCATAGGCTACGGAACCGATGCCCACCTCGCACAACCAGATGGACAACACGCACTCCATTGTCTAAACGCAATACGAAAATACGCTTACCGAGAACACTATTACCCACTTCAAACCACCTGTCCCTCAAACACCACCACAGCAAGCCCACTTCAATCATTCCATCAAGCACATCTGTCACATTGTCTCCATATTCTCCTCCAAACCCTCACTTGTGATTTCAGCACGGATATGATCACCCATAACTGGATGGCTACCCAAGATTTCCCCTTTCCGAATTTTGCAATTAATAAAAAGTGCAAAGATCATGGTGAAATTCTGAAGTGGCAGGAGAAAGAGAGGATTAGTACTGAGATGTGGGTTCAAATCTCAGAGATGGGACCGGGGAAAGAAACGGGTGAGGTTGTTATGGAACTTCCTCAAAAATTAAAAGCTTGGAGTCAGAAGGGTGATGTGGATGCACAGGCGGAGGGAGGTCATTGATATGTTTGAAGCTTTATGGAAATTTGCCTGTAGAAAACCCGCAAATACGTGCCAATGGGGTACCAAATCTCCCCCTTGCTTTGTGGCCCTTTTTTCTTCGATATGGAATTATGAATAGATTTGTCGACGTCTAAGCCCTGCTGCATTTCGAGGAAAAAAGTGTAACTTCACAATATTTCTCCAGACTTTGCATCGTATTCATATCTGTTGCTACAACCTGACTGGGCTGGTTGCGTTATGCACGGACTGCACGTGACCATTCTGCACCTATGGATGTTTGCTTTTGAGCTTCAACTTCCCCTCTTTAAGAACAACAATGAATCAATAAAACCTCTCTACAGACGTACAATATACGATAATTATCACAACCTGGTGATACCGACAATATCCAAGTGTGCAATGTTTTTAGTAAATATCAACGTAGTAGCCAAATCAACGTCCTCCCGCTTAATGGTAAAATAGTGTAGTCCTGAGTCAACTCATGAACCAAGATATAAATCTCTGTGATCACGCAACAGCTTGCCCATACATTTCTTCTCAACAAGCGGGAGAATTCAAACTGTTAAAGTGCATTTACCCCGTTGAAAATGTAACTTGGGGTGCTTGGGATCCGAAGTAGTATCCCGACACTCCGCATCATGTACGCACGATGCATATATCTGGGCCGTCGTAACATGCATATGTTCAATGAAATGTCCGAGTCTAAGTTAAGGCGGGGGCCGAAAGCATGCAGTGACAACGCTGCCATGTTCAATAATTGTTAACGTTTCGCGTGGAATTGAAAATAAGCGAGCCGTTGGCCGCAGAAAGATGGGCCCAGCGTCCTCCATCGCTCTTCGAAGCTTCAACTTCTACAATGTGGTTTTTGAGAAAAAACCCGAGCTTTCGAGACAATATGGAAGAAGTAGATAGTAAGCCTCCCGAGCAGAATGGCTATAGACCGTACTCATAATAACAGGCGACAAAAGCGATTCACCTCTCACAACTCGACTTCTAGAAGACGTTGAATCCACAACATCCCAACGAAAGACGAACTTCTTACATCGAAAACATCCATTCTTTCTCCTTCAGTTGCTCTTAATCATCACCTACACTCTTGCATTTTACCTCCTCTCAAACTCAGGATCTCACCTTACCAAACCATCAGAGAAACCAAACTCCTCTTTTTCTCCCATCGAAAAAGATCTCCAATACACACCAAAACTCTTCCAAAAACACGGAAACAAACTCTCCCCCTACGCCCAACCCCCCTCATCCTCAACATCAAAAGCCTGGTCCCATCTCCTCTCCGGAGGAAACATGCGCATCCACTCCTCCGAACTACCTCCAGACACAACCTCGGTCCCCTTAGCAGACAACTCAGGTGACTCCCTAGCAAAAATGGCCTTCTACCACGAACTCCACTGTCTTTTCACTCTCAAAACGCATATATATCCATCGCATTACTATCCCAATGCCAGCTCATCCTTTTTTGAAGAGGAAAAAGAGCATTTGGAGCATTGTATTGAGTGGATACGTGTCGCTGCGATATGCAGAGGTGATACGACGCTGACACTCTTTGAATGGGAGGATGAGAGATTGGTTACTAAATATCCGGTTCCGCATATGTGTGTGGATGAAGAGGCGCTTCTTGGGTGGACGAAGGAGAAAGGGAGGATGGTGGATATTGATGAGAAGGGAGTTTTGGTGGGACCAAGTGGCGAGGGATCGAGATTGCGGGGCGGGGGGTGAAGTTTCGGTGAAGTTGGGAGAACCTGGTGTTGTTGATTTTATCGAAAGAGGGAAAGTTTCGTACCTGCCTACCTAGCTCGTTGTTCCAACTTTTTAGAGTAATTGAAGTCGATTGTTCCAACCATCTAGGTTAATATTTCAAAATGCTCTACGTGTTTAGGGAAATTTACTTGAGATAGCTGGAACAACGAGCTCTACGGCCGCAACGACTATTTGAAATCTTATTGTAGTATTGTCTAAAGTTTTCATGTCCATACTTAAGAAATCGTACCTTCATCACCCTCAAATCTTGTTCTTTCGCGGCCAAACGTTCAGGTGAGCAAAAGGGAATAAGTTGCGGAAAAACATGGTTCTGATGAGTAGAAATATTTTGGCTTACGGGGGACGCCATCAGACTATGGGGACTATAAAGCACTATGCCTTGTAAAGTGCCCTGAAGGCTTCTGATACGCGAACCTCCCTGTAAGAGGCGTTGATACCCTGAAGTTGTAGGGGTAAGTGAGCCTATTAGGATAGCAACTGAGCTCTAATTTATAGGGATATTTACTAAAATACAGCGCTCTCGCCAGCTTCCTTTAGGGCACCATTAGAGGGCATTACAGCGTAGTGCCCCGTAGTCTCCATCCTTTGATAGCATTCTCCCTATAAAAGTAATTGAAGATTCTTGGCTTACTGAACATTACTAGCTTACCGGCGAATTGATAGCTTACTCGTCCATTGACAGCTTACTCGACAATTAAGAGCTTACTCGCAACTTAATTTTGGCTCCCAAAATAACCATAGCTTACTCCTCAATTAATAGTAAACCCTTGGAAGCATTACATCATTTTTCATTGACAAATGCCTTGTAAAAATAGTTAGTTCTCTCTAGATTTCTCTTGGATGAGATTCTTGACTAGTCATGGAATGCATGCTAACAAAGCATTACAGAGAGGACCGGAATTTTCATCTAGAACGCAAGCTCGCGGTGGACATTAAAAGTGGCAGTAAATTTACTTATTGCTCTAACCCCATTTCACAACTACTTTAAGACAATTGAACTTGATTGTTCTGGAATCTACCAACCATACCTCTCTCTCTCGAGCGATCTCTAGAATCGACGGGATTCGGATGAGCCACTTACTTTACCAACCTCCACTTCCCGATTCCGCCAGTCTCACCTACTACCTGAACAACTGTATTTCGTTTCCACACCAAATCAAACCTATTAGAAATCGAAATGTAACCACCGGTTACCTTCGGGAGTGGGTATACTTAGAAGTTTGAAGCTTTAGAGGGTAGTCGTATCCAGCCCAGAATGATATACCATAGGCGCAATCAACATGTAGGAATGGTACATGTGGAAAAGCCGCGAGGAGTCAAAGCACCCATATCAATGTCACTTGTTTCCACGTCATATTGAGCTTGTCACCCGCGTTCGACATCAAAATGTCGCATCAGATACCCACAGAAGTGTTCATAGAGAATTCTTCCAAAAGTTCGGGGCACTGGGAGGCAGCCACGTTAGGGCACCAAGAAATTGCAGCACCAGAGCCATCAACTAAAACGTCTAGGTCCATGTTTTAAATTGTTTTAGTTGTTTAAAACAATGCACTTGAATTACCCCAAAAAGCTGGAACAACAAGTAGGCAGGGCAGGTGCGAATCTGATATATTTACTGCCGCTTTGAACATCCATCGCGAGGCAAGCTATCCGGTATTTTGATCAAAATTCTTCGTGTCAAGCGGGGAAAGGAAGAAGCAGTTCCATAAAATTGCAATTTTTGTTGATTTTGTACAGGCCTAATATGTACAACACAGGAACGTGGAAATCTGTCTAATTTTTCACTTGCGAAGGATTTCTTCCTTCATCTCTTTCTTGATTCGCGAAACCGTGCCTGCGCCACCGTAGCTAGAAAAGATTCCCAAGTCAGCATTACCCACGATGCAATCAGAAGGGGGGCGATTGTCAAGCCTCCACAGGATTTCCTCAAGAGAATGAAAATAACCTGACTTACATCATAGCTGTATATATTTGCGCGACATTGGCACCTGCATTGAGGACCTCTAGTGCTTGTCTCCCATTCGTGATGCCACCGGTAGCAAATATGACTTTTTGTTCGTGCTTTGCGGGAACGATCTTCTTTCCCAATTCCACAATGGATTCTTTTACAGATTCGACCTCATTCGAAAGGGGAGTACCATCATCCGAAGTCGATGGCTTCTTGGGTTCCGGGGTCTTTTCGGGTGGAGGCCCTTGATCGAGCAGAATTCGGTATCTTCTGACCAGACTCTTTGTGCGCTCAAACATTTGTGGACCGGAGAATCCCCCTTGCTCACTGAGAATCTTCTTTTCTGTTGCAGACAGTTTGATATCTTTGGAGATGAGGTTATCCCGCCGCTTGGTGGTATTCCCAACGATGACTCCATCGACTCCGCTCTTCCACACGGCTTCCACGATCCCCTCCATTTGTTCGTCTTGGTCCTCATCAGGGGAAACCTTGACCATAACTTTCGGTGGAGTTTTTCTTTTCGAAGCGCGTGCAGCAGCTACCACACCTTCGAGGATGCGTGTAAGGGGTTCCACTCTCTGGAGAGTTCTCAGACCGGGAGTATTTGGACTGCTAACATTGACGACCAAGATATCTGCGTAAGGTGCCAATCGTTCGACACAGTATACGTAGTCTCGTTTGACAGCCTCAATATCCTCGTCTTTGGTGTCCTTATTCTTGGCTACTTGAACCGCCAATAACTTCCCCTCCACCAAGCTTCCGGGTGGAACTCCAGCACCTCCATTGAGCACTAATTCTTCAGCCTCTTCCCCTACCCCAAGCCCATTGCTGTATGCAAACAAACGTACTCGTTCTCTCAGCCGTTTTGCCATATCGTCGGCCCCCAGCCCATTCAATCCATATCGATTGATCAATGCCCTATGACCTGGCAGCCGGAAAACTCTCGGTTTAGGATTTCCCTCCTGTGCTAGCGGTGTAGCCCCTCCTACCTCTACAATAGCAGGCCCCATAGCCATCAATGCATCAGGTAACTCAGCCAATTTATCGATTCCCGCAGATGTACCAATGGGATTCTGCAGCTTGTGCCCAAATACAACGACACCCAAATCCACATCCTTCTCATCCCGTGCCTTTGAATTCCGTTCGCGAGGGTGTATGCCAAAAGAATGTAGTGTCTTGAGCATTTTCGTGCCCGCATGATGTGCATCTTCGGCGTCCGGATAGATCAATCGCAGGGCACGAGGAACGAGCCATTGATGAACGCCGGCACGAGTATCGGTGATATAGAGGTATGCAAAGACGGCGAAGAGGGAGAGGGATGTGCCGTAGAGGAGGTTCTTGAATCTGGCTACAAGAGAGCCCTCTCCAGCTGTGGTGGAGGTGGACGCGGGGCGCGAAGACTGGAAAGCGGCTCGAGGGAAGGAGGTTATTGGTCGCGACGGGGAGAGGGTTAGATGTCGAATTGGATGCCGTGAATTGCGCAGCATGCGCAAGGAGGGGTGCGACATGTTAAGGAGGAACAAACATGTGTTGTTGGGTTTCAATGGCTTGGTTGCACATCACTGTCATTGCCACGAGAAAATCAGATTGACGATTGCCAAGCCTTTTTGGCTTCTCCCCCACAGTCCAGTCCCTCAACCTCAACCTCATCTACCATCCCAACCCTTTACAGTCATTACAACTATTATGTTACATATCAGCTCACACTTCCATCTCAAGTAAAATAAAAATGGAGTGCACACTCCCGCAGTAGACAAGAAAAGCGGCAGTAAATAGATCGTTTGTGCCACACTTTCTAGATATTGCCCAAATAATCTGGGACAATAGAACTTCATTGTATCAAGTTATTTGGGTAAATATCAAATTTTCCTAAGTATGTAGGTCAATTACTTGTATTTCTCTAGAAAATTGAGACAATGAGCTAAGTAGCCAGGTACAACACGCGCAAAATGAACAAGTATCTCACCCGGGAACTTGATTCTCGCTACAAGACTGTAAGAGACGGCGGAGAAACTCAAAGTCCAGTAGGTAAATCCGTTATTGCTCTTGTGCTGAAAGCTTATCTTTCCGAAACACCATCTGCAAAGGGGATAAATTTCACTTTCAGGGATTTTGCCATGGCACAGACCAAACTCTTCATTTTCGCAGGTCATGATACCACATCGGCAGCAGCTGTCTTCATTTATCATTTATTGTCCCAGCACCCGAGTTTCTAGCCAAGGTTCGGAAAGAACACAACGAGGTTTTTGGCAACGACTCCGATTCAATTGCAAGTATTCTTTCTACTAAGCCTGCACTCCTCAATCAGCTCCCTTTTACACTTGCAGTCATCAAAAAAAGCATGTGGATATATCCTACTGTCGCCGCTCTCCGAGATGGCCAACCAGGATTTTCTCTCATCGGCGACAACGGCCAACGTTTCCCAACGGAACACTGTCTAATCTGGGGCGACCGTTACGCAGTTCATCACAACCCAAACCACTGGTCCCAGCCAGAATCCTTTCTTCCTGAGCGATGGCTTGTCCCTGAGGATCATCCATTATACCCTCCCAAAAATGCCTGGCGTCCCTTTGAACGGGGTCCAAGGAATTGCATTGGCAGAGAACTCGCACTTACGGAGATCAAAGTTATGTTAGCGATGAAGATTCGGAATTTTGATATTGAAGATGCTTATGAGGAATATGATGTGTGGAAGGGGAATACGAAAGGGGCGAATGTTAATGGGCAGCGGGCTTATAAGATGCTTGGGGGGGGGAGGACACCCAGCTGATCATTATCCTTGTAAAGTCAAGTTGGCGAGATAGTGAGAGTTGGGGTTACGAGAGTTTCAAACTTTGTGTTATAGCTTGCAACTCTGCTGTACCAGCCTTAAGTTGGGTTTTGGGTCAGGTCCATGGTCCTTTTTATAGTTATATTCAAAGCCTACATGTCCCGGGCCATCTTGCAGGATATTCCGTATCAGCCAAGCTTAAATTTATGACTTCCCTTTTTTTTGATTAGCTCGTTTTACTTATTTTCTGGACTCACTGCGGTTGTTTGTACCTCGATAGTTATCGTAAAATGCTTAGGGGTGGAGGGAACCCCTCACCATCTGGTATACTTTAGTCACCAAATATAGAATTAGCCAATTCTGTCTAGGGATTTACTAAATTTGCTATACTCAGCCTCTTTACTTTGTTGAAATAATTAAAGTTGTCTAAAATGTCTAGAATGCCTATATTAAATAAACGGTCGTTAAATAAATGTCACTTGAATAAGTAATTAATACTCTATACTTTTAAAAGATTTGAAACTTTATTTAATTAATTTAATTACTCTGGATACCCTCAAACAATACGTCTTAATAGCTTGACTTACTAGACTTACTACTAAATACTCTAAATACTCTAAAGTAGTAACGTAATTGGTCAATCCCGTAGTGGGTGAATAACGTATACCACATCTCGTGACATTATTGGGATTTTCCTTACTTTCTTACTTCCTCTGCGTCTTCCCTTTCAAAATGCTTGGCTGACTCCTCAATTAATAGCTTTCTCGACATTTCTTTTGACTCTTCAGGATAGAGCTACCCTAGTGTGTACCCTCTCAGCTTGCAAACTGCTTCCCTGACAATCGACACGGGGTTTTCTATAGCTTGTCTTTAATCATATGCCTAAACAACTCCTTAATAACAAAGGCGGATCTCTTCGGATATCTCATCTTTTCCGCCGATTCGAAATCGACCCAAGTAACGCCAAATCGGTCAGAGAATCCTGCAGCCCATTCTATTCCCAGAAACATCAGTCAGCATAACGCTTCTCAAATATAAAGCGTCAAAAATAACAGTAGAAGAGAATGAGTACTTGCCCCAATTATCAGTAAAAGTCCAGGCAAAATAACTCCTCACATCAACCCCATCCTCTTTCACCGCCTCCCCAATGGCCGTGATATACCCCTCAAAGAACTCACACCTATGCGTATCATCTAGACCCCATTTTCCGCCCTCTTCCCCGATTCGGAACCCGCTACCTTGTTCTGGCACCCATTCATGCTCGCCCTTAGCCGTGGTCCCATTTTCAGTAATATATATCGGTACTTTATACCTTTTCCAAATCCAATTTAACAACGGTCGGAATCCCCAAGGTGTACTTCGCAACCAATATGTATCGCTCATCGGCCCGCGTTCTTTCCCGTACTTATCTGTGTCCAGCTTTTCGATGTTTCCAGAGTGATCGTTAATGTCAGCGGGTGTATCGAGATGACGAACGAAGAAGGTGGTGTAGCTGTTCATGCCGTAGAAATCAGAACTACCCTGGACAAGTGCTCTTTCTTCGGGCGTGAATTTTGGTAAACGATCACCAAGCTGCTCACGCATACTGGGCGGGTAGTCACCCGATCCGTATATTGGGTCTGCAAACCATGCAATCTCGAATTCTATAGCTCGTTGTGCGGCTTCGACGTCCTTTGGATCGTGCTCGTCCCAGGGAACCGAGTAATTTCCATGCAAAGTTATTCCAATCTCGCCATTTTGAGACGGCTGGTATTTCTCACGATAAAGCTTGACAGTGTGTCCATGGGATACTAGTTCGGTATGTCCTACTATGAAAGTTTCGGTACTGGAATCTCCGGCTTCATTGCGTTCACGATTTGAACTTCGGGCGGGAGCATGCACACCTGCTGCATAGCCCGCAAGCGTGAAAACCCCAGGTTCGTTATAAGTGATCCAATGCTTGACTCTATCACCGAATCGAGAGAAACATACATCCGCGTACCGTACAAAGTCTGGGGTGTAATTTTCCTGGTTCAGCATACCCCCGTATCGGTCCTCCAAGGTTTGGGGAACATCCCAGTGAAAAAGCGTGACGAAAGGAGTGATTTCATGTTTCAACAACTCATCGATCAATTCATTGTAATATGAGATTCCTTCCTCGTTAACGGGATCATCTTTACCCCCAAGGGGGATAATTCGTGTCCAAGCGAGCGAAAATCGGTACCCCGTAACACCATAAGATTTGAGCAGTGCAACATCAAGAGCCGTTTTGTAGTAGGACAAAATGCTGTCTGTAGGTGTCGAATTATCGAGGACTTTCCCAGGCGTGGAAGCGAATGTGTCCCAGATGGATGGGCCTTTGCCGTGGGTGAGGGCGGCACCTTCTACTTGGGTTGCGGCTGTTGCGTATCCGAAGTAGAAATCGGGTCGGAGGACGCCTTTGAGGTTGGAAACTTTGGAAAGATCGGTTGCTGGCTGGGACATTTTAGGAACGATGTTTTGCGAGTTGGCAAATAAATTGGAAGTCTGAGTAACAACTCCAAAGAAAATGGGAGCTAGTAACTTTCCAACTCATGGCCTCGTACACAGTTTGTAGCACCACAGCATCTCAGGTTGGAGATATCGGAATTTTCCCCTTAGATGGTGATTGGTGGAAAGTAACAACACCAATGTAAGACCTTAGCCTAAGTTATGCTCGCATTGCATCGCATGACATCGCATCGTAAGTGTCACTGAGGCACAGAATAGAGAGTGGGGGCTGGGATCGTTCCGTGGGAAATGACTGATGTGGATTTACCACCAAGAGCTCCTCGATGTGGAGCAATTAGGTCGAAAAATAATTTCATATCGAATTACTCTACAGCTTGAACTGTCTCAGAAGATGGTCAGTAATAATCTCAGAATTCGAAACATAGAGACTCACTTTATAGCCGCTACCTCAATTCATACTTCTCGGTAAGCTGTATACTATCCGAAGCTTCACAAATTTAAATCTAATGACAAGAAAATACAGGAGACAGCCTTACCCAAGGAGCAAACGACCAATCTCAGGGATTCGCTTTGGCATCAGAACTCCAAAATGGTACGCCCCTTTGCTGTGACACTCGTCTTCGAATGCCAACTAAAACTCTGGGTTAAGCATACGTTCGTCGCCTTGATGTAATCAATAGAGGATTCTCGTACCTACCCCTCCCTAAAATGAAATCAACCGATTTTTAACACCCTGAGAGTGGTTATACCACAACGCATGCCCTCGAAGTCCTACCAGATATTCTCCCTACTCCTGAACAAGCCAAAATTCAATTTCTGGTAAGCTATCTGACCCTTTATCTCCCTCCCCTCAACCATACCCTCAATCCTCTAAAGCACCTAGACAATTTGGTTCGGCGCCAACGACGCAAATCTCCTTCCCGCATCGCCAGAACCACAAGTCCCTCTCTCAGTCTTCAAATCCAACCTCCAATCTCTCCTCGCACACCCCTGCATCACATTTCACAAACCAAAGATCATTCTTCTCACGCCTGGTCCATTTGAAGAAAACGTGCTGATCGAGTTTCGCGATCGCTATGGCTATGACCATAAAGTTCGACGGGCAATTGATGCGAGGTTGTATGCAGAAGCTGTGCGGGACGTAGGCAAGGAGGCGGACGTTGATGTGGTGGATGTTTGGACGTTGTTCATGGAGCTTGCTGGTTGGGATGGGAGGAATGTACTTACCGGTAGTGTAGAGAGTGGGAAGAGTAGTGTGCTTGAGGAGTTGTTGATTGATGGTGAGTTTTCTTCTGATCGTAAGTGAAGGGGCTAATGTACGTGGCATTAGGATTGCATCTCAGCCCGAAAGGATATAAAGTGGTATTTGATGAATTGATGAAAGTGATCAAGGATAAGTGGCCCGAGTATCCACCGTACAAGATGCCCTTTGCAGTGAAGGTGGGTTGGGAGAAGGAACTAGGGGTGGAACTGTGGGATGTAAAGAATGACGCTTGACGGCCAAAAACCCCCCTTGAGGATTTTGCCAATTCATTAAATTTTCGGAAAGACCTTCACACAATATTTGATCTACTGCATTTGGAGCGCCGTGGCATGAAAGATTTTATATATGAAACAGAGAAAATGGGATAGAAAAGAAAGAAGAGCAGCTGTCCCATTATTCACTAAAAACTTTATGGGTGCCTACTCCCATGAAACTCTTTCTTGCCCCATTGGGGAACAAGATTTCACACTTCCCGCCAATTTTGGAGTAAACGAATACCGGTTCCTTGATCTTCCCCTCAAACCATTCAAAGTCAACTTCAAACCCACCATGGGCTCTGACACCTTTCAAAGAACCGCTGCCCCAAGCCTTGGGACACGCAGGAAGCAACTCAATGAAGCCATCATGACTTTGAATCAACATCTCAATGATTCCAGCACAACCACCAAAATTACCATCTATTTGAAAAGGGGGGTGGTTGTCAAGCATGTTTGGTAAAGTCGAATCCTCCAAGAGACGATTGATATGCTCCAAACACCCTTTAGCATCTCCAAGCCTAGCATGAAGATTGATGAGCCATGCTCGACTCCACCCGGTGTGTCCGCCTCCGTGGTCTGCTCGCCGACGCAGGACTACTGCGCTTGCAGTTGCGAGTTCTGGAGTCTTGGATTTGCTGATTGCATTGCCCGGATAGAGGGCCCATAGATGGGATGTGTGGCGATGGCCTGGCTCGACTTCAGCAAAGTCACTGGCCCATTCTTGGAGTTGCCCAAATTTGGGACCAATGACCATTGGTGGCAAGCGAAGACGGGATGTCTCAACAGACAGAAGCAGATCATCTTGCGATATTTTTAGAGTAGATACCGCGTCGATATACGCTGTGAAAACTGCATGTATGATTTGGATATCAATTGTTGAGCCTTCGCATAGAACTCCTGGTAAACCGTTGGATCCCAGAAATGTATTCTCTGGCGACAATGAAGGATTCGTGACCAGATATTTTCCAGAAGAGTCTTCGATAAGGAAATCGACAAGAAATTGAGCACAACCTTGTAGAATGGGAAACATGCGACTGAGAAACTGTGAGTCGCCAGTGAACAAATAGCTGTCCCACACATGATAACATAACCATGCTCCGCCCAGAGGCCACAAAGTAGCTGGCATCCAACGATCCTGAGGGTCTGTATCCGCCCATAAATCCGTGTTGTGATGAGCACACCATCCCCGGCAGCCATACATATTCGTGGCCGTGCCCCTTCCACGTTGTGCCATTCTCTCTAGCATTTCAAACAATGGCATCTCACACTCATTGAGACCGCAGATGTTCGCTGGCCAATAGTTCATTTGTGTGTTGATATTAATTGTGAATTTGCTGCCCCATGGAGGTTGAAACGAAGGATTCCAGATACCCTGTAGCGTCGCTGGAAGGGCCTTGGAGCCAGGACGACTACAGGATATGAGAAGGTATCGACCGTAATTGTGGTAGAGAGCAATCAAGCTTGGGTCTGGGGGGTTTCGCAATCGTTCGTCGGTTGGTGTCTCATCGGCCGTGGAAAGGGTAGGTGGATTCAATTGTAATATCGTCCGGGAGTAGAGTTCTTGGTAACTTTTGATATGAGCCTCACGGATATCCTCTTTGACCAACGCCTTTCGAGCATCACCCAAGGCCACCTCTTCTACATCCCCGCATCGAAAGGTGGTTTGGGCTGCAACACAAATTCTTGCAGTTCTCGACCGGATGATAATACAATTCCCTACAGCTTCGATATCCCCCTCCACGCCACAATGTATCGCGACTACACAGCACAAACGAACACCACCACGCCCGCCTGTTGTCGCATGCATAACGATCGTGCCATCGTGGTTTGGAGTCGCATTCGAGGTGATGGAGTCCACGAATTCGTTCGTCTCGTATTCTCTTTCACTGACTCTCGTGAGTCTCAATATCACCTCGGTCGTTTGTGAAGACTCGAGTTCAATCGTGAGGGCGTTATCCCCTGGAGCGCCCGCAAACACTTCTCGATTGTATTGGACGCCTCCATGTTCATACTGCACGCTTCCAATGCCCGTCTCGAGGTCCAGCGTCCGCTTGTATCCGATAATGGCTTTCTCGTCGTGATTAAACTCGAGGGTCAAGATGCCCAAGGGTTCGTAGTGCCTCTGTGAGTGTGGTGTTGCGAAGAAGGCAGTCCTCACCAACTTCTCGGCTGCTGGATGGTTCTCGGCTCGGACCAGCTCCCGAAGCAGGCCTAAATTTCTTCGGGCATCAGGGGGAGTTCTGTTTTGTTCTCCTCCATACCAAACACTGTCTTCATTAAGTTGCAACAGCTCCGTTGTGGTACGACCATACACCATTGCTCCAAGCCGGCCATTTCCAATGGGCAGGCTTTCTGCCCATTCTGACGCTGGCGAGGTGTATTGTAAAATGGTGCTAGCCATTTTATGTTGCAGTGTTATGTTGCCTTTTCCTTCGTTTCCCGTTCTGGCGCTAAGGCTTACCAGTGCTTGCCAATTCAAGTTCTTTGTCTACTACAAGCAATCGCCATGTTTCTTTCTGTTGTCCAATATCATGCCATTTCCCCAGCTAACTTTACCTGCCCCGCGGTTGGGGTACCCCGCGAAAAGGGGGAATAATTGTCCCAAATCCACCAATCATTTCACCCAACCCCGATTGTTCGTTGATGTGGATCTTCCTGTCTTTTTCTGCGGGGTAACACTTGGTCGAGGCCTTCGTATTTTTTACACCGTGGGTTCTCAGGTGTAAAGTTCACGGCGATGAGGGCCGCAACCCGACCTTCGAGAGAGCAAGTGATTAGCTAGCTGTGCCATCGTAGCACAGCGATGCTAAGCATTTCAAGATATGATCGAGGCAGCCCGCTCAGTTTCTCTCTACTTTTCACTTTTTGCAAACTTCTCTTCTCGAGTCACTCAATATGGCAGATTCTGAAAAGAGGGCGGCAGGCGGTCCTCGCCAAGTTAACACACATGCGGACGACTCCTTTGTGGACGTGGACTTCAAGCATCTCGAACACAACACAGAAGAAGTAGTCATTGCTCGCCTCACCGAAGAGGACTTTTTTTTACTTTCCCAAGAATCCCTCCGTTTGAAATCATGGACTGGTTTTCGACTTCTCATCGTCTTAATCATCCAAGGGTTCAACCAAGCAGGTTACGGTGTGGATTGGTCTGTTATTTCTGGTATCAATGCCATCAAACCTTTTCACAGCTATCTTGGAGTTGGTACTAGTGGCGCAACATTTGGCACCATCAATGCTCTTATGTTGATTGGAACATTCTGCGGTGCACCATTTGTCTCGCTGGCAGATGTGATCGGAAGACGAGGCGTCAATTTTATTGGCAACTTTCTTGTTATTGTCTCTGCTTGTCTCCAGGGGTTCGCTGTTAATCTGCCTATGTTTATGGTTGGACGATTTGTACTTGGATTTGGTTCAGCACTCATGTCAACACCTCAATACATGGGTGAGGTCGCCCCGGCCCATCTCCGTGGCAGATATGTTGGGCTATTCGGAGCTTGTTTCCAGCTTGGCAGTATCGGGATGAACGCAGCAATGCTTGGATTTGTGAAGATCACCAACGATTGGGTACGTGCTCTCCGGTCTTGTCCTCAATCTTGAACTATAAACACTTTCGGGAAATGGCAATACTGACTACGCGATTCCTCACAGAGCTGGAGAATCCCGTTACTCCTCGAAGCATTGTGTCCTGTCATCGTCTGTGTCACTATCTATATCTGGACACCAGAATCCCCTCGTTATCTACTCATGAGAGGCAAACACGTCGAAGCTCGAAAAATCATTGCTAGATACCAGACTACAGAAGGAAACAATGTCAACCATCCCCTCGTCAATGCAGTCATGCAACAAATGGAAGAATCTCTCGCGCAATCCTCCCAAGAAAACAAAAGATCCTGGGACTGGAGAGCCTTTGCCAAGAGGGGTGCGCGTTATCGCATCCTTTGTCTTGTCCTATATTCCATCTTCCAACAATGGAATGGTGGGGGTATCATTGGCAATTACCTCACTCCAGCACTTGAGACAGTTGGCATCACTGAGTCCTCTGAAATCCTTGCGATTCAATTCGGGTCTACTGTCACATATTGCGTCTTCACAGTCGCGGGGTCTTTCATTGTTGATATATTCGGTCGTCGCACACTCATCTTCGCGGGACTGATCTCCTTCATCCTTCTCCAAACAGCAGCAACAATCACATCCTGGCAATTTTCCCTGCACGAAAAATCAGTCACAGCATCCCTAACAATCTTCTGGATTTTCCTATTCCAATTCTGCTCCTCTCTTCTAATCGCCACGATGCACAACCTTTATCCGATCGAAATTCTCTCCCTCGCTCTACGCGCCAAGGGAATGGGTCTGTACGGGTTGGTGCAAGGAGCGGCTGGGGTTGTGAATACATATGGTATCAGTGTTGGGATCAACAAGATTGGGTACAAGATCTGGGTGGTTTATATTGTGTATAATACGATACAGTTGGTGTTGAGTTATTTCATTTTTCCTGAGACCCATGGGTTGAGTTTGGAGGAGATTGATGCTGTGTTTGAGACGAAGGGGGTTAGGCCGGTTAAGATGAGTATGGATATTCAGAAGGCGAAGAGGGAGAAGGCGAGGTTGGAGAATGAGGTTGGGCGTAGTAGTGGGAGGGAGCTGTGAATAGTTAGGAGATATATATTGTTTTAACTTACACGTTACCTGTATGGAACATGTTTTGAGGGAATTGACATTGTTAACCTTTTGAACGAGTTCCTTTCGTCGTTCTACGTACACCCGCGAAAGGTCTTGAGTTATTTGTGGGATGAGAATTGGAAGAAGTAGGAGTAACGAATCCCAATTATTTGAACTCGTTCCCCTAAGTGATTCAATTGTTCAAGAGCTTTTTGATGAACATCTTATTATTTAAACAGTAGTCGACATCAGGTTTTTCCACAACACCGGAGTAAAAAAACCACACCAAGTCGCCCTACTTTTCGTACATGTACCCGGAAGGAACAAATCATCAATTCTCCGAAAATCTGCTGTGTTTTTTGTATACTTTTTGTCTTTATCTCTCTAGCTCTAGACATTCAAGAGAAATAGACGTACTAAAATCGGCTATCCTATCAGCGCTTCTTGCATTACACGAAATTGAATTGAATCTCAGCTCACCCGAAATTCTTCCAGCCTATATCTTCTCCCTTCCTAATAAAAAGCAACATTGCAAGAGAAACAAGGTTCCGTACAAGAGAGCTACTGATTTTGAAAAGTCGATTCAAGATTACACCTATAATCTTCTCAACCCAGGGAACAAAGTAGCTTACGATGCAAAGCGTGATAAGAAATGTATTTGTCACCCAAAACCCAACCCAATTGATATTGGTGTAGTCAGCGTTCCGAAAAAGACTTCAATCACAGTGTTTATCATACCCGTTGCCTCATGGACAGCAGAGCTGTATGGGGCAAGTGTTTTCGCATCTGCGACCAAGAGAGGATCGACCAAGAGGGGATCGTAAGAAGCGAACTCGCCAGCACTATAAAATGCCAGAAACGGCTGACTATCTGCTCTTCGTAGATATGGATGATACTCATTATCGTTCATGTAGGGGATAACGTTTTCGTATGGAATTACGCTGAATAATTCCTTGCCCGTATTTGAACCCAAACTAATTGCTCTGGTGCCGTGATATCAGAATGCGTGATTTCGAGTGGCGTGGTGCCATTATAACAAATATCTCCTTCGAATGGGCATTGATCTAAGATTCGCTTGCTAATTTCGGGCATCTGGGTGTAATAACTATTTTGGCATGATGTTTCTGCAGTAGGTGCACACAGCTCAAAAATTGCATCAGTGTGGGAAACTATATCAAACATGCCATGCAAGTTTCGAGAGCAACTGTCGCTCGGCCTTGATTTGACTACTGTGATTCCCAATGTACCTTCTGAAATGCACCAGGAAATAATGATACCCAGAGCCAGAAATATGGCAATGTTGAGAGCAGCCATGGCACCAAAAAGTGGTGATATAACTGGAGCCCGTTGATCCCAACATTGGTAAAGCGCATTTTCGGAGTTTTAAATTCCATTGCACCCATCTGTTTATTTTCCGAATGTGATAAGTAACGAAAGGCAAGATATCGTAGATGGCTGATGCCTGCGAAAGATGTTCCAAACGGTCTATCCGATCTTCGACGCTGAGGCTGATGGGCCTTTTCCGTGAAAGAACAAGATGCCGAATAAGGTTCCAAGATCGAGATTGAATAAATGTGAGCAGTGCTGTGACACCTGCAAGTACAAAAATGGCTTCTATATTGCTGAGGGTCCAGATGAAGCGATAAAGTGTTGGTTCACTGTGTTTTTCCCACACTCCCTTATATACGTTGTCTTGAAGGTTTTTAGACCGAAAATTTGTATAATCACCCATAGTTTATTGGTGGCTAGAAAGACTCAAGTTGAATGTTGTAATTTTCAATTGAATTAACGGCGGGTTAGATGATGAAATCTAAATCCAAAAAATAGGGGGTAAGGGTTATATACTTTTGGCTAATTCATTAGTCAAGAGAAGAATTTAAGGCAACTTTTATCACTATTATGAGAATAGAGTGCGATCGTAGTTTTCATATTTTAGACATCTACAAATAGCTAGATATGAAATCCCATTTCCTGGGGTGGCAGTGCATGCAGGTAATCAAGGCTAAATGCCTCGGAGGATTCGCTAAGCGCTTAAACCTTTGCTTCAAAACACCTTACAACGATAGCATGTTTATTAATTCAATCCCGCCCCCACTCTATTTCACCTGCTCGTGAATTTAGCTAATAAATCACCTTGTTACTTGTTACAGATATATAACATGAATGCTTCTGCAGCTTAGCCATATCTGTGGGAAGGTAGGTGTCATCGTTCTCTATGCGCCCAAATAGAGAGGTGGCATCCGGATGGAGACGAGTCTAAAATGGAATAGGAGTCTTCCGGGATTTATCTCTCTAGAGCTGTTGCACATGGACCACTTAGCGAATTCAACTCCCCCGTCTACGGCGGAACTCTCCGAACCTTATTTGCGGCACAGCTCAGATCTCAGAGGTTTATCAGGGTTCACCTCATAATACCCGTGTTGGTCCTGGGATTTGGTTGGTTGGAGATTTGTGTCACATATCCCCGTCCCAACACTTCGTGGTCGAAATATAAGGTAGCCTTGGTTCCTCTTTCTGGACTTGATACCCATCAACTTCATCTCTCAATTTTGGATTCCTTCAAGAATACAAAATAAAATGGTCCAAATGATACAGCTCATACATGGAGTACCGCTTGATACGTCGGTGTCTAGAGAATTCATAGACATCTTAAATGCTAACAATATCAAGGACCTCGATACTGGAGCTTCATATGTATGTCACAATCTTCGAAGTTAAGATTATCCGAACCAGTTAACCAAGTAATCACAGCTTGGAGGTGAGGAAGCAATAGGCAAAGATGGTCTTGCATCGAGATTCTCAGTCCACACGAAAACGAAAGGTTATGCCAAAGGAACAATGGGATATGAAGGAGTCTTGACTTCTGTTTCTGAGTCCCTTAAAAAGCTTGGAACAGAAAAGGTAAACTTTCAACTTGCCAACTTCAAAGTAGGATTCCTGACCGAAAACAACAGATAGACATCTACTACCTCCACACACCCGACCTAGAGACACCCATAACCGAAACCCTCAAAGCAATTCAGGAGGCCTACAAACAAGGAGCCTTCAAACGCGTAAATATACCTTTCCTATTCTTCCCCACCGTGCCATCTCTAACACCCCCAGTTCGGACTCTCAAATTTCCTCCCCCACCAAGTCCAAGAAATCTACGACATATGCGTTGCCGAAAATTATGTTCTCCCAACAATCTACCAAGGAAACTACAACCCCATAGGCCGGCACGCCGAAACCACTCTCCTCCCCCTCCTTCGAAAATTGGGAATAAGTTTCATAGCCTACGCCGTCCTAGCCTCCGGATTCCTCACAAAATCCCCCGATTTCTTTACTGAAGAATCTGCTTCGTCCTCATTCCGCTGGAACCCCGAAACCGGACTCGGAAAATTCTACCAAGATCTCTACAACAAACCTACCCTCGTCGCGGCTCTCGCCCCCTGGGAAGCCATTTCGAAAAAATATAGAATCGAGAAGGCGGCCTTGGCGTATAGATGGGTAGCTTTCAATTCAGCTCTCAAGCCGGAACTGAAGGATGGGATGATTCTTGGAGCTACGAGACCGGAACATTTGACTTCTGCTTTGGGGTATTTGAAGGATGGACCACTTGAGAAGGAGGTTGTGGAGGAGATTGATGGGATTTGGGAAAGTGTTAAGAAGGAAGCTATTTTGGATAATTTTAATAAGGTGGTTGGTGGTGAACCTATTATTTCGGCTGTTAAGTAAGAGGGATTGGAGGGATTGGAGAGAGAGTAGGGTGGTGATGGTTTCAGGGAAATTTGTCTTTCTTTTCCGAGTAATTGAAGAGGAGCCAGACTCTTCAATTAACAGAGTCTCAAGAAACCAACGTAGAACATCAACATAAAACAATGAGAGAAATCCAATACAATCTGAGGAGAGTATACTTTTACATCAGACAGTGAAGTATTTGCTCCGTCCACACGATTTAGCCAACATGTTAAAATTGGCTTAGCTCGCTGGCGCTCGCCGCCTTAAGAACCTCAGATCGAATTCTCAGTGGAGGTACAAGTGTATCAATATGAAGTGCGTATCAATATGAAGTGTGTATCAATCTGAAATGATGCCACAATTGAAAAGATGGCGTTGAAAGTTATGTTGAGATAGGAGGAAGAAAAGGGAGGTGGAAGATTGAGACACCACGTGATACGCTAATACGGTAGTCCAAATAAACTGCGCATCCCGAAATCTTCTGCCCCAAAACTTTTTTGGAGCGCAAGGCTCAAGCCCAACACGACCCCACCAACAATCTCAAGATGCCTTCCACACACAACGTTGACAAGCCTTGGGATACCGAGGATATCGATAAATGGAAGGTGAGCTTTAGATCCCCCCCAATCAATTAAATGTTTCGTAGCTAATAAATTGCGCAGATTGAAGCTTTCACTCCAGCCGACAATGCAGGTGGAACATTTACAGAAGAATCCTCCTTCGCGACTCTCTTTCCAAAATATCGCGAGGTCTACCTGCGCGAAGCATGGCCCCTAATTACACGATCCCTCGAGAAGTTCGGTGTAGCTTGTACGCTCGATTTAGTTGAAGGTTCCATGACTGTCAAGACCACCCGAAAAACGTTCGACCCTGCTGCGATCCTAAATGCTCGAGATTTAATCAAGCTTCTTGCCAGAAGTGTGCCAGCTCCACAAGCTGTCAAGATTCTAGACGATGGAGTCGCATGCGACGTTATCAAGATCCGGAATTTGGTGCGAAATAAGGAACGCTTCGTCAAGAGGCGGCAGAGGATATTGGGACCCAATGGTAGTACACTGAAAGCATTGGAGCTTCTCACCGAGTGCTATTTGTTAGTCCAGGGAAACACAGTCGCTGCGATGGGACCATACAAAGGATTGAAAGAAGTACGGAGGATTATCGAGGACTGCATGGCAAACATACATCCAATCTACCACATCAAGGAGCTCATGATCAAGCGCGAGTTGGCGAAGGATCCCGAGTTAGCGGGGGAGAGCTGGGACCGATTCTTACCACATTTCAAAAAGAGGAACTTAACCAAGAGACGCGTGCCCCACAAAGTGGTTGATAAGAGCAAGAAGACATACACACCATTCCCACCAGCACAGGAGAAGAGCAAGGTCGATCTACAAATCGAAAGTGGTGAGTACTTCCTGGGCAAGCAAGCGAGGGAAAGAGCTGTTAAGGAGGAGCGACTGGATAAGCAAAAGGAGAGGAAGAAGGAGAAATTGAAGGAAAGAGAACAAGAATTCGTCGCGCCTAAAGAGGACAAGAAAAAGCGAAAGAGGGATAAGGGCGAGGGCGAAGAGGAAGAAGTGAAGAAAGAGAAGAAGAAGAAGAAGAAGGCCGCCAAGGAGGTTGAGGTCGAGGAGGAATGAACGAGTATTGAAAATCCAGTGGCATTTGGCGGTGGCGTTATTTTGGGGGTCTTAATTGGAGTTCACTTGTACCATGTACAACGCAGTATCAGTGCAATTGATAATGGCACATGTTTCGCCAACGATTTTGGAAACCTATTTCTCAACCAATTTTGTCATGTTGTTTTTTTCCTCTTTCTCCATATTGGCCTCGAACCTCCGCAACCCGTAAGACAAAATTCACCATTGGCCTGCCGAACCTTTGAGAAGCTGGAACCTCAATGCCATTATGCACCCAGTATGCTTTTTTTTTTAGTACCTATTTTTCCCTTACTTCTAAGAAAAAGAATCGACCGTGGCAAGTGCCAGATGAAACGGGCGAGTTCTCCTTCCAACAAAGTTCTTGATACTGAAAGTTCCATTTATCACAATCAAAACCTAAACAGTGGTAGTGATGTGACACTATCCCCACGACTCTCCGTAGCTTTCAGAGATACCTGGAGCTTCTTCCTTTCCCAAAGCTGGGGGGAGCGCCTTTTTGGTTCATGTCATGTTTCATTGCTGTTGAGAGTTAATTTCATTCACACAATTGCCTCATTCACATCAATAAATACCTCTGTACAAAACAAACAATCTTTTAAGCCTTCAATAACCTCGAGAAGTTGCCACTTGAGAACTCCGATATACAACTCCGTGATGCCGAGTCACGTTGCAACAGGGTCCACTATTGGAAGGCACTAATTCCGAAATCCGAGATGGATATCCCAATTCCGTTTTCCGAAACCATTTCTGCGGATTTCACACTCAACACCTACTTTGATCCAAGGTTTCTCTTCATCAAAAGATCCGTTAATTGCAAGACCTCTTCCCTGTACCCAATCAATGTCTTCCCGAAGTAGCACAGGCGGACTTCCTCGAAGAAGGAATGGCAAACAGCAAGCATGCGAGCCCTGTAGATTGGCCAAAATGGGCTGTGATCACGGCCTTCCCGTTTGCGAGAGGTGCAAAAGAAGAAAGGTTGCTGCCAGGTGCATTTATTTGTCCGCTCCTATGACCCGCCCAGCAACTGCATCAGATTCTCGCTCAATAATTGAGGAGGGAAGTGGAAGGAATAATCAATTATTACCCCGTAACCTCACCCCGGCAACTTCTACTTCCAATTCAATTGCTTCACCTACTTCCCCACTTCAAGGCCATCGAAGCAGTCTGTCACAAGATACATTTTCAGACGTTCTTCCCCCGAACAAGTCTGCTGGCGGCTTCTTTGGACCTACCAGTTTCTCTGCTGTGTTCTTAGAAAATAGGGAGAATCTAGGTTCAGCAAGCGCCGAAGTTCACTTATCAAACGACATTGCTGAACTTGCTCCACTTCAGAGAGAATCGCAATCGGGGTCTCTGCAATCGCAAACTTTCCTGATGGTTCCTTCCGGGAGCTTGGACGCAACTTGTAATCCGAGGATTGCACTGGGCGCAAGGTTGCTGAAAGCATTCCCGGATAGACATACATTCAACTTTCTTCTTGAATGGTATTATGAAAAATGTCATGAGCAGTCATTCTTCAGGCATAGTGTGATGAGCTGTGCAAATAGTATCTGGACTAGCTATGGCTCATATCTCAAGGAACCACGAACAAAAGAAGGGATAGAGCACGTCTCCCGGGTCTTATGTGAGAATTCGATGAAAGTTCTCCAAGAACCTTCAGGCCATGACGAGTATGCAAAGTGGCTGGAGTCTTTTAGTGGTGATAATCTACGCTGGGAAATCTTGGGTATGGTTTTCTCGGCCCTCACCAGCGCTACACTTAGTCTTCCAGAACGCGATGCCTTTTTCACGACACAAAAGGGTTCTCGGAGGGATAGGAAAAGTTTTGCGGTTGAGATGAAAGATTGTGTGCAAGCATGTGTTACTTTAAGTAACTATATGGACTTGATAAACTTTCCCATGGTTGCGTTGTTGACTAAGAATCTGATACTGCAAACCGTTATCAGTGGCGATACAAGTAAGAAATCTCTCCTTGTTATGTCTGAATTTACTGACATCGAAAGGTCTCGTTGTCTGGAGGCAGCTGGGAGATTTACTGAGTAGTTCAACGGCTCTTGGTCTTCATCGACAAATTGACAACGGACAACAAATTTCCTTTCTACCCGAGTTGAAGAAGCGGTTGTTTACAGTGATATTCAATCTCGATAAAAGTTCCTCGTTGCTCACAGGTCGTCCGCCAGCTCTCAGCTATCGCTACACTCGCTTCAAACACCCATTAGATCTTAGTGATGACGAAGTTATGCAAGGTGGTGAGGTTTTGGCAGAGGCTGTGAGCAGACTGGATGAAAATGGCTGGAACGTTGCGGGAAACATTTACCAATCAACTGGTGCTCGAGCACGAGGGATGCTATCAATTGTTTTGGACGAAATACTCGAGCTTTCTCTCGGCGACCCAGAAGATTGCACGGAGGAGCGAATAAGGTCTTTGCCCCCATACCCCTTCCCACAACTTCTACCACTAACATCCTGAATAGCCATCTGCTAAACCGTCTCCATCAAACATACGATAACTTTCCAAGGTTTCTCCAGTTTTCCCTAAACGATCCTCATGTCAAAGAGAAGACTGATTATAAATACTGGAAGACCCTCAACATCCGACTCACATTTCTAGAACACCGCCTCTTACTGGAGAGATTGGCACATAAACAAAACATCCTCGACGGCCAATCGATGGTCGATTGCGCCCGAGAAATGCTAGAACTCGTTGTACTCATCTGGGTCCAACGAGACCGTTTCGTCGAACACCAACACGACTTCGACTGGATGCTGATGTGCTGGGGAGTTCCCGCCAGTGGGGTCCTCTGCGTCGAGCTCCTTAAACAACTCAAGCATCCTCAACTCCCCGGTCCCCGTCTCGCCCGTTCCGAAATCGTACAGAATCTCAGTCTTCTCATCGGATTTCTCGAATGGGTCCGACCAGCAGCAGGAAACTACCAACTCTGCGGAAGAATGAGACTCATAATCAAGCGAATCCTCGATCAAATTCTCGATCCTTCGCCACCTACTTCTCAGTCTGCACAACCTGCACCAACACAGACACCAATACCATCCCAAGATTCGGCGGAGTTGAATCCTACGGTTGATACTCCAATGGCGGGACAAAATCAAAATTTCGATCCGGGTTTTGTGGGACAATTTGATACTGCTATTCCTCCGCCGGCGGCTTTTGATACTGCGAATTATGATGGATTGCTTGAGGATCTGGATTGGTTGAATAATGTTGATTGGTCGAGGGGACCTTGGCATGACCTTGTTAATCAGGATATCACTACTGTTAGGTGGAGTGGGAATGGGGCTTTTTGATGATATCGCTGTCGGGGTTTTAGCGAATTTGGAAATGATGTTGTGAATTAGGATATTGGGAGTGTGTTGGGGGGCGGGCGTGGTGGGGGAGCTTAACAAACAAGAAAGCGGTTTTTCAGCATCACGGGCATGTTCCATATTCACTCGACATGAACTCTCTTACGAGTATAACCACAAATTCACCATGTAAGTTAGTGGCGCACATGAGTGACGGGGTTTCGTTCTCTGTAGAAGTTCCCACCAAACTTACTTCTCTACAAGAAACGCAACAGCTCACCACTTCATTAATCTTACAAAAACCAACATCTCGTCACCTGCCGCCTATGCAAACATGGATACTCAGCCCCACAAGACCAAGATTGACCAACTCGCTACCCTCCTTATGCCGCAATGTGTGAAGTACACCGCAGCGACGAACAACTCCCAGCCGACCGACAGAAGATGAAGACCGAGGCTATTTATGCGGCACTCAACGCTGCATCGACAACTCCACCATCGACTCAAACCATCTGCTCAACCACCTACCCAACCATCTATGGAGTGGTCCGAAGTTTCCGATCTTGCGATCTACGGAACATGTGTTGCTACGTTCGGCTCTTTTGTATTAGCAGTAATCGCTCAGACTTTCAAGGAAGTTTTTCGTAGATAAATTTGAGTCTCTTGCAAGTGAGTGCAAATCTGCTGGATAGTAATTAGTCTGCAGGCCAACTTATTTCAACTTCAAGAAATTCTCCTCTCTCTCCCGATGTGCCTGGAAGCCTGGAAGCTTGTTCGGATTCACTCGACTCCGCATTCCCAGCGACATAGTTTCCTACGATTCTTTTTCTTTCCTGGAATGAACTAAGCTTTGCTTCACTGTCGGATGTAAGTTTATCTTATTGCTAAAATGAATATATATTCCTAACTTGAATAATACACGACCTCTGGTTTAGTACAGACTGAGAATTATTTACTTATATAGGAAAGCTAGAATAGGGAAATAAAAACTCGTTGCTACCTTTTAAACCTAGTGTCTATTGATGAATGTGAACATCGAAATGTCTGTTTGATCAGCATTAGTTCTCGAGCAAATTACCTTCCTCATTTCGTAACAATATCCTAAATTGAGACAATTCACCACAAGTGCTCACATTGAACCTTGACTTCAGACAAGGACTAGGAGGATTATTCTTCCCCATACTCTCCCAGTACTCATCCACCATCCAAGTCATCCATCTATACGTAGATTTTAACCTCTTTTAACACCCGCTTGAGAGTTGATCCTGGTAGAAGAGATGCGAAAATGGCAGACATTTTCCGCGAACTTGTTAAGGCACTTAATCAATTCAAAGAACTTCGTGCTTTGAATGACCACTTCTTGCTTCCGGGTAAGGATATCGTGTGGAATCTGATAAGAAATGCTGCTTATCTCTATGGTCTTGAGGGACCTATGTATAATAAGTGGACTTTTGATTTCTTACTCACATGTGATGAAGAGGAATCGTGAATGCCGCTCGGTGAAGAGCTGGAACTTGCGCTTCGCATATTTCACCCTCAGGAGATGACTCGTCGATTCTTCAAAGAACTTGAAGCTACGATGCAGTAATTGTAACATCATTTGTTTTATCTAGAAGAAATGAGTAGTCACTTCTTTGAAACCTCTTCATGAGACTTCGCTGTATATTTAATTATCTTATAGAGAGATAAATCGTCTCTTCTTCTACCACCTTGATGTCACTAACTGTACTACTCAATCTAATACCGATTCCCCGAATAACTATCGACACAACTAAACATCTCCTCTCCTCCCAACCATCTCCACCCAATAACTAATCAGAAGTATTTCAAAATGTCCAATATATAACTCCCCTTATCCCTCTCAACACCAATCCAAACTCCATATCATTATCAACGCCAAAACGCCAGAACAACAGAAAACAAAACGGCCCGCTTGCTAAAACGCTTTCACAAACGCCATTGCAAATGCCCACCTCCAATTCTAAAATGCCGGCCCAGAAGGGAAACCCATCAACTCCTCACACAGAAAGCAAAGAACTAGCATCCGTGACCGTGACGTTCACCAAATCCTTCTTAACATCGAATATATCAGCCAAATCCTCCTCTTTCCTCGTCCTCTTAACGCAGAAACACTGCATAGCCCCAATAAGCGCAACAAAAGCGCTTCCATACCAGGCCAACCCATTGAACCCGAATCTCGAACCAAGAGTATAAAGATATCCCGCAATAGGAGGGGCTACAGTTCTACAAGCTGCACCCGCTGATGCCGCAAGGCCATTGATCTTCCCTAAAACGGTGGGTGTAGGAGTAGCTTCCTTGATCATGATTAAGAGAACAGGGTAAGCGAGGATAGAAAGCAAATTTCGGATCGTGAGACTAGAGTAGATCCCAGCCATGACCATTGATGAAGGGAGATAGACCAGGAAAGGCATAATGAGATATGCGATCGGGTGAAGAATCGTGACGAAGATGAATAGACGATGGATCCCCAACTTCTCCGCTGCAATGGGAAAGACTACTGCTTGCACGAAGAGAGCGATGACACCGTTGACGCTCATTATTACCCCGACTTTTTGGACGCTGAGTCCTAGCCCTCCGGAAGAGAGAGGGTCGATTCCCATTGCTGATGCTGAGAAGGTTGAGAGAGAGGAGAGGGTTTCTCCTCGTTCATCTTCTAGGAATATTGGGAGGAGATGATCGTATGACATGCTATGGTAGGTAAAGATTCCCAGAGCGAAAATCAAAGCTATGATCTGTTTTGTAAATATCTTTACTGGCTTCTCTTTTGTTTGCGAGTGTCGCCACATGCTATCATCGCTCCCTTCAAATGTCCCATATCTATCCGCTCGTAGATCGACTGCTGGGGTCTTGATAGCATCGGCGGTTGCGATGAGAGGTGTTTCGTCGGAGGTGTAGGTCGAGTCTGGGAGGAGAACTCGCGGTTGCATGTCCGGGTGCGTTTCTTCGAGGAGAAAATAGCCCAGGAAGATGCTGACGAAAAGCATTCCGGCGCAGAGCAGGTTTGGGAGAAGGTATGGGAACTTTGCGAATATGCCGTCTGCTGAGAACTTGTCGGGGAATGAAGTCGCAGGGTCTGCAAAGAACCCGCCAATTGCGGGTCCAATTATCGTACCAATTGACCAAACAAAGGGCATAATACTATATGCTCGAGGTTCGTGTTCTGGTTTGGTGACTAGTTCGCCCACCATGGTTTGGATTACTCCTATGTTTCCGTTCTGCAACTGTTAGCGGATTCTCCAAAGTCAAAAAGAACACTTTGAGAGGCTTACCAAAACACCCCCAATTGCTCTACCTGCCAATGCAACCCATATATTCGAAGCAAAGCCAACCATGACCATACTAATCATTGTGCCAAAGCATCCTGCCAGTAATACAGGTTTTCGTCCCACACGATCGGATAATCCTCCCCAGAACATTCCAGTCATGGATTCGGATAACGCGAAAGCAGAGATAAGGAGTCCCGCATAGAAGGAAGCATCGTGCTCGTCGCCGACATTGAATTTCTTGACCAAAGGCCAGGCATAGGGAAAGATGGATGTGAGGGCAATTGGTTCAGCAAGACGAACGATAGCTGTTGAGAAACCGTTAGTTTCAATTGACATTGTTCCGAGACCTCATTGTAAGTGGCGTGGGATGGAAGACTCACCTAGCAAGAATAACTGCACAGTAGGAAACTTCTCCGGGTCTCGAATCTTTCTCTGATTGGTTAGATACATAGCTTTCGTGCCTGGCTTGACTCTTACGGCTTGTCGGAATTGAAGAAGAAGAAAAAGTCTGTGGCAGGCTTCTGCTATTGCTCTAGAAAGTTGCGTGGCCGGCGGATTTCTTTTCAATCCACACGTTCAATTAAAATCCGGTGGTCGGGCTTCCGGTTTAGGGAATTGGGTGGAAAAATAGAAGGGGTTGAGTTGCGGAATGTGTGGAATGTGTGGAATGTAGATCTGCAACACTGCAAGCGAAAATGGGAAGCAGGATTGAGATCCTGATTATAGGAGAGGAAGAAGCAAAGCTGGAGAGATAATGGAAGAGAGAGTGGTGGGAGAGGAGGGGAGGGGAAGAGGAAAGCAGCAGAAATATAGAAAGTTGGTGGGTTGTTGTGGCCCAAGTGGGTCTTTTGAGGTGGAGGGAGGGAGGAGGGGGAAACTCGACCGGTCTGCTGCAGCGCAACTAGATGGAGAAGCCGATATTTAATAAATGGTACCTTGTTTTGCTTGTGCTTTGCCAAACTTTGCCTATCTGAGTACCGGAAGTACAACAGTGGTGGTGGTTCTAGCTCTTCCCAGGTTATGGGTTCGGACGGTTGTTGTGAGCAAGTTTTGGAGAGGAAGTTCAAAACGATATGCACAAGGTGGCAGAAGAGCCGAGTTAGGCGAATAAATAGTCCGGGGGCGGCTCGACAGCGATCCTCGCAGCAAGAAAAAAAGATGCGACGACTCTTGATTGGTGGTAAGAGCCACTATCAACAAGAGGTGCAGATAACTTTTGTACAACCGCCAACAAATGCGATATAGCATCTTTAGCCAGTCAATCCGATTGGGCAGGATAACGGATAACAACGGGCCTAGATGCACCGATGCCACTCCAGTCACTTCCAGTAACCTACCAACTCCACCTCTCTAGATTCGAGAAATTTCTCCTCCACTCACCGCCTTTGGGATCTTCAAGTGAAACGAGACTCCTCCTACGAGCCATCCCATCATCACGCGGTGTGCACAGATTTCCCTCTCATCCGAACCATGAACCGGTACGTGCGGCAATCTCAAGTCTAAGTTTCTATGCCTTCGACTGAAAACTCCAAACGTTCTCATCTATCATGACGATGCACTTCCTCATGGAAAAGTCGAAAACATTCGATATCAGCATATCATCCAGCCCCCTTTTAATCCTTGATGGGATAAGAATTAGCCGAATCGCTTGCATGAGCTCTCTGCCGTTCGCGGAGTGTAACACTAAACATCAGGCGGTGAGAACCTGGAGGTGGCGTATTTAGTGGCGTTCTGCCCCTCCATTTGTACAACATCGGATTTGGGGAAAGTCCATGCCTCTCCACTCCCAATCCATTATTCACGACCCACAACCACATGCGAAAATTCAATGGTTTCGCAAGTGGGTTTTTGATCTTCTGGGTTATATTATCCCTATTTAACCCCGTCTATCGCCTTCCCCCACAAATTCCCGTTGTTCGGCATCGGAATCCACTCCAATACAACTACGGCGGGTATGCCGACGTCGTCGCAGAGAACAGGCATTTGCTTTTCACCCGCACTCGCATATGTATATTTGCCGTTTCCTATTGCATATCAACGATAAGAGGCACGACAGAACTGGATTCAGCCCAGCCCATCGAACAGCAAAACGTGCATCGGCCCACAAGGAGTTGTGAGAGATAGAATAGGCTCTCTCCTGCTCTTTTGATATTGATAGGAGATGTCTCACAGATTAGCATAGGGATTGTCTTGATCTTATCTCTCGATCGCCACTCCAGATGGTGACCTTTTATGCAGAAATGGACAACGTGGAGACTGGTAATTGATGTAGAATGGCGTGATTGATGGTATCCATGGTATCCATGGTATCCGTTTCTAACCGGGGACATATTTCCTATTCTTTGGGCTGTGGTGGTTTGGTATCCAATGTTTAGAAGGTTAATTTGCTTTTTGTAACATGATGATTTTCTGGAGGGAGGAAGGTATGTACTCAGGTACTTAGGTACACCGAGGTTGATTTGAGAATATGCTTGGCGAGCCTTTATGTAATTAAAATGCAAAGACTTCAGTGAGTAGGAAAATCAAGAACGGAGTTGAAAGATAACATAAGTATCTCGGTGCTCTAAAGAGGTTCTTTAAAAATTCTCAAGCGAGTTAAAATTTTAGATAAATCAGCAATATAAAAAATATGCGAAAAATCACTTGGACTTCTTTTAATCTCAATGATCCTGTCTCTTTAAAATCCCAGGGACAGTCACTAGAAAAGATGGTAGTGCTTTCTCTTAAAGGGGGGGTTTCCTGAAATGAGAGTACCCTTTTATATAGCGCGACAAGCAATAATTCAGCTTTTAGTGTTGTACTAGGTAAATTAAAAATCTAGTTTTCAGGTCTAGATTCAGCTCATTATTAAAGTATAAAGTTTGTAAGTTACTCTATGCCTTCGTCTTGAATAAAGGCTCTCTCTGCTACTTTTCCCCTGAATATTGAGTTCTCTTCTCTCTATTAAAAAGCCGCGAGAAAGTCTAAAATCATATAGGATTACTTCGATGTATTGTGTAGCCGTGATATCCAATAGACTCGATAATCTAGAAAATGCTAACAATCGCAATTCTTCGATTTCTGTCCGGGTAATTTTTACTACTTATTCATCTTGAATTTCATTTTCAGTCTATACACTTTTAGATAAAGAAACTTAGGCTTTACTCTAAGTATATCTGTACATTTTTCAAACGTATAGCACAGCCACGAAGGCTCGTTATGCAATGTCTTTCATACGATTAGAAGAGTATGTTTGGTATACTTGAGTGATCATTACAATATTTAAGTATCACTAGTGTTGGGGTGATTGCTTCTCCTGATTCAACGAACGTTTCTTATATTCCGAGTTTCCTATCTCGTTTCGTATACTTTCCATAATAATACAGCAAACTCTCACATCACTAGGAAACCCAGGAGCATGCAATCATTCTTATTGCGCCCTTTTACATCATTTCTCATTCCCTTCTACCTCGCTCTTTCAATGACAAGAATTGACAAAGCCAAGATATCTTAAATTTCAAGAATCTATCAATCGTCTTTCCCCCCTTTTATCACTGTTCTCTATTACTACTCGCTTCCCAGTTCTCTCAAATGAGACTCCTTTCTCTTACTCGTTACCCACTTCTATTTAATATATTGTTGCTACAACCCCGATTGGGTCGGTTGCATTATACACGTGACTACCGTGACCAGTATACACCTATGGATGTTTGCTTTTTGAGCATCATCAACTTCCCCTCTTTTAGAACAAGAACAACAATGAATCAATATCAATAAACCCTCTTTACAAGACGTACGATATATGACACTTATCACAAACCAAGTCGTACCAACATATATAAAGAAGCGTGAAGAAGAGCAATCAAGGGTTAAAGAATAAAGAATAAAAGCAGACTAAGACACAAGTTTTTTTTTTTAGGAATTCAAAAAAGCACTACCTATACGAAATACTGATTCCCAAATATTCAGAACAATTAAAGGTAATTAGAAAAACACTACCTATCTGAACAATACTTATTCAATAACATTATACAAAACATCCAGAACAAGTAAAGTCATCAGTAGAAGATATGTTTGAGACAATTTAAAATCGTTACTTGTCATTCAATCAATTCAATTACCTCAACCTCCTTAAAAATATTAGGCAAAAAAACAACAACAAACATAATAGCTCGTTCCTCTCCTTCTGCACATGCTCCAAGAGAATAAAAAAGACATTTCTCTTTACATAGATATTTTCTTAAAATGAGACTAAATTATTTTCACTGACCATCTATCACAAGTTATAAAATACAGAATCATATAATAAGAGTAATTCCATTTAACTCCAATCCAACCCAACTTACTGTAACCAATCCCATCTAACCCAAACTAACCCATGCCTAAAAGTCCAATGAATCGCACAACACAAACAACCTTCCCATTTTCTCTTCCTCCCACCAAAATCCAAAAGAGAAGGATTCATATCAACAATACACAAATCTCCTCTTCACCAACCTACCTCATTTACCAAAAGACAACCCAATCAACAAGTCGCAATCCCATAAACAATAGCCCTGTAAAATCAAAACCACCACAGATACTCCAAGACAAATTCCCCAAAGTTCCCGAAAAGCTGAGACGAATCCAGATTTCGACCTCCCTATCCCAATCCTACTGGAAGGATAAACGGCAGTCAGCGCATATTTAGAAGAAATAGATAGAAGGGCACCACGAAAGACAAACATTTAAGACCTTCGTTTGTGAGAGGTTGATGAAATAATTCCATGTTATTCTCGTGGTCTGATCTAGATGACCCGGATGGCCCAGGAAATGGAACCGTCCTCAAAGCAAGTACGAAAATCCTAGGACGGAAGATGGAAACCCAACTTCTACACGAACACCAAAAATCCAGTCACCAAAAAGACAGATCTCACACGAAAATAGGCCCGAATTTCTGGTCCCTTCCCCCAGCATCTACGCAGTACCGCCACAAACAAAACCGTGGCAACAAGAAATGAGGCGAACTACTACATGCAAAATAAATTTGGAATGAAAAATTGCGCCTCACCATCGGCTGACCTACCATGTTTCAACTCCCCTAAAAATTCAAGTTGGCAAATATTCGGCTTTCAAGAAAGGGATAGCATGAAATATATATTTCAAGGCATGTTCCCCTTTTAACTGGGCAAAATAATGCGCACGAGACCGATGGACAAAGATAACACCCCTTGTACGGAGTATCCCTGACTCAATCCGTGCAAAGAGAACTTCTTCAACGAGGGCGAACGGAAACTCGAGTCAACTCAAACTCGACTCGATATTTTGCAATGATGTCTTTCAAAATCAAATCGATTTATTGAAAAAAAAAAAAAAAATAGAATAAAAAGAAAAAATAGTCTTGTCGGGATAAGTTCAGATGATATATGCCGCCCTCTTGCATCATGACGCGTGTGGCTCTCAGCGAATGCCCACTTTTCCAGCATGAAGGTTCCTCGCACGGAGTCTCCAAAACATGACTCGTTGGTGTTAAAAAAGAAGACAAGGGCAAGAGATTCAAAGCAGCACCAGAACTTGGAAGCCCTGTTTCTCGGGTAGAACTGCGCAAAAAAAAAAATTCAAAGCAGCGCAACGGAAACGGCGCGCCTACTAAAAAAAGTTGGCCGTTTATGATGCGATGCCAGCAACAGGCCAGCCTTCAACCTTCTCAACCAACTTCACGCGAGTCTGCCCCTGTCAAGTCTTGTTTTGGGTATCCAGCCTGTCCATGCCATTTTTGTGAACCGCCATGTGGTTGGTTGGAGAGCGTTGTTCCATGCGACGTGAGTTCGAGGTGAGTTCGAAGTCGGTTCAAGTGACAGGTGGGGTTTTGAGTTGCGTTGACAAGTTGACAGTTTCTTTCCCACGAGGTTTTTGTTCTGGTTTTTTACGCCGTTTTGCAGGCTTGATAGGTTGAAGGTTGCCTTGCTTGTCCTAGCCGATCCATCACCCTATCATTCCACAAAGGTTCTGCTTGATTCAGGCTCATCTTCAGCCCATGGTGAGAGATGTAGTCCGAATTAAGGAGAGCCACAGAAAGACCCTGGGCCTTGGCAGGTTTTAACCGCGATTTGATGGGGGGGGTTGATGGGGGGTTGATGCTCCCCTGGTGGTCCCCTGGTGGTCCCCTGATGGCCCCCGACGAGGCTTTTGATGCTTCGATTGTTGATCGACTGAATGATCGTCGAAAGTGGACAATGATATTGGAAAGAGAGGCAGGTTGAGACGAGTCGCGACGACGCTTCGGGACGTGATTATTTGCGTCGCGCTCCTTGAATCAGTGTGAATCTCATCAAGATGAGATTCTCGTCAGGTGTCGATCATCAACAACCGAAAAGCCCGAGGACAGGTGGTGAGAGGACGCAAAAGCAGCGGCTCATGAACACTTGAATCTGTTTTGGCAGGGGACGTTGCGTGGCCCTTCGGACTTGAACTCGAAAGGGCAGTAGCGCGCTGAATTACTGAACGAAAATCATGAAAATTGTGCTGGCGGCGGAAGAAATCCGGCAAATGAGATGTGTGAAAATTGAAACTCCAACCAGGGCTGCCGGACAAGCAAAATGAGGTTTTGATATTCGACGATGCGCTGCGATGCCAGCCGTGCAACCACAAATGCAACTTCTTTTTACACTTTCGCGATGCAGCCCAAGAGCGTGGCTAAAAGGCTTCCTGCATAGGGGCTGTAGCATTGCCGAAAGAGGAAGCACGAGTAACGAGTGTACGCAGAAGTCGAGTAACCCCTCTCTGCATTTTAACAGGCGCGGAAGGATGCTTCAGTGTGCTCTCACAGCGTGAGGGCCTCACCACAGCACAGCACAGCACACCACAGCACAGCACACTACACCACAACCAACTGGCTCGCTGCCTCATTCCTTCACCCCAACTCTTTCGTGTGAGAAGAAGAAGCCCTGTGGCGTCCTCTGCAGCCGGTTCCCGGTGGTTGAATTGTTCAGGCGCTCCAATTGGATGAGGAGAGCTTTCGTGGCCCCTCATCAAGACCCCTGGCCGTGTTGATAAGCTGCGGCAAGCCAGCAAGCCAGCAAGCCACCAAGAGCGCCACCAAAGAGCAAGCAACGGAAATAATCTTGCTCTCAAGTGCTCACTCACCACTTGATGCTGTCGGCCTCGGCTTCAGACTGTGATGAATGAGATGACTCGAGCACGATTAATCACCCATGAATCTCATCTCTCCCATCTCTCTCATCTCTCTCATCTCTCTCATCCCTCCCATGCCTCCCATGCCTCCCATGCCTCCCATCTCTCTCCATCCCTCTCATTTCTCCCAACATGCCTGCGCTGCCGCTGCAGGATCGCCACGACCATGATTACCGCCGATCAAGATCTCGCTCAACTCAATCTTTCCTTCCGTACCGACTTCGCCCGTGGAGACGAGCGACGGGCAGCCTGGAGAACAGCGCAAACCGTCGCTGCTGTGAGGGTTCAGGAAGATGAGGGCATCAAGAGCTCACCAGGGTTTCAACTTGGGAGTGTCGCTCGGCAGACTTGCCGATTAGGCTCCTCGTCAGGGCTAACCCGACCAGGGCTAAAGCGGATCAGGGCTCAGCATCACCACCCAGGTGGCCATGCGTCATTGGGACCTGAAAGCGGCGCTGTTTCTCTCATCGCCATCACCATGCTTCAGCGATGGCGGGCTCGCTGTTGGCATTGGATGTCTCCCCTGCTCCTCCGCCCAACAAGCATCCATCCTCGAGACATGGGGGCCATGGGCTCTTTCTTGCAGCAAGCAGGCGGACCGGTAACTGGCGGTAAACTGCACTCACTCACTGCATCGAGAGAAATGCAGCAGCTCCCCTGACGGGAGGACATACGTGTGGATGGAATGATTCATCAGGTGACCTGATATCGTACTCGTCCTTCTATTGCGTGCGCCGGGATTTCGGTGGCTTTTTGAAAGTGCAAATCGGCCATCCAAGTGCGGCAAGGTGTTGCGATGGTTCGATAAGTCGCCATTGATTTGTCCAGTTGTGCTCGGAGGCAAAAGGACCTTCTTGGAAGCTTCTTTGGCGGCGGCCAAGAAGAGAAGAATCCTTGAATCCTTCTGGGTTCTTGCTAGCCCGCTTGGCTCTGGAGTCCGGACGTACGGCCTTTCTTGGTTTCAATTCTCTTCAAGTATAAATCTTGGCATCGCCATTTTCATTCATGGAAACGAACGATGAACGAACAGGGGCGAGAGACGTCCGACGTCCACGTAGAGCGTGTTTTGGATTGTCGAATGCGCCTGTCGATAATTCGATGAGTTTGCTAGTGTGTGCGTACGCATGAACACTTTTTCGAGCTCCAGATAGCGACAAATATAGCCCTGACAGCTAGTGGCGGTACGGGTGACGGTGCGTAGGGAAAGGGTACGGAGGTACCTCGCCATCCAGTAGCAGCGGCTGTCGCCAGTAGTCCAAGACCAAACTTCTCGAAGGCGATGAACGTGTCGTCTCAGACGCAAACAACAGCTTCGAGAAGCACCAATGGTTCGATGGCAGGAGCGCGTTGGGCCACGGGTAGCAGAAAACCAAGGTTTGCTGTAACCTGCTCTTCTTGGAATTGGAATTTTGAGCCTTGGGGATTGAGGGCGGCAGATGAGTATCAACACTCAAGCGAGTAATCTAGTGACCGTACGGAACGGAACGGTAGCAGTAGTTGACTAGCCACCGAGTAAAGCCCGCAGGTAGCATAGGATGGCGGTGTAGTTGGTGAGAGAAAGTTGACCACGGGCTTCTCCAAGATGATGAAGGGGGAAGTGCAATCTAAAGGCTTGAGGTTGTTGGTTCAGAATAGGACTGTATACGTAGGGATTCGTGCTACCAGGGCGCTGGCCACCAGATAGACGACTTTTTGCTGAAGACGAGAGATACGAATTGGACGCCAGGCCATCCCTCCCTTGGCTACACGCCCACCAGGTCAACCAAGGGACGGATAGTGCAGAATACTTTCCAGAACACTTCCCAGAACACTTTCCGGATCAGGCCAGGAAGGTGTCGAGGGAGGATTTCGAAGGTTCTTGGGTGGCACTTGCCCTCCGAGAAAGTCCGACCTCTTTCTCCCAGACCAGACCAGACCAAACATGAGAAGGATCGCCCCTTTCCCCTCTGCTGATGAATTACTGACTGATTGAGCATTATGAGGCTGCGAAGCTCTCATATTTACTCGCTACTCGCTACTCGTTACTCGTTACTCGTTACTCGTTGTACGCGACAGCCCGTCCACTTGCCTTCACGGATCCCTACCCGCCTGGTACGCTGGCGATGTGATGGTACGGAGGTACTCCTGAGGAGTGGCAGGAGAGAGGGCAACGCTCTAAGTTCGGTGAATTAAAGAAAAAAACGCAAGGGCTCTTTCCAGGGTATCTGTTGCTGCAGCCTTTGCCCTTGTTGCCAGCACGCCCGTTAGTCCCAATACAAGCTAGTTCCTGTTTAGCACCTGCGAAAAAGTCAGGCAAGACTCGCTGCTGTGCAGCCGTCACCAGCGTCACCCAGCGTCACCCAGCAAAAATTACCTAAGGCGGACGAGTGAAGGCAGTAAGGCGTTGCCGCTTTACCCTCGACCGCGAGTGCGCTGCTTAGGCCTTGCAGCTTCCCTTCCCATTGAAAGATTCGTCCCCAAAAAATACTTTCTGCTCTCTTCATTGTTTCCTCCTCTCTCCCATCTCCCCCAGAGAGCCAGACCGATTCTGTACCAGCAAACCAGCAGCAGTGTACCATCTATACTTGTACCCGCCCGTCAACACCAACGCCCCCCCACTCGAAGACCCAGGACGATTCTCCCCATCGTGCGGTCCATTGCGGGAAGTGTCACTGTCCAACAGTCTCTAACCCTCCGCAGCGCGCATCGCGACGGAGTCTGCCAGTCTGGTGGTTTGGATGGCAGCGGTGGATCAACTGCAACCTCGAATCGATTCTGTCCCCACCACGCGTGTATTTTCCGCCCACCTTTGGACAGCGGACACGGTTAAAGGGCCCTCTGCTCCACTTAACTCTTGAGGAATCTCCATCTTGAGCCTCAACTGCACGCCTTCTTTATTTTTCTTCTCGACTTTTCGTGGTCGCAGCTTTTTCTGCCCTCCAATATCCATATTTTCGCCTTTCACAAGCCGTCACCCGCCCTCAACACTCGACCTCACCTCCCTCGGCCTATCAGGGTACCCGGCCACCACTCGAAGGAACATCTAGCTCTCGCCCCCAGCACTGCGACCGTCTTCAACCTGGACGCTGCATCTCTCTCGGCTCTTGAACAGACGCGGAGAAATAACTGTGTGGGACGAACGGCGGATCTCCAATTGACGTTGCAAAACCTTCAGCTTCGCGCGACCAGTGACGTGACAAAATAGTTGAGGGGTCGCATGGTAATCAACACTCGTCGGTAGCCAGCCTCAACGACTTTTTTTCTCAAATGGACGCCTCCCAATACCATGCGAATGGTCTAAGCAGCAACACCACCACCAACCCTCAGCAATACTCATCCTTACCTGGTATCTCGCCCGGCATCTCACCCCACCAGCTCCAGCACAACTCCAACATTCCCGCACACACACTGCCTCCACTGCAGAACTCGCAGCACGCGATGCAATCCATCTACGGGAGCGCGCCTCACACGCCGAGAACGCCCACCACCGCTCCAGGTACCCCAGGTTCTGCGAACACAATGGGAGGGAACTTTCCGCAGATGGGTGGTCAACAACAGCAGCAACAACGAGGTTATCAGATGATGCCTGGCAACAATTACCAGCAACAACATCAACAACACCAGCAACACCAGCAGCAACAACAATACCGTTCTTCTGGTCCGATGATGCCCCAGTCCTCCACCGCAATGTCCCACCCGCAGCCAATTGCTCCTGCTCCCCTTCAAACTCGTGGCCCGCAAACTCTGCGACCGATGCCACCACAAGGTCTGCAACATATGCAAGGCATGCCTTCACCCTATGGCCAAGGTACCATGATGCTCCAAGATCTGGAACCACCAACCCACGTTGTAGGCTCGCAAGGTCGACGAGGTATTCTTCCGAGTGCACCAGGTAGACCTCCTCCGGCAGCAACCGGAACTGGCTCCACCAAGAATACCATGATTCCTGCCAAAGATGCCGATGGGAAATTTCCTTGTCCTCATTGCACCAAGACTTACCTTCACGCCAAGCATTTGAAGCGCCATCTTCTTAGACGTAAGTCCTTCCTAAGAATTCTTCCCCCGCAAACCTAACTTTAGGGGCAGACACTGGTGATCGACCATACATGTGTGTGCTTTGTAGGGACACCTTCTCGAGAAGTGACATTTTGAAGCGCCATTTCCAAAAATGCTCCATCCGTCGCGGAAACCCTACCGGAGCAAGTCACTTGTCGCACGCGCAAGCCCACTTGAAAAAGTCCCACCCAGGGCCACACAAAGCTCAAGGCTCGATGGGTAACGAGAATGATATCATGGGTGTCAACGGCATGAACAATAATGGCATGGGAAACATGGGCCAAGACCCTTCCCTCCATCCTTTTGGGGTAATTCCTGATGGCAGTGTTCCTGATGCTGGGTCCAACTTAACCGATGAACAAGCAGGTCAACTCGCACGATCGAACGGAATGAAGAATATGGGTGGTGGAATTGATAGAAGAAGCATGACCGGGGCTCCCGGGGGCTCGAACCGTCCTAGCTTTGAACAACAAGGCTATGCAGCGAGTACCATGCCGACTGGTATGAATCCTCCATTCAATATGCCCAACGGACAGAATGGTCACTCATATAGCCAGGGCTATGATTTCGCCTCCCATGGCAACGGCTCCAGCATGCAGCCCCAGTCCTCCGTGGACATGTCGAACCTCCAAAACGGCCGAAACGTTTACCAGGGCGCCACCGCTGGCCAGCAGCATGGCGACTGGTCCCAACAACTTTTTCCTAATCAGAACCAACACCATCAACAACAACCGCAAGGATACATGAATCCATATACCTCGAACCTACCAAACACACAAGTACCAATTAAAGCAGAATCTCTTGTGGCAGTCAAACCCGAAAACCCAAGCCTCTTCAACGGAGTTTATCCAGGCGCATCAAATGGCCTGTCTGCCCCAACAGACTTCCCCAGCTGGAACCTCCAAAACGATCCTCTTCAAGAAATTTCAAGCAGACTCCTTTTCTTCTGCTTCCCAGACAACCAAGTAATTGGGCGCAGCACGGAGATTCGCAGTTACCTGTCCTCCGACAATATTAAACATTTCTTGGAACAATATACCAATTTTCAAGGCCATTTCCCCCTCATCCACATGCCTACCTTTCGAATTGCCGAAGCTTATGACGGGTTGCTCCTAGGAATGATATGTGTGGGAGCCGTCTACTCTGACCGCATGCAATCCACTCAGGTGCGCGATATGATGGAATTCGTCAAGGCGGTCCTGGAACGAAACTCTTCAATCTTTACCAACATTTCTCAGGACCACAGTTCCGAATACGCCAAGGATGCTGCCCCTGGAAAGACCGACCTTGAGCAACTTACCGCGCTTCTCCTGATGCATATCCTCTTCGTTTGGCATGGAACACCGGTTCAACGTGAAAAGGCCCGCAGACAATTTCCCTTGATCGTTGCGCTTACAAGAAAGGCTGGATTGACGACACCTATTACCACTCCTTCATCTATCGCACCTTGCAGCGCTTTGCATCAACGACACGTCAAGGTTGAGAACTTCAACGCCGCCAGCTTTGACTGGTCTGCATGGGTCGAACAAGAGACACGCTCGAGATTGATGTACGCCGTCTACCTGACTGATGCTTCCATGGTCATTTATTTCAACTCCGCACCACTCTTTGAACCCCTCGAAGTTCGCCTTCCTCTCCCAGCCGACGATGCCACTTGGGATGCACGATCATCTGTGGAATGTGCTGAAGCACTTGGTCTTAATGGCCCTGTCATTGCTCGAAACAAGAACCAAGAAGGAAGCCGACGACCCAAACAGCCTGAGATGCACAGTGCGCTCGAGACATTGATGCGCCCAGATCTTGACCTTCAACCGGGAACTACCAACTTGTACTCCAAGTTTATCCTTATCCACGCCCTCCAAGTTCAACTCTGGACTGCCCAGAAACAATTATCCCAAGAAGCCCAAGCAAACCCTCACAACTTGGGGTTCCCAACCAGCGGTTCCAGCACACCTTTGTCACAGAACGATTGGGTAGTTAGAGGAATTGAGGGTGCAGCCAACGGTGCCCATAGCGCTACAAGCAGTGGTCGGGCAACTCCAGACGCGGCATCAACACACCAACTGGTAAAGGCTACCAACACTGCATTCGACAAGTGGAAGAAGGTTTGGGATGAGGACATGGCCGTACAATACCCACCATCATCAACTAGCTATCGTCGCTTTGGTTTCTGTCGAGATGGTGTCCACTTCTTCTGGCTAGGAAAATATTTGATGAAGAACAACCGAGGCTCGGAATGGCAGATGGCTCCAGACCAACGCTTCTCTCAAATCATGCATCTGCTGAAATACGTTAAAGGATGGGTTCATTCGGATAGTGCCAAGCGTGGGGAGGAGCTTGGTTCCGTCAATGATATCGACAGTGACTTTGGAGTCAGAGACTTGACGCTGGATATGTCTCAACTCTTCAAGTCGATCAACAAACAAGTCGATAGCCCTGTCATGGGTGTACATACTGGTGGGAACCCGGGAACATAAAAAATTGCGAATTCAAATTTGGGCGGTATATGTTTTTAGAAGAAAATTACCCTGCAGGGTGGCATTGCGTTGGCGTTATATCTTTTTCTCGACCATTCATTCTCTCTCTCCTCACCACTGGGATCGATTGGGGCGGAAGGGGAGGAAGAATTTCACACAAAAAAAGTTTTCTGATTTGTCTTTTTTCTTTGGTAGGTAGATCATATTTGCATTCCATGGGTTCTCTTGCATTTTTTCTGCTGGGGGTGGCGAGGTTGTCTTTTTTTATTTTCCTTGCGGGAAAATTATAGCATATTCACAGAATGTTGTTGTTGATGGGAGGGGGTACATATATGTTCGGTTTCGTGAACTCTCCTCCTTTTCTTCTTCGCTCATACACAATTTGGGGGATCAAAGTTGGCGCTGCATTAGAACACGGGATCTGTTTTCGGCTTTTGCATTTGGTGGGGGGCTTTTGCTGCTGCGTTTGCTGTTTGCTGTGGGATGGATGAATGAATTGCTTCTTTTTTGCAATGGATGGATGAATGGCTCCTTGATGTGCGTTGATCACCGTTTGATCGATTTTTAGACGCTTTTTAACATAGATGACGAATGAAAATTAGCATTTTATAGAATTGCCGCTTGTGGGTTTATTATTGTGAAGTTTGAAATATGTGAACTAATCTTGCTCTCATCCTAGCCCATTGGCCGCTGGCTTAAACATTTTTGAATCTTTCAAACCCCATTTACGGTAAGTTTGGAATCCTAGGTGTTTGATCTTTCGCCATTGGCATTGAATTATAAATATATTCTTGATTACCAGCAGACACTTCAACATTCTCCTTCCAATGTTGAACTAGCAAATTGAAGACTACCAAGTACCATCTATGATCCTTCTGTGTGCTCATAGGTAACCCCGTTCAAAAACAAGACCCCTCATAGAATATGTGGCGAGTCCTCTTCGCAAGTGCTTGGATAGCTAGCTAGATAGGTAGGGAGGCAGTTTATCAATGCTCTTGCATCGTAGAGTGCCTGTGCTGGAGAAATCTTCGTGGACAGTCTCTTCTTGACTAGAAGTAGCTTTTGCATAGCCACTCTCTAGAGGGCATTTATTGCAGTCCCTCGGTGTGTCTTCTCTGCCTGCCGTTTTCCACTCCTTCTGCTGTGTGCCATTCTTCGACCGCCTTCCTCCCTCTCGTCACTCCCTTATTCTCCCTCCATTTGTATAATATCCATACCCATCACCCATCCCCCCACTCAGATCTTATCCCTTCTTCCCCCCATCCACGTTATTTCCCCCGGTTTGTATATCCTCACGATCTACAACCGTAAATCGTGGGACGATACTTTCTAATGCCTCCTTGTCGCTCTGTGACGGAGAGAAACCTAGCTTCTTTTCTGCGGTGTCGGAGAAGTAGAGGCCTATTGTGCCCCAGGCTAGGAAGGCGCCGCCTATTGAGGCGCGTGTGAGGGGTGGGAGGGCGCGGAATTTTCTGGAGGGGAGGAGGTTAGTTTGGGTGTGTAGAGAAGGGGAAGGGGTGTGATGATTTGGATTGGGGGAGGGCGAGGGATGGACGAGGGGGGATGTACTGGATGATTGACATTTTTTGCTCTGGGTGAGGGGTAAGTGGTGGGTAATTGAGAGAGGGAGATGGATAATGACAGTGGTGGTGGTGCTGTTGAAGAGGTGTCGTCGTGAGATTTAGAGCTCCCAAGCTTAGCTTTTGGTTGGAGCCGAGGTGGATTGAGTGGTGGAGTATTACCTGAATGTGGGGGTTGAGATGCCTGGACGTTGCCCTGTCTTACATACCTTTTTAGGACGGCAGCTGCTTACCTTTGGAAATAACACGAAGTTCATGAATTTATTTCAGAACTCTCCTTCGCCCTCTGCCGTTTGCCCTTCACGAGGAACTTGCACTTTTGTTTTGTTTTGTTTTGGGAGGGGTTGAGTTGCTTTTGAATCCTGGGTGAAACGAGCTTGGAGGGGTGAAGCTCTTAGGGCTGATTTCTTGGTTGATTGGAGAGATTACTTGGTGAGAGAGAGAGAGAGAGAGAGCAGTGACTTTGGTTCTCTTATTTCTTTACTTCTATTGTTTTCAATTCAACCCGTCGTTATCGCTCGGCTTTTCGATAAAGGTCCCATCTTGTTTCTTCAGTTCTCGGGTCTTCGTTCGGGCTTAAGAGGGGCACGATTGAGATCATCACATCATGATCACGACTTGAGAGCAGCTTCAAAGCCAGACCAGAAGAACAAACCGATTGGAATCGACAGCTTCGACATCCAGATACTTCACACTCCCCAGTTTCACGGATATTCAAAATATAAGCTGCCTCCAAGAACACCACCCACGGCATCACCATTATCAAACCCATAAAACTCAAAATGGAAACTCTCCCCCTCGAACTCCGCCAGAAAATCATCACCCACCTCCCCCTCCACGACCTAAAAGCACTCCGTCTCGTCTCTCGTATCTGGTCCCAAGCTGGAGAAGAATATCTTATCCCTCCACTATTCACACACCTCCCTCACCGTCCATCTCTCCAATATCTAATCGGCATCTCTCAACACCCAGTCTACAGCCAGAAAATCCGGCATCTGCAATTCCAACATGGAGAGTTAAACGAATACCATGCTAGACATAACACGTATTTCTTGAGTTTTTTATTGGAACTTGATGAGAGGAGTGCTGTTATGGAGAAGGATTGGGAGGGCTATACGGGGTTGAAGGAGTTGAAAGATAAGCATTTTGAGGGGTCGTGTGATGGGGAGAAGTTGCGGGGTGTTTTTAAAGAGCTGGGGAGCTTGGAGGGGGTGGAGGTGGGATTGATGGGGTGGCCTTATGGGAAAGAAGATGGGATGGATGTTTTGGAGGGGATATGGAAGATCCCTTCTACTCGTGGACTTCCTCGAAAAGAGACGATTGAGAGATTCTGCAGAATCCTTTCTGGATTGCTTGAAAATGTTGGGGGGAATAAGTTAAAGAAATTGGGCCATGATCGGTTGCCCTTTGAGTTCTTCACTCAAGATACTGCGTTCTTGAAGAGTCTCGCACCGGTATTTGGATGTTTGAAAACCTTGGAGTTGGGAATCGACGACGATGAGAAGAATGAGGCCCTTTCCTTGAAAGGCTTTCAAAATCTAGCTTCTGTCCTTCGAACCGCACCCAACCTCGAGACTCTAAATCTTTCTTTCCAAGGAAGGACGAAGAAAAATATCTCTCCGATCCTTGAATCCTTCCAAGAAGATCAGTTTACCTTCCCCCAGTTACAGACCTTGAAACTCCAGTACATAATCACTACTTCCGACGACTTGGGGGATTTCCTAGTCCGCCACAAAGATACTTTGAAGGAGGTGCAACTTGGAGGGGAAGGAGTGAGAGCTCCTCATCGAGCGCCTAATGGTGGAGTGCATCTTGTGGAGGGTAGTTGGAAGGAGTTATTTGAATGGTCGAGGGTTGAAATGACGGGATGTGAGGTCTGGGTTATGGGGGACTTGGTGGGGCTTGAGAGCGGGGAACGATGGATTTTGGAGAATAGGGAGAGGGAAGAGGGGTTGAGTGAATATGTTATTGATTAATCTCTTGTTGTTCAACTTGAATTTCTTGCTACATAAACAAAGAGTGGGCAGAGTTAGATTTTTCTGACAGTGAGATTTGATACAGGGTTTCTGTTGGGAGAGGCTAATTTGGGGGGTTGAAAGGCATCGAAGGGGGTTTAGAAGTAACACCCCAGAAGAGAACTTTGCGCTATGAATAGAGTTTCCTTGAAAGGTGCATTGTACTTTGTCACTCTGTCAATGGACTCACTCCCTCCCCTACCCTGCCAATAAAGAGAGACTCGAAATGGTAGTAGACTTATTTGAACCATTATCAAAACTAAAGATGAGTCGCACAATTATTATTTTTCTTTATAAGGTTGTGTTAACTTCACTCTTCTGGCTTCATTTAGAAAACCGGCATATGAATAAGAAGCATCTTAGCATGAAAATAAATTCCAATCACCTCAATCTGACCTATATTATCCACGCCATAACAGGAAAAAAAGAGAAAAAAATAAAGCATCAAACAGCAAAAATCAACACCTACTCCAACATCTAAGAATTTCAACCAGGCTGAGTATCATTAGCTCCGGCTAAAAAGGCGTTTTGGGCCTTCACCAGCGAGAGCTTTCGCTCTATTTGCTTAACCCGATCAATATCCTCTACTTAGGCCCTACCCGGCTGCATGATACGAGAAGTGGTGCGACCAGGTGACAATATTGTAACCGAAGTTTCTTCGGGCTCTTTAAAATCATACTCGGCGAAATATTTCACGTCCCAATTCTCCTTGTTGACTCCCTTCCCAATATTCCTCCTCTTCACCGCGTTCACATATTCCCTCATGTGACTCTTTCGTTTCTTCTTGTCCTCCTCTTCGGCTATTAGATCGAGCATCTCGCCTCGAGTCGGGTTTCCTCCTCGCAATCTCTTTTCCAGAATATCTTCGTAATCCTCCCACTGCTCGAGTAAGACTGATACACCCATTGGCTGGCTTGCTTTCGAGCAGCCTAGGTTCCCGTTGTCAGGTTCCATGGCTTGGGCTAAAAGGGTAGCAGAGTCGCGGATGTGGTTAAATCTCTCTTCCATAGTCATGTTGGTGTCTAGCCAGGAAATTTTTTCATTGTCGTATCGAGCAAGAACGACATCTTCTTTTCTCTGGTTGGATGTGAAACGATGGACGGCTTGAGGGCGGTTCCAGAGTTGCCATTTGGGATTTTCCTTCAACGGAGCTTCTGGGACGGGTGCATCGACTTCACAGATGAGGGTGGGTTTCTTTCCCCCGAGAGCTTCGGCGATGGAATCAGAGTCTCTGAGAATACCGAGGCCGCCATTGAAGATGCGGAGGACGAGGTTGCTTTTTGCTGGGAAATGTCCTTTGGTGTAGATTGCGTTTTTGAGTGCTCCTACGGAAGTTTCATCTATGTCCGCGTAGAAGCGGTACATTTCTTCACCTGGGGCTCGCCAACGATCTGCAGGGTCTGCAAATAGAGGGCGATATCGGGGAAAGCCGTATTGCTTTTCGTACTCATATGCGTAGTATCGCTCCATGTACACTTCTTTGTTGCCCCAGGTTGGGAGTTTGTGTTGTGCGAAGAAGGTTTCCCAGTCGCTGTTTGACCAACTAAATGGAGTATAGAGAGGATCCATACGATGATACCCTTCCCTCAGATCTTTTAGATAAGATTTAAAAAACTCCTTGGTCTCTTCTGCATCTGGATCTGGATCTAGTCTCCGTCTCACTGCCCGAGACACCTCTTCTGCTCGCGTGCTCAAGGCTTCTTTGACCATATCCTTAAGCTTCTTTCTTTCATCCCACGCTCCATAACAATGTTCACTGACCTCTCTTTTAACTGTCTCGACGATTCTTCTGAGGTATTTGTTTGACAAGTTTCGGGAAACCGCTATTTCAGCAATATCCTGATAGACAATCACTTCTAGATAAGTACCCCTTCCTTCATTAGGCGCCCAACTCTCCCAATGCTCAACAAGTCGCACAAGTAGATAGCAACGGATCCTCTCTATGATCATCAAATCCAATTCATCTGAGGGTGAGAGCTTTTTACTTTGTTCCCATCTCGATGCTGGAATTTCGAAGATCTGTCCTAGGCCATGTAATTTACAATACTCGGCTCCTTGAGCTCGAGTAAATCGATTGGCAATGTTTAGTCGACTGGTAAACTCTTGGACCCTATCAAGTCGGTCGTAGTATTCTTCGGGAACCCCCAAACCGTATTTCCAGCGTTCGTAGGAGTTGTAAATTTCTGATTTGGTCCCGTCACCAGAGGGTGTTGAAAGACTCTTGATTCTTACTTCTATGGCTGTTGGATGATCAACAACGGGAAGAGGGTTGTTTTTTGAGTTCTCTTCTGGGCTCTTTTTTGAAGTGTCTTTTGCATTCTCTTCTGGGTGCTCTTTTAAAATATCCTGGAGTATGATCCCGTCGTCGATTTTAGCTCTGTTTTCCATCCAACGTGGGTTTTCCATGCTTGCGTTGTCCCTTGTCACCATTTTGGCATTTTCTGCCGACAGATCCTCTGATCGCGCGATCGCTAAATCCCAAGCATTGAGTTGCCACCATAGAGTGTCTGGCCGGGGACTTCTATCCCAGAACTCGGCTTTCCAAACCGGCACATTGTCTACCAGCTCCCAGTCTCGGATAGCTGCTTTCGCGGGTGTCGGGTTACTAGTTACCAAGGCTGGGGCCATCCTGGCTCGTGCCTTTCGTGAGAAATTTATATCCCGCTGGTCTCCCATCTGAGCCCAGAATGAGTGCGTGAGTTGCCTTTCAAGATAATCAGTCCCCATAGACCAATATACGACGTATGGCAATCGTGGGGACTTTGCTGCATCTGCCAAAGTCTTTTCCTTTCTCCATATGAGTGGTCGTTTGAAGGGATTATCCAGTTTGTTTGTTGCAATAGTGGTAGGTGTATGGCCGCCAAAGATCCATGCGACGAACGCAATTCCCAACTCAGCTAAACACATGTCTCCTACATATGGCTCGGAATATGGTCCCTCATATTCTCTTGTCCAACGCTTAGCGACATTTTTCGTGTTATAATTCCAAATGTAATGTCCAATCTCATGAACCATGGTAATTGCTGCATGCCAGGTTGCTCGAATGCGTTCCTCGTTGTCGGGTCTCGTCTCGTCGATGAAATCGACATATTGTGCAGCAATTCCGATTTTGACTTTTCGCTGAACAGAAGTATCCGCGCGCACTTTATCAGATGCCGCAATCTCCTCCCAAGTTTCATGATGCCAGGGTTTTTTCTGATCGGTGAGAAAATTCATACCCCATGCGTTCATTGTGTCATAAATGTCATAATCCGTTTCCCAAACAACGTTTTCCGCGAGTTTTTCGAGCTCCTTTCTCGCTTCATCAATCTGACCAGCCGAGACGGGATCCTTGATCTGAATTTCTTCAATACCGACTGCCTTATAGTCCTTTCTGCATTTATCCCCGGGCAAGAAGCTGGCAATGTATGGCATCCCGAGAGTGATGAGGTTGGTTGCCAAGTGCATTGAAGGTTTGAGGATCGCATATTCAAAATCATCGCACTCCCACCGACTCCTATTGAATAGTGGATGTAATTGTCCCCTGAGATCAGGTGTACGCGCCCTGCCAGTATCTGGTGTGAAGAATCAGCGCTGTTAAGAGAGGAGTAAAAAGTTCGGGAGGCTACGTACTCCAGGCTCCAGCTAGTTGAAGATCCACTTCATTCCAATCTTTCAGCTGTGCCATCTTGAGGACTGAGATGCTTTGTTGTCGCGACCAAAGTAATTGACGTTGGGCAACGAAATTGGCAACAAGAGCTCAGAGAAGAAATTCAATGTTAAGAGCGATATTGCGACGGCGATGAAGTTACAAAAAAGGCGAAAAGAGCGCAAACCGCACCTGTAGCCAGCATTCCAATCATTCAAACAATACAATGACAAAGACTTTGGAATGTTGTGGTTACTGCCCGAATTGGGAGCTTGAGGAATGCACTAGCATCATTTGAGAAGAATGGCTTTTCCAACCTCTCATTGCTTAACATTGCAAACAAAACTGGCAAGGAAAAAAGCATAGATAGATGTTTTGATAGAATGCTTAGTAGAACTATCAACAACCTGCTGGCTGAGGAACCAAAGGGGTTTGTGCAACAAAGACTGGACGCACTTTGTGGTAGTCTTTTAATGTGACTCACCCATTAACTATTCTGTAGCTAAAAAGACTGTACTGTGTATTATTTCATAAATTACATTGCCCCTGAAGTTCTAGGACAATCAAATTAATTGAACATGGTAACGTAGGACGTTTAGGAAGAATACATGTTACTTATCTTGCGCCTTCTCGAAAGTTGCCTAAAAGGGGGAAATGAATCATCTCGAGGGAAGAAGGAGAGCTGCACCGGAGCCACGGGGATTAACCGCTCTATTTCCGCGGTTCAACATTACGGCCGAGCCCCGGGGATGAATAAGGTGACATGCATAAGCCTGCACAACCGTCATTATGTCAGACTGTGCAACTTATCCTACTTATACATGCACAAAGAGTGCATGAACTATGCACAATAATTATACAACATGCTTTATACCAACTTTATACCCCTCCCTCGTCCCGAGCCGCAAGAAGTCTTCCACATCCACCAATCAGATGGTACCATCCTTCCCAGATGATTGCCATGATTCGCCGGCTTACTATCCGCTGAATTCTTCGGGTCGTAGATCGCTGCACTTGCTGCAGAAGAAAGTGCTATGACACCAGATAAAGAGTCTCCTCACCCAGGTCCCGGTGCAAAGGTAACTGGAACTTTTCTCATCACCATACCTACGTACTATTTTTAAGGAGTACAAGCTCTTCCTTTTCGCTCTTCTCTTGAGTCTGGATTGTGAGGTTCGCGTAATCCAAGGAGTTTGCCACTTCAATTTGCTTGTGGCTCCTTCCCTTTTCGTTACCACTTACTTCTCTTCAGCGACTTTTCCTCAAAGCAATACCCCTCTTCTCAACCAGAACGCATAAATCCCCTAATAAGTGGTAATAGAAGCCATCATGGCTTCAGAAAAAGTCCTCCCGGACAATGGCACCATCAATACCGAATCAACTGCATATTTATCGGACCCGGAAAAAGCAATACCTCAAAAAATGGACGAAGGTGCAACTGGGGAGCCCGATTTGGACCATGATGAAGTGGAGGAAATGAATCAAGGACATTTGGATGATTTAGAGAGAAGATATGTATGTGTTTCTTCTCCCATCTTGGAAAGTGGTGTTTCTAATTTCAGCAGTCTACGGCTTCTATCAAAGCAGGCTCACGAAGACCAGACGAGATCCAACGGACAGCAACAAAAACGAGTATTCGAAGTACTCGAAGCAAATTATCCAAGATAGCAACGAATCTCACTTCAAGAAGCAAGAAAAAGGAGAGAATAGCGCCAAAGCCTTTGCCAACCATGGACCTCGACAAGGGAATTGTTGGTTGGGAATCACAAACTGACCCAGAGATGCCTCTAAACTTCCCGGAAACAAGAAAGTGGTTACTCATTTCTCTGCTTGCGAGTATTACATTCATCTCGCCCCTTGCTTCTTCCATGTTTGCTGTAAGTATATCCAGTCATTCTATACCAAATAGTCACTGACCATTACCGAAGCCCGGAGTTTCGTTTATGGACGAGGACTTCCACAACAGTTCCCTAATGCTGAGTGCTTTGACTGTGAGCATATTCGTCTTGGGATACGTGATCGGTCCATTGATTCTAGCAGTAAGTACTTCCGTCGTCATATCATACATATTGCTCCAAGCTAACAACAATCATTAGCCCCTATCCGAGATCTATGGTCGTCGATTCGTTCTAACCGGAGCCAATCTCTTCTTTTGCGTATGGCAAGTCGGATGTGCTCTAGCACCCAACCTGAACGCTCTCATTGTCTTTCGCTTCCTCGCTGGTATTGGAGGCTCGGGATGTCTAACGATTGGAGGAGGTGTAATCGCAGATCTCTTCAACCCAGACCGTCGTGGAATAGCAACATCAATCTACTCCCTAGGTCCCCTATTCGGTCCCGTCATCGGCCCAATATGTGGAGGGTTCATCGCCCAACGCGCAGGTTGGCGCTGGGTATTCTGGGTTCTCCTCATCGCTGGAGGAGTAGTAACAACAGGCATCGAATTCCTTAATCGAGAAACCAACCACCGAGTCCTCATTCACCGAAAAGTCAAGCGTCTCTCAAAGGAACTCAATCGCACAGATCTAATCAGCTGCTATGATCAACAAGGGACCCCCCAAACCGCCTCTCACATCCTAAAAACCGGGATGCTGCGTCCTCTAAAGATGCTCTTCCTCTCACCCATAATTTTCCTTCTCTCGCTTTACATGGCTGTTACATACGGACTCCTCTACCTCCTCTTCACAACCATCACCAACGTCTTCATAAACACCTACGGCTGGCAACCCGAACTCTGCGGCCTCGCATACATTGGTCTAGGCCTAGGCTTCATTGGCGGCATCGCAGTCGTAGGAAAAATCTCCGACCCTACCGTCATCCGCATGACAAAAGCCAACAACGGCGTTTTCGAACCCGAAATGCGTTTGCCTGCTTGCATATTCTTCGCCTTCTTCATCCCCATCTCCTTCTTCTGGTACGGTTGGGCAGCCGACAAAGCCGTGCATTGGATCGTTCCCATCATCGGTCTCATCCCTTTCGGGTTCGGAATGATGGGGATCTTTGTTCCCATTCAGACTTATACGATCGATTCCTTCCCTGAGTTTGCGGCTAGTGGTGTTGCTGCCTTAACAGTTTCTAGAAGTTTATTTGGGGCGTTCTTACCATTGGCGGGACCGAGTATGTATAAGAGTCTTGGGTTGGGATGGGGGAATAGTGTGTTGGGGTTTATTGCGATTGCATTGATCCCAGCACCGATGTTGATCTTTAAGTTTGGGGGAAGGATTAGGAAGAATTATCCTGTCAAGTTGTAAGGTGAACAGAGAGATGATTAAGAGAGGTAGAAGTAGAGGGAGGGGAAAATTGTGTATACAAATTCTGGTTCAACCGGTTGGCATTGCGAGGGTGTTTCTGTGCATTTGCATTCGTTAATTGGTCTCGTCTTCTTGGATTGGCGGTGTTCCCTTGGAGACAGCGCCTCTTTCAATAGAGTGGGTATCAGTGGTCATGATTAGAAATAATAGAGTAGTGACAAGAAAGGAAGGACGCACTTCTACCAAGTATAATTCACACTTCTCCCCAGCAGCTTCCATCGTTTCTTCACCCCGTATCCGCAGGCAATAAAAAGCAGCAGTAAACACCGCCTCTCCTCCCGTTGTTCAAGTGTTCCAAACGACCTAGGTTAATGTTTAAAATTGTTTCCAGTACTTGGGATGCCGGAAATTACTGTAGATATGTACGAACTTTAAGTCCCGCTTTTAGCCCTCCAATCAGAATCGGAATTTTTATCTAGTGCTATTTTAGGTTGCCTGCAAATAGCTTGACCATTTTTGAAGCCAGACTCTGCAATTCGTAGGTAACCTACAAATTGCTAGATTTTTGTCTAGTATATCATTGGTGGAAACGATGGGGTGAGGAGTAAGTAAGTAAAGGAGGGGGTTGGGGATGTTACCCTCGTTCATTGTTTGTATATGCGTTGGCGAATTGTATCCGTTGAGGCGTTTTCTTGATGGTGTGGTGGAAATGGAGAGGCTGGGGGTTGGGGGTTGGTTGGGAAAGAGTGAGTTCAATTTATTTTGGATTTTGCAAGAGATAAGTGACCGACGGTATTCACATTCAGAAGTATAGATTGAGCAACGAGTTTTAGAGTTGGTGAAATATGAATTTCATCATCGGCTTTTTGCCTCGAAGTATTATTCCATCCCTGACCCATCGTGGTACATCCCATTCATAAAATCCCATTAAAAACTTCGCAAAGTCCATGCGCACGCCAGTAAAACAAATCCCACCCCCATCCAAGAGAGCAACACCTTCAGCAGAAAAAGTAAAACCCCCGCCTATCTATGATGCTAAATGATTGAGAATCAAAAAGAATTGAGCCCCGGAAAAGGAAAGTAAGTGTATGTACAAAACGTAAGCTGGCCATCTACCAGTCAAGTGGCTCCTTGATCTCTTGACCACGGTTGGTTTTGGGAATTGGGACAGCCTTGACTGCAAGCTTTCCGTTCTTTCCACGCTTAAGGTAGGAACGGCCATCCAACCATGGCGTGTTGGTGGTCATCTTCTTCTCGAATGATTGGATCTTGTCCTCCATTTGCATTGTTAATCCGATGTCATCGAGTCCATTAATGAGACAGTGCTTTCGGAACTCCTCTACTTCGAAAGTGCAGATCTTCTTGCCAGTGCTGTCATTGATGATCTGGTTGGGAAGATCAACTTCGATTTCTTTTCCGGCGCGAGCCTCAACGGCAATGGCTTCGAGGTGGTCCTTATTGCTGATGATGATCGGAAGCATGCCGTTCTTGAAGGTGTTGTTGAAGAAGATATCGGCGTAAGAGGGTGCGATGACACAGGTGATACCAAAGTCCAAGAGAGCCCAAGGAGCATGTTCTCTCGAGGAACCACAGCCAAAGTTAGGACCTGTCACAACGAGGATCTTTGACTTTCGGTATGGCTCTTGGTTGAGAACGAAGTCAGCGATCTCGCTTCCGTCTGGGTTAAATCGGAGGCCGAAAAAGAGAGCCGAGCCGAGGCCAGTACGCTTGATGGTCTTCAAGAATTGCTTAGGAATGATAGCATCGGTATCGACATTGGCGCGTTCAAGTGGGGCGGCAAGACCCTTGAGAACGGTAAACTTTGGAAGGCCGGTAGGGGTTTGAGATGCCTTGGTGTTGGTGTGAGGGATGCCATTGTCCTCCGGTTGGTCAGCAATCATTTCTCGCTCATCATCATCGGTAAGAGCTCTCTCGTCAACCTGGGCCTTGATCTCAATGGGTTTTGGAGAGGCAGCACGAGGTGTAGGGTTTGCTGTTGCAAGCTTTCGGACGTCGGTGAGCTTTCCAACAATTGCACAAGCTGCAGCGGTGACTGGGGAAACCAAATGTGTTCGGCCACCAGCTCCTTGTCGACCTTCAAAATTTCGGTTGCTAGTGCTTGCGCAACGCTCTTGTGGTGCCAAAATATCAGGGTTCATCCCGAGGCACATACTGCAACCAGCCTCACGCCACTCGAAACCAGCGTCGACAAAGATTTTATCCAAACCTTCTGCTTCGGCGCGGTCTTTTACAAGACCCGAGCCAGGAACAATCATTGCACTCTTAACATTTGCTGCAATCTTTCGTCCTTTTACAATCCTTGCCGCAGCTCGGAGATCCTCGATTCGGGCATTGGTGCATGAACCGATAAAAACTTTGTCAATGACAATATCCTCCATGGGGGTTCCTGCTGTGAGGCCCATATACTCGAGCATGCGTCGGCCGGACTCCTTCTTCTCCTTGGTTGAAAATGTCTCTGGGTCCGGAACCGTAGCAGTGATGGGTACAACATCTTCAGGACTGGTTCCCCAAGTGACCGAAGGTGCGATATCCTTAGCGTCTATAAAGACATCGACGTCGTATTTGGCCCCATCATCTGTCCTGAGACTTCTCCAGTACTCAACAGCCTTGTTCCACTCATCTGAGCCGAACTCGGGTGCTAGAGGTCTGCCTTTGAGGTACTCGAAGGTAATCTCGTCTGGAGCGATCATGCCGGCTCTAGCTCCTCCCTCGATTGACATATTGCAAATCGACATTCGAGCTTCCATACTGAGAGCCTCAATAGCCGAACCGCAGAACTCAATGACGGCACCAGTTCCACCGGCGGTACCAATCTTGCCAATGGCATGGAGAATGATATCCTTGGAGCTGACACCCGGAGCAAGATCTCCATCAACCTTAATCCGCATATTCTTGCTTCGTTTTGTGATCAATGTCTGGGTGGCAAGGACATGTTCAACCTCACTTGTACCAATTCCAAAGGCCAATGCTCCGAATGCACCATGTGTAGAAGTATGACTATCACCACAAACCACAGTTGTTCCAGGAAGGGTGAAACCTTGCTCAGGACCGATGATGTGGACGATACCTTGACGCTTATCTCCAAGACCAAAGTATGTGATGCCAAAATCCTTTACATTGTCCTCGAGGGTCATGCATTGTAATCGGGAATCCTCGACGTCGACGAAGGTTTCGATATTCTTGAAAGACTTTCGGGAGGTGGTAGGAACATTCTAATTTCAATTCAGTGAGTAAGTGGCGTTGGTAGATTGAGGAATTGGTACATACATGATCAGTTGTCGCAAGAGTACAATCTGGTCGTCTAACCTGTCGTCCAGCGTTCTTCAAGCCCTCAAAAGCTTGCTATGCGGCATTAGTAGGTGTTTGTGTGGGCAACTCAATCGGGGACAAGAAAGATGTCAACGTACTGGCGAGGTAACCTCGTGGACCAAATGTCTGTCTAAAGGGAGGTTAGAACTTGGAATTTCGAAGGGGAAATGGAATAAATCTACGTACCAATATAGAGCAAAATTGTGCCATCAAGTCTCTCATCTACGATATGGTCTTGAAAAACCTTATCGTAAAGAGTTCTTGGTCCACCCTCTGCTGCGGGCATTGTGTCGATTGATTGTCAAGAACTAGGGATCCAAGCCTCCGTTCATAAACTGGTCAAAGGGAGATGATGAAGCAAAGTAAAGACAATGAGGAGAAGGGAGAGCGAATTGGAATTGTTAATAAAAGCAAAGTAGAAGAAGAGGTTCAAATAGTGCGGGGTGAGCGAGATAGGAAAGGAACTTGTCTAGTTGTGGGTCGCCGATATCGGCTGATTTGCAAATGATAACTCTTGATTGGCTAGGAAGTGCAAATTCCAATTCTTTGGAGAAACCCTAGCTTAGCCGAACGCGGGCCGAAATACAGCTGGATTGTGTGCGGATCAAGACAGCCGAAAAGGTGCCGTTTGGTGCGTTTCTCTTGGCACACCTGAAAGTTTGGACCATATTTCCACACATCTTAAGTAGTTATGATAACGATGTGTGGGAATTTCTGATAATAACTTAGTTTCTTTGGAACAATGAACAATGAAAGTTGTCCTAAAAGGTCAGAACAAAAAGAGTTATTTGCTGCCATTTACAGTATATTGTCCAATGTTCATCAGGAGCTTCTCCTGCTTCAAAGAGAAAGCATACCTTGGGACTTTGGAATCATGATCAGAAAATTACCACAGAGTATCTCTTCTCCAGGGTTTCGCTATATATAGGCAAGTGAAGCTTCTATTCTCTTCCAGGCTGACTTCGCATTTTAGATTGGAGCTCTGTTGAAAAACTAGCTTCAGTTCAAGAGGCAGACTCAAGTTCAAGACAAACAATTTTCGGTGGATTGTTAAATCTGCAGCAATGAAGACATTGACTCTTCCAGAGCCTCATACCTACTTAAGTTCTAGGTGTCTTAGCAACATCATTCCTCTCTAAAAGTAGCAAGAACAAACTACACCACTCAAAAATGGCTGTACCTTCCGTTGAACCAGTGATGTGCAACATCTGTTCTCCATCGATACTTTTTCAACATTGAGATAAAACCTGCTTCTTTCCTCTCACAAATCATCTCGTCTGAGTAAATATCACACCTCTTGTCGCTTTTCCTCCTCAGCTGCAATAGATTCATTCACACAAAACAAATCACATTCCTGTTTTGCAACACCTGCATTCTGGGCCATTCTCAAAATGCCCGAGGAGCAATTTCCGCACTCACCATCATCACTGGAAGATTGGACAACTCCCATGAGAAACGCGGTATCAGAATCAGAATCAAACATCGTGCTCTCCCAGGGGAAGGGGACGAAATGAGGAAAGAGAGCAGCAAGTACTTTTCAAGTGGGCGTCTTCGACTTCGGGAAGGTGTTGCTCCAATCAAGAAGCTTCGATTGAAAGCAGCAATGCTTGGGGGGAATTGATTAAGGAGGCATGGGAGATGGCAGAAATACGAAACCCGGTTTCGCAGATCAGCAATGGAGTAGTATGTTTCTTGAATTCAAACAAAATTCTTTTACAAAGCATACTAACAACATTTTAGAGCTCTTTTAATGATGAGCTTGAAACGTCAATTCCACCACCAATTCATCAAAATCCAAAATACCACCATCCGCTGCACCTACAGCCCTTCCAAAGTTCAAAGACAACCTAGTTTACACGCTCAGGAGAAAATGGCGGGGAAGAAAGGGGAGGAAAAGGAGAGGGGGAAATATTGTTAATATTGGTTGAAAGAGCAACATGTCCTGCACGTAGAGTTAGTTAATTCAACAAATAATGGAGTTCATTCTTGAAGTTAGCAACGGCTCCGTGTAATGGTGACGGCGTGAAAGTTGCGCAGGAGCCCCTGAATATCTACTATAGTTTCCCTGGAGATCATCAGTGTTAAGCGAAGGCAGCTTTTTACTACCCTTAGCCCCCGAAATGGCCTCTGGAATCTGCTTCTCAAACTCATTCCGCAAATATCTGCCCTCTTCTGAGAGGACTATTTTTAATTTCGTGTGGCTCGAGTCCACTTATCCCCCTGACAGAGCCCTTAGTGACAATGGGTATGCTGATGTATTCTGCGTACACCTAGGGCCTAGGTACGATATTATTTTGGAAGTTCCCGGAAGTAATAATCAGAACCCGTTGCCCCAGATTATTCAAAGTTCCTTATCACGATTAATTCAAGTGTTCAACGACTTCTAGAACAACATTTTCTCAGGTGTACGCAGGAGGACCCTCACTGTTTGACTGTGGTATTTTCTCGTGGCAGGCAAACTCATTGGTTTAAATACACCGAGGAAGAGAAGTAATCTGCTCCAATGACCTTCATGGGCAGCTGATAAGAGAGAAAAGGGGGGGAAATTAGCCTGAGGACAACAGCGATTGCTTATAGTATCTCAACGCAGTAGCATCTTCAACTACTTCTCGAAGACACCGTTCTTTTGAAGAAACAAGTTGGTTGCAAGAATTTTCGATATTTACACAGGTCGCATGTAATAGGCACTGGAAATTTTGGATCAAATTTATTGTTAACTGAGAAAGCCCGAGCATTTTCAATGAAGATTAATAATACTGTGTGTTCCTTCCTTCCTTCCCAATCATCTCCTCCTCACGATTGTGGTCTGGTTACTTTCAAGCGAAGACGATTTGCGACCCCTCTCTCTCAAAGACGAAGTCTCCCGCAATTTTTTGATATGGACGTCTTCTGGCCTTTCCCCCCTAACTTCGCTACTGAGACCACCAAATGTTGTTCATTGTTGGCCTGATCAATAATGCCTAAGACAAGATCAGTTGCAGTATGTAGGCTGCCGTTCTAGAGTTCATTTCGTAAGTTTCAGTTTGTATCTGCCTCACCGGGCTTGAAGAATACGCTCCTAAGGAACAGGAGTGTCGGTGGGACTTGGGAATCGCCATGATGGTGATGGAGAAATCTCGAAAGAAGAGCTTCTATCATGAAAAGAGGAAGTCACCCACAGACATCTTCTGGCCTTTCCCCTGCTTCTTTGCTGTTTCTCTTGTAATTTTCTTTCCTTTTCGTCGACTGCGAATTCCACTTTTGCGTCAGCCCAGCCTTGTTGCAAGCTCAATACCTTAAAGAAAAAAGGGGGGAGGGGAAGAGACACTCTAGATCCTCTCTAAATAATCTTATTCCTATTGAAAAACCCTTAGCCGAGACAGGGGTTGATTAGCTCTTATCGTCCCTGCATAGGCCACTTAAAAAAACTGGTTAGGTGACCAGTTTTTCTAGAGTCCTGTCACGCATTTTGTACGTTGAAATTCCTCTTTCCTATATTCCTAACGCTTTCAAAGGCTGAATTCAGGCTGGTCGCTGTACACGAGTTTACGAGTGTACCGGACGCGAGAGTTATAAAGCCGAATTCGGTATACTGAATTTTTCTACCTAGAAAGCTAGTGTAGCGTATTTAAAAGGGGGTTCAGAGGAAGCCACCGAGATTAGATGTTATATAATCTTTTACCTTGAATCTTCCCTTGAGCTTTACCTTAATTTAAATTAAACTTTAAACTTTCTATTCGACCTTAAGCTTCTAACCTTAGACTCTTATACTTACTCTTGCTCTCTACCTTAAGGCTAATCTTACACTTAAATTCCCTCTCTCTTATAACCTCTACTTAGAAAAATAACTTATACTAATTAATATATACGAGTTTACAAGTATACTAGACGTTAGTATAATAAGATAGAGATTAGCGAGTATAAGCCTACAAGTACTAACATTGTCGTTCTATTTATATTAAAATATCATTCGTGTATTCTGTCTGAAGGATTTGCACGTGACTAGAAATAGTTAGCTAAGAAGACACCTATGAAAGGCCAGACCTCGAATAACTCAAAGGTATGGCTCAATATTAAATTGTTAAGAAGTGCATGAAGAACTAAGTACAAAAGTCACTCTCGCGACTATATATATATAACCTAGCAAGAATACTTGGAATTCCCAGGAAATAAAATGCAATAAGTGTAGGAATGCAACAAAGGCATGCCCTTTTAGCGAGGGACTCAGCCCGAGCCATACTCAGGGGTTTTACCCCTTACAACATCTTGAAAAAACAGGTCACGTAGAATAGGCTTGGTAAGAAACATTAGAGCTATAGAAGGCTTAAAGCTATTCCTCTATCTACTCCTCTATATATCTTGAATGTAAGAGGTAAACCCCTGAGTATAGCTTAAGCAGAGTCTCTCGCTAAATAGCTGATTTTCTTGCCTTGGTACCTAGGCTACTAATAGATGAGGTACGCCCTTATTGCTTATTGTATTCCAGCACTTATTACATTCTAGTACTTATCGTATTCCAGTACTTATTATATTCTAGCACTTATTATATTTTCATTTCTTTTATTACACTCCTGCTATTACTTAGCTATTGTAAGGGGCAAACCCCCTGAGTATGGCTCGGGCTGAGTCCCTCGCTAAAAGGGCATGCCTTTATTGCATTCCTACACTTATTGCATTCCTGCACTTATTACATTTTATTTCCTGGAAATTCCAAGTATTCTTGCTAGGCTATATATATAGTCGTGAGAGCGACTTTTGTACTTAGTTCTTCATGCACTTCTCAACAATTTAATATTGAACCATACATTTGAGTTATTCGAGGTCTGGCCTCTCACAGTAGAAGTGCATCACTCTCATCTGTTTTTCAGGCTAGAGTTATTTTTGAATACGCACACGAGTCCTACGGAGACACTTTTTGCACACGACAGTCCTACGGAGACATGATGAGCAACAATGATCAAGCCTATGGCTCTCAGCAGCCTAACACCAATGAAAACCCACCGACAGGCGTTCCAGATTGGCTTATAGCCTTTATGAGAAGCCAACAAGAGATGAATACTCGCTTAGAGCAAGGCATTGCCTACCTCCAGTCAACAGCAGTCAACAACAACACAACTAGCTCTTCTACTAGCAAACCAGAGAACGATATAACCCAGCCAGACACACCTACAACAAAGAAGCCAAAGCATTCGCTTACGCATCCCGACAAATTCACAGGCGACGACGAGTCTGCTTTCCCACAATTCAAAGACCTCCTAGAAGCTAAGCTTAAAATTAATGGCCAAGCAATTGGTACAGAAAAAGAACGTGTCTAGTATGCTTTTGGGCGACTTACAGGCAAAGCTACAGGCCGTGTCTACCCTTGGATAGACTCTTCGAAGAATACAGACGGATTTACAGTCAATGGATTTCTGAGCTAGCTAGCTAGAGCTTTCGCAGACCCACAGAAGCAAAATAGGGTGCTCTCGAAAATCAACTGGATACACCAAGGGAACAAGGATTTCCGAGATTTCTTACACGAATTCAAGCAGACGCTCCTTGAGGCCCACAGATGGAAATGGGATGACTAGGTCCGAAAGAGTTACTTAAAAGCAGTGATTAACAGAGAACCCAAGGACTGACTTGTTGGACGAGAAGAACCTACCTTATACTCTAGCTACGTAGCTCAGTTACAACAGATCTCAGACGACTTGCAAGAAATAAAAACATAAAACTCTCGTCAGAATCATACTCCTCGGCCACGACAAGACAACATTCATCCACCTACTAAAACAATGGATTAGGAACCTACACAACCAACTTCAGCAGCTACTGGACCTCCTTATCGACCTCAGCAAGGTCAGCATGCTATTAGCTCTAGTCCAACAGAAAGACAAAAGAGACGTGAAAAAGGAGTATGTGTAAGATGTGGGAGCGTGGATCACTAGGTATCTAATTGCTCTCTTTTACCCCCTCTTATTTCAAGACCACAAGAGAGAATTGCTACAGTACCAGCTAAACCAAGGACTCCTGCTCGCAAACCTCAAGTCTCTACTTCTACGACCCCAAAGAACAAGACTGCAACTGTCACAGCTATAGAGGAAGTCAAGGAATGGGAGACAGACGAAGATTCGGGAAAAGAATAGCCTCCGACCAAAATCGCTGTCAGAGGTTGTACGAGGATTACAACTTGAGAAAAGCATGGAATCGCTTTGAAAGTTCTATGGACAGAGAGCCTTTTGTTATATTAGCCTTAATTAATAACATTTCATTTACAAACGCTCTTATTAATACTAGCTGCCTTCCATACGGACTTTGCGACTCTAGTTTTGCTCAGAAAAACAATCTTAAGCGTATAAAGATTAAGCTACGTGAAATTACAGGATTTGACAGCAAAATTTCCTCATCTGTAAATAAAGTAGCTGTAGTAAACCTTGACCCAGAGGGTTATCAAGAGTCAAGAGTTTTTTGTTATATTCTGCCTATAGGGCATTATGATATAATCTTAGGAATGCTATAGATTACAGCCTAGGATGTTAGGATTAACAGACCACGTTTAGAAATAAGGATTAGGATTACTAGAACAATTATACAAAGTAAGGAAGCTTTCTTTGGTATCTAAACCAACAGACCCTAGCCTTTAGAAATATCAGCAACCTCGCTACAGCACTAGCACTAGCACCAGAAACAGCAAAAGAAGCAAGGAGACATACAGGTTTTTGCAGCTAGTATAGCTAATATAAACAAAGCCCTTAGGCCAAAACCACGCACAAACCTAGTAGCAAAATTACTACAGCGTTTCCACGAGTACCTAGATGTTTTTTGCTATCAAAAAGCAGAATAATTCCCCCTGCTACAAGGTCTAGGAACTGACTATGCTATTAAACTCAAACCAGAAAACGGAAAACCAAAGGTGCTATAGAGGCCTTTGTATAACATGTCTTGTGATAAGCTCCTTGTACTTCGAAAGACTCTGACAGAGCTACTCGACAAAGGATTCATATAAGTAAGCAATTCACTAGCAGCAGCTCTAGTCCTATTTGTCAAGAAGCTAGGGGGTGAATTACAGTTCTGTGTTAACTACTATGGCCTAAACCAAATTACAAAGAAAGACTGTCACCCCCTCCCTCTTATATACAAAACACTACAGAATTTTAATGAAGCAAAATAGTTTACAAAGCTTAATGTTATTGCTACTTTTCATAAGATACATATTACAGAAGGGGACGAATAGAAAATTACTTTTAGGACTTGTTACAGACTTTACAAATAGATAGTTACCTATTCAGCCTAGCAAATGCACCTAGTATATTTCAAAAATATATCAACTAGACTCTACGAGACTACTTAGATGAGTTTTGCTCTGCTTATATCAACGATATCCTTATATACTTGTCTAGGAGTAGAAATCAACATCACGAACATATACGTAAGGTGTTACAGCACCTCCAAGAGGCTGGCTTACAAATCAACTTCAATAAATGCGAATTTGAGGTACAAGAGACTAAATACTTAGGCTTTATTCTCAAGTCAGGGCAAGGACTTCAAATGGATCCAGATAAGATTAAAGCAATCACTAGTTAGGAGGCTCCTACCTCTGTTAAAGGCATACAAGGGTTTCTTGGGTTTGCTAATTTCTACAGACGTTTATTAAAAATTTCTCAGACCTTGTACAACCACTTACAGAACTCACACACAAAGACTAGAAGCTCACTTAGACCAACAAAGCAAATATAGCTTTCTGTAAACTCAAGGACATCTTTATTTCAGCTCTCTGTATGGACTCATTCATAAAAAGGTATCCTTGGGGTTTGCACATGAGTACTGTTTGCCATCTTTTTATAATCTTCTTCTAGGATGAACTTATTTTTCCATGTAGAAAAAACTGTGTTTCTTTTTGTTGGTATGACTTGGTAGTCATAAAGTGTGATGCAATAAGTGGTTGTATTCCTATATCTTTATTGCATGAAGAGTAAAGGTAAAGAGGGGTCGGATCCTGTGAGCTTAAGTATGTGAGTGGCAA